>BPLQ01001367.1:0-375000 GCA_021605075.1 Caerostris darwini
GGTGCAGGACAAGAAGAAGCAATATTATGGTCATTAGTGAGATCTGTGTCCATACTGTTTTCGTCAGATGTAATTTATCAACATTTTTGAAATGTCTTCAATTTTGCAGGAGGTATGTTGTCTGCATCACTAGGACCAAGACTTTCATCGGGGTTAAGGCAAGCAAATTTGGAAGATAACTTGATAACAGTGGGATCACTGGTATTAGGCCGTTTAGCTAAATTTTTTTCTTTGCTTTTGTGTGATCTTAAGTTTTTTCTTTTTAGTAGGAGTAGTTACCGAGTTGTTTGAATCATTGAGTTTCAGCAAGATCAGACTCATTTGCTTCCTTAAGTTTTTATTGGTAATATTAGAAAGCGTAAGTTGTATAAAAAGATCTAAATTAGGTATTTGAGGTTCAATTTTTAAGCAATTTTCAATGTTGTTCAGATGATCATTGAGGTTTTCGCACTCAATGAATGAAGAAAAATTGTTAATGCTAATATTAAGTTGATCAATTTCTTGAATAAAGTTAAACGCTGTCGGGTTAGTATTAACGTCAATTAAATGAAGCATACTGGTTGATTGGTCAGCAGGGGGAGAGAGACATGGTTGTGCTGTTTGAGGAGAGCGAAACTCCTTCGACAACAGCCATAATAAAATAAAATAAACAAAACCAAATATTTAAAGAAACTACTGACTAAAACAGAAAATAAATATGCACTTTACTGAGTAAAGGCAGTGAGAAACGCTCGTAGCTAAAAAAAGCCCGAACAATTCTGCGCCTACACAGTAAAATACAGAAGAAAAAAAAAGAATTCTAGAATTTAGCTAAAAGTTCTAAAAAAGAATTCTAGAATTTAGCTGCTCATTTTATACAACAAAATAATAACATAGAACCAAAGAAATCAAATAGAGAAAGGTAATAATGAGATTAAGACAGAATAAGAGAGGAAAAAATCACATACCAATGAGGAGAAACATTAAAAACAAACAGATTTGAGGGAGAGGAAAAAAAACACGACCGCTCAGTTCAAAGTCCAAACGATAATATATCTAAAGTCGGTAATTCCCTCACATATTTATTTTCGATATACTCCTTCCCCCCCCTTTTTTTTTGTAAACTTAAAACAAAAAAATAAGTTTAAAAAAATTGTCCTTATAAAGCCGCTTTGTAAATATATATCGCTATCATTAATTCACACTAAGAAAAATTATATGAATCTTAGATCCTTGATTTATATCCAATGAAAATGCAATCATTGAGGGAAAAAAGATAAGAATTGTACATTTAGCAATATTCGCGTTTTGAAATAAAAATGAATATCCAATTCCAACAAATTACCTTTAAAAAATTATATACTTTTAAAGTTTTAACAGACTACTACTCGTTCATTTGCTTTGAATTTACAAAAGAAACTAAAAAAGTTAATTTTTATAATCAGAAAATAAATTAAATCTTCTAATAAATTTGCTTGTTATCATTGATAATTAGAAAAATATAAATAAAATTATAAGCTTTTAATATTTTCATTTAATTTAATACCATATAAATTCTTTATTTTCACGTGTTTATTCTGACATTATTACGATTGTAGCTTTTATTACCGCAATGTAAAAGTAAAATTAACAAAGGTTATATTCGGTATATGTATATATATATATATATATATATTGTTCTAATGCAGCTGGCAAACACTCAGACAATTGTCTTGGATGCCTTAAGGTAAGCGCTGCACAGACGTTACTCACTTGGCACTAACCAAGATGGTGTGTGTAGCTATTCGGTAAATATAGGTTTATATCAAAACTATTCTAAGATAAGTAAAATTTTAAAATCGCTTGTAGAAAAATTGACTTAAACTCTTTTCAGCAGAGGTTTTAAAAAATTATTAGAATTTTGGTTTAAATATTTTTTTTATTTATTAAATTGTGTAATATAAGAGCTCTTAACAGGCTTTTAATAATATAATCTCTTTATATAATATATATATATATAAAGGGCGTAGTTTTATTAAAATTCCTTATTGTAATTTGTTAAATGTGTTAGAAATTACAAAAAATCTCTCTAAAAAATTTCACAATTTCGTGAATTCCGTATTTATTTTAAGTTTATTTATTTGTTATTATTTCTTTTTTCGTAAATGATATTTTTTTTCTGTATCTCAGAACAGAATAAATTTGTATAGTAATAGGAAAAGAAATACATAATATGATAATAGATAATTTTAGAATATGTACGATGTTATGCAATTTCAGAATTTTATGTTAGTTGGTTGTTCGTTTAAAGAAGCTGTTCAACAAGAGAAGAACATTTTTTTTGTCCCCATCTCTTTAAAGTAATCGCTCAGCCACATCCTGAAGAACATGCTGTGATGTTTTGAACAACAGTCTCTTGTACCTAAGAATGGAAGAAATGTAGGGGACAATTCATATTCGATAGAAAAAAAAGGGCGAAGGGATTGTTTTGAGCCTTTCCTAGACGACGACGATTTGTATTTCGTGGAGCTCCTTGGCTGCGAAGCAGCCGGTAGCTCCGATCTGGTAATAATCCTTTGAAGAATGAAGAACTTTTCTCCTAAGCTATTTTTTCTCCTAATTTGACCTTTGCTCATTGTTTTATTACATGCAACTGATTTCATCAACATCTACATTTTTGAAATTTTTGTTATTTTTCATTCTATAATTTTATTAAATAAATAATTCTTTTTAAAAAAAGGGCATTTAATTATCTATTTTGCTTATTAACTCAAAAGGCATGAGACCACCGCTGTGTTTCAACATTTTACAATGAAGGAGCTAGCGGCCGCTACGCGGCCAAGGATCTCCGTAATAATCTACAATAAGAGAGAGGAATGAAGAACACATTGCTGAGAAGAAAATGGTAAGACTAAATGGAGAGCTTGCCCAATAAAAAAAAAGAATTACAAGAGGGAAGAGTATTTTTTTATCTTTTTTTTATTATTATTTTTTTTGAATGTTATTAAAATAAATAATAATAAAAATTTAAAAAAAAATATATATATACATATGCCTTTCCTAGTTTGATGACACGTCGATTATGATACGAACAAGTAAGGGAAGGAAAAGTGTCCCAAATATTTAGGGAAAAATAGAGAATTCTGTCGGAATGGTGCACCCTGCTCCTCCTTGGGAAGGCACTTGATTCCTCCCAGTGCCTTCCTGAGAGGTGGTTACTCTGAATATTTAGGAGGAACTCGTTCTGTACACTATTCCTACTACCCTCTTTTGGAAGAGGAAATATCTCGAGAAATTGAATTCTCCCAGAAATATCTTGGATGTAGATTTCAAAGAAAGTCTCTGTTAGTAAAATAAGACAGATTTTATGTTATAAATACATTAAAATTTTATATTCCCACGAAATTTATGCCCCCAAAGTGAATTTATATATGTTGAATGATACAAAATATCAGAGTTAAAGATATAGATTTTTTTTTTCTAATGCAGCTGGCAAATCTTAGACAGCTGTCTTTGACCCAGGGGTCGCGTGTAACTTGAAGATAAGCAATGGACGCGAAGTAACAATGCCCCGCAACACTCTATGATCCTATTAGACCGGGACATATGGTTTAAAGTGGATTCCGAACCACTACAAACATACATGACACCGCCGGGACTCGAACCCGAAACCTGTGGTGCGAGCGCCAGAGCGCTAGCCACTCAGCCATTTAGGCATAAAAAAATATAGATATGCAATTATTTATTTATTTATTTGATTAAGTTTACTGACTTTATAAGCACTTTCAACCTAACAAACTATACTCATGTGATGAAATTTTCTTTAAATCGAAACACAACCTATTAAGTAAAAAAGCTATCAATTATTACATTGAAAAATATGCAACATTTGAGCTATTAAAATAAAATAGCAAAATAATTATAAATAATGTAGAATCAGCCTTCTTCATAAACGACAGCAGTGTAATAAAAAAGGAGCACAAATTTATTTTTGCAGAAATCTATAAAACTAAAAATATTAGTTAATAAAATGGTAATTAGATATTAAATTAAATTAAATTATATCAGATAAGTTATTTTAGAACTCTAGCCAAATGACATGCTCCACAAAAGGGCCACAACTGAACAATTATAAAACAGCATTTAAATCTGCAAAACAAAAAATTTATTCATTAAAACGTTAATTAAATAATAATAAAATAAAGTAAATTATATAAAATAAATAATATAAATCAAGAAATTATTTAAAACCTGCAGCCCAATGACGCTTTCCAGAAAATGACGAAACAAAGAACACTACTGTACTTAAACGAAAGTGACGGCCAGCCACGTAATCAAGAGGACAATTTTCCCTACAAGTTGAAGGAAACATTCCCTTCCCTAAAAACTGATAGCACCTGCTTGGTGATTTCACAATGCACAATTAATCCTCTCCAATTGACTCAGATTATGATATTCTTGCATAGCTGTATAAACAATCGAAATATTTGTGTTAAATATATTCTGGGTAAGGTGAGTTACGATTTGCTCGAGTTGAATAATTTTATCAGTTAGGGAAAGTATTTAATGAGTATAATTAAAGTAGCTTATGAGCTTCCAGATTTTTAAATTTCGAATATTTTCATTTTCTTGCGATACCAATCATGCAAAGAAAATTTTTTAAAATTTAATTTCAGTTATATATTAACATTATATTAGACGGAAATTATATAGACGGTGTAAAATGTTTCTCAGTTCATCTGTGCTTCTTTGTATCTTAGTCACATTAGAAGTATTTCTGCAAACTTATGTTTCAGCTCATGATTTAGAACATAGAAAAAAAGTTGATGGTGAATACAGTGAAGCACTTGAAGTAGTTGTTAAATGGGAAGATCCTTGGAGAATGTTACCAGAAGCTGAAGTTGCAGTTATTCTTATGAATGAAAAACTAAAAGAACTTTCTAGTGTGCTACAGGATAAAGATGAAAACATTATTGACATTCATTATGTCGCCAATGTCTTTCATAACAATAATTTTATAATCAAATCATTATTAATATTTGCATGTTTATCCCTGATATTTTTATACCCTAAAACAATGATGTTTATTATTATTATTCTGATGATATATTTAGAAAATATTACTGAAAAACAGAATATTACAAAAATATCATTAACTATAATATATGAATCTTTAAATGTGATTGCAGTAATTGTTCACTTCTGCTATAAATTGTTTTCAGAATTGTCATTGCTACAATCAGTTCTTGTTTGCTTTATCTTTTCTATTTTGTTATTAGCTGGACAAGGATATTCATTTAATTTAGGTTGGGGATTAATTTCTATTTGTTCAACTTCATCTTCTATAAGAGAACAACATGCATCAGTTTCATTTTGGCAAAAAATTAAAAATTCTGTAAGTGCATATATTCATAGAAAAATTGATTTAAACCCAGAAATTAAAAGTAATGCTAATGATGATGAAAATCGCATTTCTAGAGAAACAGAGAAGAAAGCTACACAATTATTAAAGAATTTTAAAAGCCACAATGAAAGTGATAATAAAATTAAAAAGGAAAATATAGATAAGGAAGATACCATTTTTAATTCCCTTGGAAAAGAATCTATTTACTGTCCTAAATCAAACATTGTACAAACGAATGTGGATGAAAAATCTATCGACACAAAAAGTTTATTAGATAAAATTCATGATGATGAAAAATTACCAGAGGAGGAAAAGAAAATACAACCATCTGTTGATTATGCTAAAAATGTAAATTTAAACAAACTTTTGCAAAATAACTTGAATGAAGAATTTCGCACAAAAATATTTTCAGATAAAATTCCTACCGATGAAAAAATACTAGAGGAAAAAGAGAAAGTGTTAGAAAATACTAAGCATGTTAATAATGTAAATTCAAGCCAGCTTTCTCAAAAGAATTTGTATGAAGAATTTGACACAAAAATATTTTCAGATAAAATTTCTACTGATGAAAAATTACCAGAGGAAAAAGAGAAGGTGTTAATGAACACTGATTATGTTAATGCAAATTCGAGCAAACTTTCTACTGTAAACAATAAACCGACAAGAAGAATTTCTTCTGGATACATAAAGAAGGAATTAAAGATCCAAAATTCTGAGCAGAAAACAGGATCCACATTCAACCAGAAAACAAATTCTGACCAGAAAACAGGATCTTCCAGAAATTTCATTCCATTACCTGAAAGCTTATTAACTGATTTACCAATTCAAAGTAAATTATTAAAAAAATTATCCTTATCTATGCAAAAATTGAATTAAAAGAAGGCAATTCTTTTTTTTTTATGAATACAATTTAATAAAATTCTTCAGTTAAGCCAATAAATTTTCTTAGCTTTTTGTCTTGTTTTTATCAAGGACATGAAAATGTTTTTGTCTTCAAAAATTGATGATTTTTTTTCTTCATTTTTAATGCATAATTATTCTATAAACAATTCAACACAGAAAATTATAATTACTGAATTACTTTGCTACATTTTCAATAAATTTAATGAAAAAAATTTTAAATGTTGTTATATTCTAATTTTTTTTTATTAGTATTAAATAAATTTTTTTTATCAAATTCGAATGAATTTCTGCTTAACACTAATAATCATTATCATCACAGAATTATTTTTAACAGAAAAATGACTAATATTTTTTTAATTAATTGATTTTTTTTTTAATATTAAATCTGTGAATATTAAAATTTTTAAAATTATTAGTTAAAATAAGATTTTTTTTTTTAAATTTCTATTTCAACTACTCTGCTGAAATTGTTTTATTGTTAATATGTTTTAACTGTTTTGATGTTAAAAATAATGAGTGATTTTTCTTTGTTTTTGCATTACTTATGATACCATTTTATTTTATTGACTTTTTTATAGTTAAAATTATTTTTTAATGGTTTATTGAATGTAAATATGTTTGCCTTGGTATGATTTTTATTATTATTTATTGGTATGATAATTATTGGTCATATTTGTTGTAACTAAAGATATATAATTTTAATGTAATTTTGTTTATTACTATTATAAATTTAAATCATGCTATATTTATATATTATTTTTCATAAATATTATTATAAATATTTTTGTCTCATACTTTCATATTCAGAATTATCACTGCTTTACTATTTATGTTTGTGTTTATTATTAATGATACATATACATTCCAAAAAAAGATTTTAAATTAAACAGCTACAGTAATCCTCTGAACTTATTTCAAACTTCAGAAATTGTAAAAATAAATTGCTGTATATATATTTTTATAATAATTATATTAAGACAGGAAAAAAAATTCAAATTGAAAATTTTATTCTATTCAATTATAAAAGAAATTACCAAAATTTCAAAAAATTTTTTTAATAATATAAAACCTTGAATTATGGGTCCTATTGATTATTTAGTTATTTATTTTTGCTTTTTTCAATTATCTAATTTTGAGCTATACTAATCTGCAATTATTGGGTTGGTGCAAAATTATCAGGCATTTTTTTTGGCGTGTTATATTTTAATAAAAATTTACAATATTTTATAAATTTATGAATGAAAATATCCTTTTACTGTTTGGTTATAAAAATGTGTGTCGATAAGTATGCTCATACTCGTCATATTATGCACTGGGGATGAATCATGGCTTCTCTTCAAAAACCTCAAAAGTAAGAAGGTCTGTATTTCACCAGGAATTTCACCAAAAGGAATAACGAAGGATGTGCACTGTAAGAAGGCATTGTGGTGTGTTTGGTGGGACAGAAGTGGAAACATCCATTGGGAAATCATCTTAAATATGATTTGCTATTGGTGGAATGGCGACAGCGAGTGTCAACTGTGGTGGATTCAAACAAAAACAACAAACGGAAATTCAACATCTACAACTATGTCTATCTAGTTCAACTTGACCGCCTTCACGCTTCAATCGAGACAAAAAGACTGTATACGATATTATAGAACGCCTGATAATATTGTTTAAAAACTGCTGATAATTATGCATCAACCCAATAGAAATGTGATTCTGTAGTAATTTTTTTTGTTTTTTGTTTTTTTGATAAAAATACACTAATGTTATGCTAGAACATTTTCATCATTTAGACCAGGGATGCATAGACTGCTATCTGCATGTGGCTTGATGTTGGTTTACTTGCAACCTGCTTCATTATATATTAGTTTTACTTGAATAAGTTGTATGATTAGTATTTTTTTTAAGATCTGTTAATTTTAATAAAGAATTTAAACATAGTAGATGATTTGTTTTTGCTTTTTAGAAAAATATTTTATTCCATGTTTTCTAAGTAATTGCAAATTAAGAGATTAGAATTTTTATCAGTAATATACTATCATGATTTCTAATTAAAGTTCATTGTTTTAATTTTCTTTCCTATCAGCTAGATTTTCTAATTATCTTAGCTATCCAGCAATCATCGTCTGATTGTGAAATGTGTGGGTATTTAAATAGTTGGATACATATTGCTATATTCTCATTTAAATTTTTTTTATCTAATAAAAATTTTACCTTAATTAAAACATACTTTCATTAAAATTATATTTAATATGAAACACTGCTTATTTTAAAGCAGTTCATGTATTGACCAATAATTCAAAAATAATAAATAACAAGTAATATAAAAAAAAATGATAATGTCAATTCCTACTTTTTTTCACTATATTGCAGAAAGTCCTTTATAAATAATTTTCATTCATTTTTTCAAGTTAGAAAAAATTTTCTCTTTCTCTCTCTCTCTCTCTCTCATATACACACTTTCCATCTTTCTCACTAATTCACATGTTTCATTTTCCATTTTGTTCCCTCCTTGACTCAGACTAGAACTCAAAATGAAAAAATAATCTGAAAAAGAAATTTTTTCCAGTGATCTACATGCTTCACTTCACCACTGACGGTATTTATTCCTAAATTTATATCCTGCTAAATATCTTATATAAGAGAAATTTTTTTTCTCTCATGTAAAAATAAAATTAATTAAATTTAATGAATGAATTAATATTTGAGAAAACTGTATTAAAATCAAATGCCATCCACTACAAGTTTAAAAAAATGTATTTGAACTTGAGTGGACGAATAAAAAGTATTTTATTAACAATTGAAAATTTGAACAAGATACATAAATATATATAAGGAGAGTGGGAACTAATAGTAATTGAAAAAAAAAGGATTTTTTTTTGTACTGTAAAGTATTGCTAAATGAGTTTTATAAGAAGCATTACTAAGAATATTTTATATTCTTCATGTAAATAAGTTACATATCCTATAAATTAATTTATTAAAGGGTTTTCTTTTTGTTTTAAGTTAAACATTAGTAAGATAGTAAATTTAAATATATACTTTTTCATGATGTGTTATATCTTGCAAATATGTTTGTTGTTGTCTTGTAAATTTAAATTCTATACTTAATTCCAGATGTATGTGATACCATTTTATGTTTTGATGAGAATCCAAATTAAATACAAAGTAACTTTATATTTTATTCTCTATATGATTATTAAATAAAAACAGTTTAAAAAAATTACTATACAATAACATTCATTTTTTTTTCTTCTCTTCTTTAAGTTGGAAGAAATATCAAAACAGATACCAGAAGAATGATTTCAAACAGAACCAGTAGAATGATACCAATAAATAACATGTTGGTCTGGTGTTGGCAAGAACTCTTTGATATCTGAAAAAATTACAAAAATAAATTACTAAGCATCATACATAAAGTTTTAATTTAATAAAAGAATGACTATATGAAATTCCTATCTCAAGGCTCTAAGACATTTGATTATTAGTGTTTTTGAAATATACCTTGACACGGATATATTATTAAAATATAACACTATCATCACATATTTTATAAACATTCAGAAAATAGGAAACTTATATGCATTAGCAAAAATGTTTGGTGTTTGAGTTATAAATCTTTCTTGGAACGATGAAAATTAAAAATAATGAAACAAAATCGAAATTGCATTCAAAACATTTAATAATTTTAATCAATCACATTTCTTTCAATTGCTTCTTTTTAATTTTTTCATAATTTTCTCTTTTAATTTTTTTTTCTTCAGTTTAAAATGACTCGCCTAACATAAAGAATAGTATTGAATTAATAATAAATGAATTAAATATTTTAAACAATATTTTTGATCGTAATAAAATAATGAATAATTTTAGAAACAAACTTAATTTAATTTATTCAAATACTACTTGCCAAAAATTATTTTCATTGCATTAGCAGGTGGCATTGAAACAGAAAAACTGTCAATAAGAATCTACATTTAAAATTCTGAACTGCTTAAAATAAATCAAGGCAAACAAAATTATTGCAAAAAATTATAGATTAAAATTGTGTTTTAAAGATAAGAGTTGAAGTCCTTTCTCACTAGGCACAATATAGACAGGTATAAATTTTATATTAAACAAGACAAAATGATTTGATCTTGCCATAATTTAATTGGTAGTATTTTGTAGATGTAATGTAGCATCAGTAAAATGGTATGCATTTCTATTATAATCTAAATTGAAGGAATTTTAAATGTAGATTCTTATTGACATTTTTTCTGTTTCAATGCCACCTGTTAATGCAATGAAAATAATTTTTGGCAAGTAGTATTATACTCTTCAGATAACAGTGTATCTATATGACAAAGATACAAAAACATACATTGCATCAGCCATTTTGATTTACTAATAACTCAGAAAAACCAGGAAATAATCAGTTATCAGTTTTTAATTACTCAATTTTATGATCCCATTTTTTTTTTATTCATTTCATTGTATTTTAACAATACATAAAATGAAAAACTAAAGAAATAGATTCATTTTCTTAAAACTATAACTAAACTTAAAAACTATATACATTCAAAACTGTAATAATTTGATAACTTTCATTTTCCATTTTTATTTCTGAATAATGTTATAAATATTTTATGATGGATTATTTCATGATTTTTTAGGAGGATGATTAGAATATTAATTGTCTTGTAATTAATTGTTATCGCCAAGACATATTTTCATGGTAGGCATTAGGATTGTCAGCTGTTTGGCGACATATGTTAGCAATTTATAGTGAAACCGAAATATTAAGAAAGTACAGGGTGATTATAATTAAAATCTCCCTTTCAAAATGCTATAAAAAAAAAGAAACATTCGTCACAATGAGTTCAAATTTGAACTGAAGATACTTGAAGAAGGGGGAAACGGTAGAGCATCAAAAAGTTCCAAAGTATATTGATAGATGGCGCTGTAATCGGCATAAAGAAAGTGAATTCGACTTACAGTGATATGTTGAATCTAAATTACAACGTATTTGACATGAGTTGCACATTAAACCAACTGTAGTGTCCAACGTGCTTGATTGTTTCGGTTTTTTGACGGAAAAAATGACTTCCGAGTCAGTTGTGACATTGTTAGTGGAAAGCCCATCCACCATGACGAGGTCATACCAAATTGGATGGGAAAAATCGGTGGAACATTTTTTTGATGCCATACCGTATCCCCCTTCTTCAAGTATCTTTAATTCAAATTTGAACTCATTATGAAGAGTTTTTTTTACAACATTTTGAATGCGGGACTTGAATGTATTTAAAATTTCCCTGTATTTAAAATTGCTTGTTTCACGTTGTGACGAAATAACAAAAAATGTTTTTACTTCTCTCAAAAGATTAGTCTAATCTAGAATTTTGATTTTTATTACAAAAAATTGTTTATAATAATTTTTTGTACTTATCATAAGCAAATGATGACTTTTCTTTATTATTCTGTAATAAATCTAATGTGTATTATAATAAAGATGCTGTTAGATTTTTATAAGCTTATGCTTTAAGATAAGATTTAATCCTGGATATAAGTTTCAAGAATATTTCACCATATGATACTGTAAGGTTTAACTATACGTGGGGTTGTACGTAAAGTATAGTTATTATAAATAAATTACTGTAAATAGAGAAAGAGCGGGAAGTTTCAATCCACAAGATGCCTACAACACAAAACCACCCGACACAACTAGTCGCTAGGAGACGACAACAAATTTCAGAAGTGGGATTGTTGACCCTGAGGGGAGCGGATGTGGTTAGCAGAACTCAAGACCCACTCCAAGCGATTTAAGTAATGTATTCGAGGGCGAAGGATTGTCAGGAAAGACCGAATGTAAGTTTTAACTATAATTAGATTGTCGCACCAGTGTGACGAATACCGGTGTGAACTGGTAATGATGACGAGGTAGAATGCTAGGAACGTCTAAAGGCTCGTTCCCACCGAGGCGTGAAGCGTTGGAGATTCACGCGGCAGGCGTGAAAATATTTTCGACCCCTTCACAGCGAGTCAGAAATAGCATTACGCCTAGTGAAATTCCGCTTCGAGTTGAAAGTTGGTCAATTCGAAGCGGTGGATTTCAAACCGGTTTCAGGCGAACGTGGCGAGGCTAGTGATTGGTCAGCGCTTCACGCTTAAACGCCTCACGCCTCGGTGGGAACGAGCCTTAAGGGAGAAGCACGTCAGGGACCGTATGTGATGAATGCGATGTGCTTACGATTTTTTTAGTTAAAATAGAATTGATATTGTAGAAGAGGCACAGGGTGCCATGTGTATTAAGTATTGTTAATATTGTAAATAAATTATTGTAAATAGAGAGAGAGTGGAGTGTTTTTCAATCCACCAGATGCCTACAGCACAAAACCACCTGACACAACAAGTCGCTGGGCCTGCATGGCCGAGTGTCTAGCGCGCGGTGCTACAGGTTTCGAGTCCCGGCGGTGCCATGGATGTTTGTAGTGGTTCGGAATCCACTTTAAGCCGTAGTAACGGTCTCCTATGACTGTAAAGGCTCGTTACCACCGAGGGTGAAGCGTTAAAGATTCACGTGGCAGGCGAGAAAATATTTTCGACCTGCTCACAGCGAAACGTCAGAAATAGCATTACGCCTAGTGAAGTTCCGCTTCGAGTTGAAAGTTGGTCAATTCGAAGCGGTGGATTTCAAACCGGTTTCAGGCGAACGTGGCGAGGCTAGTGATTGGTCAGCGCTTCACGCTTAAACGCCTCACGCCTCGGTGGGAACGAGCCTTAAGAGCGACACAGAGTAGAAATCAGACTTCTTCCTATGGCCGAGTATTCCTATTCCTTCACCGGTATTTTTTTGTTTTATTTGCCAGGTTTTTTTGTTATGGGGGCTCGGAAGAGGGGTGCAGCAGCTGCACCCCTCTTCCCTCCATCCATGAGGGATACGACAACAACACAACTAGGGATTGCAATATCGGACCAAAAGTTCAATACCGGTATTCGGTATTTTTTAGATCTTAATACCGGGTTACCGGTTTTAATACCGGTAGTAGAAATTTTAGAAAAAGAAAGAAAACACAGGTTTTTTTTTTATTTTTTATTTGCCAGTTTCATTAGATAATGTAAATGTCACGAAAAACACTCGAAATGGCAAACCATCTAATGCTGTCATTTTACTTATAATTTCATCCAAATTATCTTCTTTTTTCAAAATAATCTAAAATCCATGATGGCTTGGGCTTAGAAACTTTACTTGAGTTTGTATCTTAATCGCTATTAAATTTTTTTTTTCCTCTTTAACAAATTTGTATCATGTCTCGTTTTTAAATGTGTATGAAGTCCGCTTGTACTTCATTCACTTTAATAACTCTTGAACATTTTTTACATTGTGCCACCCTATTCTTTTCATCACATAAATAATGAAACCAAACCGAAGTATTATCAACTGATTTTTTTTATGTTCTTTAAAGTTATTCTTATTCATTATCAGTTTTCCATTATGGGGTATCATTTATGAGTATATATATATAATAAATCTGAAAAATATTTGGAACTCTAAAGTATGATATGCAAATACAATGTGAATAACAAACTCACCAATTTAAAAAATATCGAAATGTTACACACTTTCTTCACGACTACAACCTTGTTTTCACTTGAAATTCACTTGAACCTTGAAATTCTAGTTTTCAGATAAGAATTCTGAATAAGGATAAGAATTTCACAGAAAAGAATTCTGTCACAGATAAGAATTCTAAATTTCTAGTAAATACCGAAAAAACGGTATTTAAACTTGTGAATACCGGTATTACAAAATTGTACAAATGGCCCAAAATACCGGTATTGCAATCCCTAAACACTACAAGTGGCTAGCAGGCGACAACAATACTTACGCCCTGTATGACGCTGCTGTATGTTTGGAGTATTCCCTTCGTCCGAGTGGGGTCTAAGGTAGAGGTGCCATGCGAAACCTTGTTCGGAGTCGTTGGGAATGTCCGAGATGGAATAGATGTTTATCTTCCGTCGTTTTCTTCGTAGGAGAACCTGAAAGATTGTATGAAAAACTGAAATTAATTTTAACATTCATGAACATATCATTAAACTACATTTATATTTAAAAAATATTTACAGCTTGTAAAGATATTATTACTAAAATTTTTTAACACAGAACATGTTTTCAGTGAAGCTTATAATTTAAAATATGTAACGAATTCGTCTAACACAAAGTTTGTAAGTGTAACACACTAAGTAATGCTTACTGAAGTAAAATCAGATGAGAAAATAGGCTAGAAACATCCTACATTAACAGGTGGACTGAAAAGTTCGTAGGCTGACACATAGACGGCGCTAGTAGTATTAAATCCATATGATTTTTAGTTAGCCCTAACCTTCAAAAGACACTTGTATAAATTTGACAGCTGTTAGTGAAGCAACTTTTGTTAGTTTGAAAAAAAAGGATAAAAAGGAATTTCGTGTGTTAATAAAGCATTGCTTTTTGGAGAAAAAAAATACTATTGAAGCAAGGCTTGGCTTGATAAACATTATTTGGACTTTGCACCAGGAAAATCAACCGTATAGAAGTGGTTTGCTAAATTTAAACGAGGCGAAATGAGCACCGAGGACGATGCACGCAGTGGACGCCCCAAAGAGGCTGTTACCGACGAAAACATCAAAAAAGTCCACAAAATAATTTCTGATAACCGTAAAGTGAAGTTGATTGAGATAGCTGAGACCCTAAAGATATCAAAGGAACGTGTTGGACATATCGTGAATGATTATTTGGATGTGCGAAAGTTCTGTTCAAAGTGGGTGCCGCGCGAGCTCACATTCGACCAAAAACAACACAATGAATTGACGATTCTAAGCAGTGTCTGGAGCTGTTCAATCATAATAAACCCGAATTTTTGCGTTGATATGTGACAATGGATGAAACATGGCTCAATCATTTCATACCGGAGTCCAATCGACAGTCAGCCGAGTGGACTGCACGTGATGAACACTAAAAATGATATAACTTCACTAAAAATGCTATAACTAACATACTAATAGTGCATCAGCTGTCAAATTTATACACGTGTCTTTTGAAGGTTAGTGCTAACTAAAAATCATATGGATTTAATACTAGTAGGGCCATCTATGTGTCAGCCTTCGAACTTTTCCGCCCACCTGCTAGATGATAATCTGAAGAATAAGCACTCTTACATCAGTAATGATTATATGGAGAGACTGTCAAACAACCATTGCTGTTAAGGGAGGTCATATCACTTAAGGCAGCTTTTTGCTCTTCCTTTTATACAGACAGGGCCGGATTTTCCTGTAGGCTAACTAGGCTTCAGCCTAGGGCCTCAAGATCAAGAGGGGCCTACATTCAAATTAGAATTACACTATTCTAAAAACAGCAAAAACCAAAACACTGAATCGAAAATAAGGAGAAATTCTACACATATGACTCATAAACAAACATAAAAATGTATTGGTTAAGATCAACGCGTTCGGCTCATTGGGTCTGTTCGTTTGTATACACTAGATTGCACCAAAGTATAGTTCATACGTTCACTGATTGCTATGGCAAATATTGACGCGCCTTATGCTACTAAGCTCTGGTTTGTTCTTGCATAAATAAAGTGCCGATTGGTGCAGATTGAAAACAGACAAACGAACAGACCTATTGACATCCCGACGTTCGGTTATATTCGTATTACTTCGATAATATGAAATACGTGTTAATGTTATTAGTAAAGATTCTTATTTTAGGATTGCGTACACGATCATTTGATTCTCGCCTTTTCAGTAGTTCAGTAGGTTGAATATTTTAGTGAAGTGTTTATAAACTATTGAAAAAAAATTTTTGTGTGTTCATTTAACGTATTGATATATTTCACAGTAATGATGTATTCTATTATCTCTCATGTAATTTACAAAAATGGGAGGTGAAAGGGCCTCATAAGTGGAATAGAATAGGGCCTCTTTTCATCTAAATCCGGCCCTGTATACAGATTAACCAATTTATATCAATGCTACTCTTTCAATATGTTTTTTTATTACATACAACATGAGTTCTATTCATTTTATTAGTATGCTTTCTTCATCCCTTAAGTTTGTAATATTGCCTATTTCTTATAAACTTCATGTCTTCCAGATGGTATGTAGATCAGTTCGACAAAAAAGTCGGTATTTAAGTTTGGTACAGTGTATAGATTTGACTTTGAGGAACATGTATGGTATTTGGAATACTGATTTTGGCAAACAAAATTTTTTCATTAAGTTGATTTTATAGTCCAAACATCTAGAAAATAAATTTATTTAAAATAATTAATAATAAATTTATTTAAAAATAATAATTTTAATAAAAAAATAATAATTTAATTTTAAAATAATAACTAATAAATTTATTTAAAAAATAAAATTTAAAATTTATTCAGTCCAGCTTTTGATGAATTTTTGGAAGAAATTCGTTATCTCTTTAAACCAGGGATGGGTAAACTTTTTCGGTCGCGGGCCAAGATAAACTTTTCTAAAATTTTAAAAATTAAATACAAGCATTACAATTTAAATATGTTAATGAGATGAATGAAATTGCTATTTCATTTTTAAAAGTTCCTTATATCGAGGTTCGAAGTGAGATGTACTGATTCTAAGCAACGAGGCTAAATGCTCATCTGTCAGTCTACTTCTGAAATAATTCTTTCTAAGGTTCATAGTTGAAAACATTTTCTCACAAATATAAGATGAAGCAAACACAGCACTGATTTTCTGGCCGTGAGATATTAAATTTGGGAAACTTTCTTTCGATAACGATTTGTAAAAGTCTAACTTGATGGCCCCAATCTACAGCTATAACTAACAAAGAACCGTTTTTAACACTTCACCGATTGAAAGCTGTCTGTGCTTGCTATTTCTGTCGATTTATGTTTTGTAGAACAAAAATAGAGAAAGTAAAAAGATCATCAGCCCTTTGAAAAAAAAGGAAGAAAAAAAAATAATATTTAATCAAAGTAGAAAAGGAGATGGATATATAAGATATAAATATATATTTCTTTTAATTTGCCTCGGACCTGCAAATGAAATCCTTCCGGAGGGCCGCAGTTGGCCCGCGGGCCGTAGTTTGATCATCCCTGCTTTAAACTATATCTGAGCCAATATTAAATTGATGGATAATATTAGATAAAATAGTTTTGTAATGTTTAAATACTTTGAATACTTTAACTTTACGTACTTACTTTTAATGTTTAAATACTTTTTTTTGGAAAGCAAAAGCTGAAACATATTCCTTATTCTGCGCTTTTATTTATTTTTACAATTTCGATTTAATTTCATAAAATCCGTAATAGTCAGAATATTTATAATCTTTCCATGCTTCCGCTTACTGTTGTATAATGATGTTTTGCTGACTCAGCAAAACATCATTATTCGTCAAATCACTGAAACTAAATGTTTTATGAGAAACACTTAGTCATCTTTTTCCACTAAAGCAATTTAATTGACGACATGAAATTTCTTCAACAGCTTCCAAAATAAACACGTTCAGGAAATTGAAATTTTAAATCTGAATCATGAAGTTTAAATACCAATTTAACCCTCCCTCAGTCGTCTCTGCCATTTAATTCTGTGAAAATTCTCGATTTAATTATAAATTTTAATACTCTTTCTAAATTTTCTTGTTATGCCGAAAATTATTAAAACTTACTTTTCAGCACCTATTGAAGATGAGGCTCCATCGGTACAGGGAGCTGAATTAAAAACAAGTAATATATAAAAAAAATTTTAAGTCAATTCTTACTTTTTTTTTATGTTTCCTATGAGCATGCGCGCTAGGGAGAAAAAGCTAACGGGCGTCCTACGGTAACTAACGTACGGTATGCAAAAACTCTCTATTTTTTTTAAGTTAGAAAAAATTCTCTCTCTCTCTCATACACACTTTCCATCTCTCTCACTAATTTATTCACATGTTTCATTTTCCGTTTTGTTCCCTCCTTGACTCAGATTAGAACCCAGAATGAAAAAAAGAATCCGAAAAAGAATTTTTTTTTCCAGCGATCTGCACGCTTTGCCACTGGCGCCATTTATTCCTAAAGTTATATCCTGCTAAATATCTTATATAAGAGAGATTTATTTCTCTCATATAAAATAAAAATTAATTAATTAAATTTAATGAATGAATTCATATTTGAAAAACGGGTGCGCAGAAGATCTACCTCCCCGTGGTGCACCTGGTAACACTTTTTAGTGGCTAAAAGATCTGCAACTTGGCATTATTGTTTGATTAATGAACTCTGTTTCAGCATGTTTTGTTGTATTTGTTGTATTATTTTGTTGTTGTTGTATGTTTTTTTTTCTTCGTTGTTCTTTTTGTGCTGTAACTGTTCATAATCTGCCATTAAAAAAAAAAATAAATAATAATAATAAATAAATAAAAAATAATAAAATAAAAAAAATAAAAAAATTGAAAAACTGCATTAACATCAAGTGTCGTCCACTACAAGGTAAAAAAAAAAATGTATTTGAACTCGAGTGGATGAATCAAAAATATTTTATGAACGATTGAAACTTTGAACAAGATATATATCGGGAGAGTGTGAGCTAATAGAAGGAATTGAATGATGCTTGATTGCCGTTGCATCCTGAGAAGGAGTCCCTTAAAAACCATGAAGTCATTGGCTAATTTATTTATTTACTTGGAGATATATGTATTTTGAGCAGTATACAACCTTCTGGGGTTTGCCCAAGTATTTGAATATAATGCAGTTTAACTCGCTCTATTAGCGATGGAAATGTTTGTTGAAAATCCACCGAATCTAATATTTTTTTTAATTATGCAGCAGCCTGGTGACCAAGTGGCCAGCGCTCTGGTTTTTGGTATCACAGGCTTCAGGTTCGTATCCTGGTGGTGGCATGGGTGTTTGTTAGGGGTTCGGAACCCATTTTAAACTGTAGGTCCAGGTCTGTTTAGTCCTCGTGTGCACAAATTGACCGTAGAGACAAACCAAACCGAATCAAGCAATTTCTAAAATTTGAAGTGTGGTGTATAGGTTGGGCAACCAGATTGTAACTGGGTGTGGTTGGGCTGAGATACAGGTTTGAGAACTCACACTTTATTTACACACGCACAGACACCGCACACATACAATTAGGGACATACAATATTTAACACATTTAAAGATATATACTTATAGATTCATGGAAGGATTCCACTTTTACTGAAAGCCGAAAATAAAGATACTCAGGTACGCGCTGGATGCGCGAAATATAGTTTCTCTCCCGGTGAGAGTCTATAGGCCAACTAGTGCCGGGTGCACTAAATATATTTGCATAATATATGCTTGAAAAAGAAAGTCTGTAGTGTGCAGGTTGGGGAACTGGATCATAAATGGGTGTGGTTGGGTTACAATTAGTTACATACATGCAATTAGTGACATACAATATTTAACACATTTAAAGACTGATAATTATAGATTTGTGAAAGGGCTCCACTTTTAAGCCGAAAATCCGTAACTCGGATGCGCACAGGGTGCACGAAATAAACTTCCTCTCGGAAGTTTATTTCGATACCAACATATCATTTGGAAGACATGAAGTTTAGAATACAGAGGCAGTATTACAAACTTAAAAGATAAAGAAAGCATACTAATAAAATGAATAGAACTCTGCAACATGAGTTTTATTCATTTTATTAGTATGCTTTTTTTTTCTATAATAAAAAAACATATTGAAAAAGTAGCATTGGTATAAATTGGTTAGTCTGCATAAAAGGAAGAGCAAAAAGCTGCCTTAAGTGATATGCCCTCCCTTAACAGCAATGGTTGCTAGACAGTCTCTCCATCTAATTCGTGCGGGTGAGAGTCTGTAAGCCAATTGACCATTTCTCCGGAACGCCAGAGACAGCGCCCTTGCCAGTGGGTAGGAGGAAGCATGGTTGCAGAAGAAATTTGGTAATGCTGAAATGCATCAAATCTGATGATCTTTAGAATCGCGTCGTGTTTATTAAACTGCATTTTTACCTAATATTATTCAAACTATGACTTACTTAAAATGCTCATTTTCGTACTCGGCAACTCTCATGATGTCGAAAAAACTGATGCCATACGGGACGAGTACTCGCATGGTATCAGCATTCGCCAAGGGGGATCCTATGTGCAGAGAATAGCGGATGTAATTCTTTGGTCCTGGCAGCTGCAGGATTTCAAGAGGGCTCAAATCTGCAAGAAAATACAGAAGTTCAATTTCTTAACGAATTGGTCATGGCTGGAAGATTCAAATGAACTTATTCGTTTTATTCATTAGATAAATTCGAACTAGAAAAAATACGCTATTTTATTATCATATGATGTATAAATATGAGATTCGTGTCATTCGATGAAATGAGACCGTAGCAGATAAAAAAAAACAGGAATCAATGTAGAATTACAAAAAAAAAAAAAAAAAAAAAAAAAAAAATTAAAGAAGCCAATATTTGACTAATTTCCTACAATCTATGCGCAATTTAATTGTATTGTTAACTATTCAGTATTTGTTTTGATTCGATACACACCATCTCTATTTGCATATTTACTAAAAAGATTAAAAAGATTAGCATTCTAATGATGATGATTAATTAAATAAACATCATAATGAATAATATATGCTGCTATTTTCGAACCCGACTTCCTTTTTCTTCGTCTCTTCTTTTCAGTTCAGTTCGAGAGGGATCACATGGTTTTTATTTCAAGCAGACTATCAGATGCTGTTGTCTGTGAATACTATTTTAAGTTAGTAAAATCCTACATGAACATCTCCTGTCTCGAAATCAGCCAATGGGCAGACGGACTTGGCCCACCATGGGGGTGTTGCGCCAATGAGAAGAAAAAGAAAATCCTACATATATATATATATATATATGTAGTAATTAGGAAAAAAAATTGTAATTTTATCTTTTAACAAACATTTTTTATAAAAATTATTATAGAAAACAGGCCTAGTTCTTAATATATATTACTATGATAACTTTCATTTGTACATTTCTTTTTTTGTAAAATGTATGACAAAAATGTAAAAATTGTTGCCTGGTATATCTTTATACCAGACAACAATATAAATTCGCTCGTTCTAATTAAAATTATATTAGTTATTGACTTTAAGGGAAATTTTGGTAGTATAATGAGAGAAATTTAGAATTTTAAGAATACTTTTCCTATTTAACTTCATAAAAGTGTCAGTATTGATTTAATCCTTTTAAAATGTGGTGTTAAAGGCTCCCGGAAATAAATCAAAGTTATCATCTATGGATTAAATTAGCCAGACATATACATATTCTACACTCATGTCCATAAATTAAGGATAATGAAGTTCGGGCAAAGAAAGAGACAGAAGCAAAACAAATTTGACTTATTTGTAAAGTCTATTTATTAAACAAAAGGTAAAGAGCAAAAAAGATGCTATATGTTTGACATAATTAATAAAAATTGCGATTTTTACTCCCTGGAGCAAATTTAAAAAAAGAACCTATTTACAAAAAACAGTATAACATGGTTAGTATGATGGTTAATAGGGAGTATGTCTTCCGGACGATGCAATACAGGCCTTACAACGCCTAGGCATGCTGTGTATCAAATTATCAATCTGATCTTGGGGAATATTACACCATTCATCAACCAATGCCCTCCGAAGTTCGGCTGACAGGTGGGAGGGGGTTGACGGGCTGCAATTCGTCGGCCAATCATATCCCAAACATGTTCTATTGGATTCAAGTCCGGTGAGTATGCTGTCCAATCCCTACTGGTGATATCCTAAAATTGAAGGCATTCGTCTACAATGTTTCCACGGTGAGGACGGGCGTTGTCATCCATAAACAGAAATTCAGCACCCATGGCGCCCCGAAACAAACGTACATGTTGTTCCAGAATGACATCCCGATAGATGTGGCCTGTCATCGTTACACTCTGAACATGCAGGTCAGTTCTGGAACCGAGAATAATTCCTCCCCAAACGAGCCATCCTGCACCACCGTAACGGTGTCGTTCAATGGTGTTCTCTTGGTGGTAACGGGTACCTGGCGCTATCCATATGAAAATCCGGCGAGAATCAGACTGCAAATTAAACCTGGACTCGTCGGAAAATATCACACAAGACCACTGTTGCGGTGTCCACAATGCTCCTCTCTACTCCAGGTTAATCGCAGGCGACAGTGAGTTGCGGTAAGTGGAACACATCTGACAGGCCTACGAGCATATAGACCAATGTGCCCTAAGCGTCTGTACACGGTCTGCCTTGAAACTGTCGTACCGGTAGCTGAAGAGAGCTGACGAGACAGGTCTGATGCTGTGCTCCGTCTGTTTCTTTTGGCAGTAACTGCTAAATACTGGTCCTCATTCGGCGTTCTAACTCGGGGGCGACCTGTGCTGTAACATCTACTCACATTACCATCATCTTGGAATCGTTGCCAAAGCCTGGAGATGACACTCTGGGCGATTGCAAGTTCCTCGGATACTTCCAGCTGGGTACGTCCACATTCCAGTCGTCCGATAATTCTACCACGTAAAAAATCATCCAAATGCTTCCTTTGTGCCATAACTATGCGGTTATTGCACTAAAAGGCTTTTAAAGCGCTTGTGAACAATTTTACTTCTTTGCCACCATTCCTTATATACCCCTCTCTTACACTCTCGTCATTGTGACGTACTATCCGCGCCATCTGGTGGTTTCCTGTAATTTGCATATTCTTCTTCAAGATGTGTGTGATAATTCTACAGGTGAAAGTTTTATTTTAGAGTTCAATTTCTGTGTGATTCTGAATTATCCTTAATTTATGGAAATGTGTGTAATTGAAAATATTTTAAATGGATTTCATGCACAAATTCCGGAGCAATTCAAACAAATTCTTGATCGAGAACAATTAGTTGTGGCGGATTTTATGTACAAAAGTCCAGATGCAATGTTAAAATTTTCTATACTTTATATATACAGTCCAGTCACATTAATGTGACCACCTGTCAAAAGCCATAAGCTTTTAATACCAAGTAAGTATATAAAGGATTTAGGATTAGTAAGGATTTACCATAAGTATATAAAGGATGCCCTAGGACATCCTTTATATACACTCTACTGCAATGTGCTGCCACCTGCCTTTTGTGATTGGTTATTTCACGTTGACGTCGAAGGCAGGTGGTGGTCACAATAATGTGACTGGACTGTGTATTAGTTGGTTTATTAATTAAAGGTGAAATAAGGAAAGTGCAGGTTAAATGTAAAACGAAACATCATTATTTATATTTATGAACAAAAATTACAGTAGAATATTTAAGTCGTAGAAATATCATTAAATGCTAGCTGTAATCAACCTGTTGTTTACCCTTCAGGGACACATCACCTTCAAATGTATACGGGTGTCATGACCAAGGACGATCTAGTGATTTTTGCCTTCATTCTTTTGTCCTCTCTTTATTTTATATTCCATCCTCATCATTTTTGTAACTGCTTGTTATGACTCATTCTTTTCATTCATTTTCATTTTTTTTTCTTTGCTTTGATTTTGTTTTCTCAGAATCTACCTCATATTTACGTTGAAATTTATTTCTTATACTAGATATTATAGTTTTATTCTTTACAAAAATTTTGATTTGACTCAGAATGCCTTTTTGTATTCATTTTATTATTTGAATATATTTGTATTCACTAACAATTTCAGTTTTCTGACCCCTTCCGTGTTCCAGGAAAAGAGGATCCTGGTGATTGAATCTACTTTGAATTGCGGCTCTTTTGTGGGCAGCACATGTTTTTGGCGCTGCTTCTGTTAGACGGTCAGTGCATCTACATTTCTAGGTGTATTAGTCGGCTGATAGTTATCAACCCTTCGTGGTTAAAGCTGCTTAAGGTTCAAGAGATGGGCCACTTCTTGGACATCTTGCTGGAAGTGGAGGTAGTCTAAGGGGGTGATCCTGACATCGTTGCAAGAGTCCACTTTTCCTTGTTGGGCTGCATAGTGTGAGGAGCAGTATCGGACTACAATTGTTTTTCATATTTGTTGCAAAGTACTCAGTAAAAGTCTTATTTCTCCCCAAATTAACTCATTTTACATTATTACTTGCTATGATCTAGTTTAGAATAAAAAAAAAAAGCGATACTTGGAGGACGAAATTTATACATTTCGAGATCTTATCTGTCCCCGAACAATAAATTCATGATCATGATACTTTTGAATTTTAAAAAAGTTCTACAAGCTATTGGCAGCTAACCCAAAAATTTAAATTACTAAAATCCGCTGCACATTTCCAACCCAATTTTTCTCTGCACAGAATTTTTTCGATTTCCTTTTTACAGTTAAACCACATTAATATTTGAATTGTTGTTTTGGTGTCATTTTTTAACTTTATTTTTTGATTGCGATTAAAATTCAGATGTTGGAGAGATTAAGACCGCAAGGTATCACAGGAATGGAAACAACTTATTCAAATTGTGCTTCTTCAGGTCATACAACTACGGACTACAAATAAGTATCCAAGTGTGCCAATTGTCAAGCAACCTCATCCATTCAATTAAAAAAATCTCACCCTAAATGGCACTTTGAAAAAAAAAAGATTTAATAAATCAAAGTATTATCACAATTTATCTTATCCTGAAGCAAGGAAGCTATCATTTCAATCGACTGTTTCCTATGCTGAAATCACAAAGAAACCAGTAGCAGCAAAAAAATATAATAGTTCGACAAATGTGTTTATTTCCAGTAAGATTTCCCAATATTACAGGAATTCATTGTCCACCACGGTTGCCGAGCGACTGGCTCGTCACCCTACGCCAGTCACTACGGTTAATGAGCTGTGGCATCGTGTTGAAGCTGCATGGGCATCTGTACCTGTACATGCCATCCAATCTCTGTTTGACTCGATGCCCAAGGTGCTGTTATTACTGCCAGAGGTGGTTGTTCTGGGTACTGATTTCTCAGGATCTAATATGCACTCAAATTTTTGAAACTTTAATCACTTGTTATTTCCAGTATGATATATTTGTCCAATAAATATCATTTTGTTATCGGCATTTCTTCCTGGTGTAGCAATTTTAATGGCCAGTGGTGTAATACTAATAATATACTAATGAACGATATAATACTAATAACGGCCTGAATGGCCGAGTGGCTAGCGCTCTGGCACGCGGTACCGCAGGTTTCGGGTTCGAGTCCCGGCGGTGCCATGGATGTTTGTAGGGGTTCGGAATCCACTTTAAACCGTAGGTCCCGGTCCTAATAGGATCGTAGAGCGTTGCGGGGACATTGTTAATCCGCGTCCGTGGCTTATCTTCAAGTTACACGCACCCCCTGGGTAATGCAAAGTGAGTAACGTCTATGTAGCGCTTGCCTTAAGGCATCCAAGACCAAGCTGTCTAAGTGTTTGCCAGCTGCATTAGAAGGAAAAAAAATACTAATAACATGGTGCTATGCCTACCTCTGTCCACTCTGGGTGGATTGCAGCGTGTGTTTCTGAGGTGCAGCAAGCTCCTCCCACTGAGCGCAGGCAAGGCGTAGTAGGTGGACACGAAATCCCCGAAGGATCCGCTTCTCAGCTGGTGGTTCTTGAGGAAGCGGAACGTCGCTCTGGGATCCCACTCCATGCTGTCGTTCACGGACATCAGAGCCTGTAATGTTTCAGTCGAAATTACATTTTTAAACAGTTTACTTTATACTGCTTTTTGTATCATACATAAAGGTTTAAGGTTCGTTCCCACCGGGGCGTGAGGCGGCGACGCGTCACGAAAGAAAAATTTTTCTACTAGTTCACACCGAAGCTTCAGAAATCGCTTTATGCCTAGGAAAGTTCCAGTAACTTCTACTTGGTGCAGATCTACTATTGGCTCAATCCAAGTCACATGACGCGGCAAGCATTTGAGAGTTGAAAGGTGGTCAACTCGAACCGGTTTCAGGCGAACGCGGCAAGGCTAGTGATTGATCAACGCTACACGCTTCAACGCCTCACGCCTTGGTGTGAATGAGCCTTTAATGTTTTTTACTTATACAAAAAGCAATAGTACGAATTGCCTCTTTGGTAAAAAGAATTTTTTTATTCTAATACAGCTGGCAAACACTTAGACAGTTGTCTTGGATGCCTTAAGACAAGCGCTGCACCGATGTTCCTCACTGAGCACTACCCAGGAGGTGCGTGCAGCTTGGAGATAAGCTACGGACGAGGAGTAACAATATCCCCGCTACGCTCATGTTAGACCGGGACCTGCGGTTTAAAGTGAATTCCGAACCACTACAAACATCCATGTCACCGCCGGGATTCGAACCCGAAACCTATGGTACCGAGCGCCAAAGCTCTAGCCACTCGGCCATTCAGGCCCAAATACTGTATATTAGTTTCCGAAAATAGTGAAAAATGAAAATTTTCATCAAATTTGAAACACAGATATTGTTTTTTTTTAAACAAATAACTGTGACTTAAAAAAAACCAGTTACATTAACAAATGTCACAAGGGGGAATCGAAAATAACTAGAATATAAATTCATCTTTATGTTACGATATGTTTTCGATCCACAGAAACATCTAATACCATTGGCAGGAGAAAAAAATGAAGTTGCAGTCTCAAGGTTTGGTTTGTCACTCTACGGTCATGTTGTGCACGCTTTAAGCTAATTAGACCGGGACCTACAGTTTAACTTGGATTCAGAATCCCTCACAAACATCCATGCCTCCGCCAGGATTCGAACCTGAAGCATGTGGTACCAAAGGCCAGAGTGCTAGCAATCGGCCATCATGCTGCACAAAACTTGGAGATGATAATTTCAAAAGGAAACGGAGCAATATCCCTAGACCCAATATTGCGGCATTCGACAGAATCATCACCTATATGATGACAGCCATATGATTGATGTAAACAACTCTTCTTCTTTCAATACAATAGTCCTGCCAACAATGTTTCTATTAACATCAATCCTGTATCAGACAATCTAACCCATATATGACATTTCGGTTTGTCGTTCTACGGTCATCTTGTGCACACGAGGGCTAAACAGACCGGGTCCTACAGTTTAAAGTGGATTCCGATCCATTCACAAACATCCATGCCTCTGCCAGGATTCGAACCTGAAGCACCAAGGTCCAGAGCACTAACCAATTGGCCATCAAGCTACGGCAGTCTCAACGGGTTCCAGTACTTCTGTTTAATGAAATTAAATTTATTTATCTTGAATTTGTCTTTAATTTATCTTATAACTAAGGCAGTGATTCCCAAACTTACTTTTATTTCCACCCACCTGAAAAAAACATGCATCAGGGGCTATTATCACGTCCACCCAACCCCTGTTCGTTCGAGAGCTTCCTAGGGGATAGTATCGCTCACTTTAAGAATTAATAGTCTAGAGGTGAAGAAGAGAATAATACTTATAGAAATTTGCTCGCAATTGTTTTTTCCCTAGCATTTTAAATGTGACCTCGAAAAGATCTCTTCTTATCTCTGCTTACTAGTAAACCTCCAATAATCTTTCCATCATCTCCAATCATCTTTCCGCGGCCTGGTGACCAAGGGACTAGCGCTCTGGCTTTTGGTATCCCAGGCTTCAGATTCCAATCCTGGTGGTGGCATGGATTTTTGTGAGTGGTTTGGAATCCACTTTAAACTGTAGGTCCCGATCTATTTAGTCCAAAGTGTGCACAAGATGACGGTAGAGCAACAAACCAAACCAAACCAATAATCTTCAGGAATTACTATTGTGTCCAAAAAGTAAGACCAGTTTTTAATTTAAATGGTATTCCCCTTATGGTATTTCCCTTTTTTTTTTTTTTTTTTTTTTTTTTTTTTTTTAGGTTATTGGCTGTCCTTGACATCTATGAGAAATTTAACTTCGAATTATTCATTAGTGCTTGAGTTAGGCTTGGTTTTGTGAGATGCTCAAACTGATTCCGGCGAATTTTGAAATGTCTGCATTAATCGAGCAAAGGACTTGCGTTATATTTTGTTTGCGGAAACGTACAAATTGTTTCAGAAGACACTGGGTGAGCATTCCTGTATCGGAAAGAAATGTTTACAAGTGTTATAAACAATTCAAAGAAGGCAGAGAACGCGTTGAAGACGAAGAGTCCTCTGGTCGACCACTAACCTCAACTGACGAAGCTCACATCCAAAAAATTAAAGATTTGGAGCTTTCAAACCGTTGATTTACAATTAGAGACCTTGCTGAGGATGTTGGAATTTCAAAATTCCATTTTAAAATATGTTTTGGGCCTTAAACGGTTCAAATCTTTGATTGGTACCGAAAACACTGAATGCGCCAGCTCACAGTGAATTGATTCTTCGTGACTTTTTCGCCAAAAATGAAACCCATATCGTTCCACAACCACCGTATTCACACCGTGCGACTTCTGGCTATTCTCTAAACTCAAAAGACCACTCCGGGGATACCGTTTTGAATCGATTGAAGAGACTATAAAAAATCGTCTCACAAAGCCAAGCTTAACTCAAGCACTAATGAATATTTTGACGTCACATTTCACACAGATGTGAAGGACATTGCCAACTACTTAAAAAGGAAAAAAAAATTGAAGTACCTTAAGCGCCGGGAAATTTAAATGGGAAACTGGTCTTACTTTTTGGGCACAGTAGTAAATGCTTTGGTGGGTAGCCGAAAAATGATTCTTTACCGAGCAGAAATTTTGTTTCCTCGAAATCTGACATACAATTTCCGGATTCATTTTCAGCCCTAACTAAAACAAACCGGTTTGGAGAGCATTTGCCTACAGCGCGCACGTGCTCTTCTTTTCATAAAAATATGACTATTAAACATCATCCATACATCTCATGATTTCCTCACATTGTTTTTAAATAATCAACTATTTATTCCATTCAATATCGCAGTTAAAAAAGGTTTTTCACATTTTTATTGACGTGAGGTTTCATATAATAGCTAACGAACATATAATTTGGTATTAAAAAGCAAAGTCCTTTCGTTTTCCTCCTAATTTTATTCAATCAAGCAATTTCTTTATTCCTGCACCTCTTTTCATAAGTAATGGATAAAAAAGATTTAAAAAAAAAAGATTAAAAAATTAAAAAAAAAAGATTAAAAAAAAAAATAAAAATAAAAATAATAAGATAAAAAAGATTCGGATAAAAAAGATTAAAAAAAAAAGTTTCAGAACGCAATTGTATCTTTCATTTCCAGAAAGAGGGGCCTGATGGCCGAGTGGCTAGCGTTCTGGCGCTCGGTGCCACAGGTTTCGGGTTCGAGTCCCGGCGGTGCCATGGATGTTTGCAGTGGTTCGGAATCCACTTTAAGCCGTAGGTCCCGGTCTCCTATGACTGTAAGAGCGTCACGGAGCCAAAGTCAGATTTCTACATTCGGGTACTCCATCAGAACAGAAGCTGCATCCCTCTTCCTCCTTCCCTGAGGGACACGACAACATTTTCAGAAAGAAAGAGCCACAAACCAGGTTGTGGGTTCGAGTCCCGGCGGTGCCCCGGATGTTTGTAGTAGTTCGGAATCCACTTTAAACCTTAAGTTTCGGTCTAATATGATTGTAGAGCGTACCTGATTATCGGGTTTCCGGTTTAGATGTGGAATCCTTCCGTGAATCAATAGTTAACTGTCTTTAATGCCTTAAATATTGTATTTTCTAACTGTATGTGTGCTTTGTTTGGAAATGTGTATTTAAAGCTGTGTGCTCTCCAACCTATGCTTTAAATATCTCAACCTAACCACACCCAGTTCCAATCCAATTGCCCAACCTGCACACTACACAAATTTATATAATCTTGTGGACCTGAATGGCCGAATATCTAGCACTTGGTGCAACAGGTTTCGGGTTCGAGTCCCGACAGTGCCTTGGATGTTTGTAATAGTTCAAAATCCACTTTAAACAGTAGGGTCCGGTCTAATATTATAGTAGAACGTTTTGTCAGTCTTCAGGCCCATGGTTCCTCGCTAAAATGAAGCTGCATATTACTCTTAGCCATGGACCTGTCGCCTGCGACGGGGTCTGTTGGACTTGGTGTAGGCTTTCCTGCACCAGGGGAATTAATAATAAAAATAAGGCCCACAAACAATCCGTCAAGAATTATGAAGTTTATTAATGTATATCCCACATATTGTAGGTAGGAAAGCACGATACCAAACTATAGCGTATTCAATTTAAATCTTAGTAATCCCACTATGTTATTTCTGTTCCATGAAAAAATTTTCATTTAAAGGAATATTTAATCTATCTCGCGGCCCAGTGGTGAGGGGTACAGTTAATGTGAAAAGAGAGCTCAAGTTCAAATAAATTGGTGAGTCTGTTACAGTCACTGCTTTCAGAAAAGAGGAGAATCGATAGCAGTTGACACACTGTATGCAAAGCGTCTGGCATCTATAATCAGGCTGCCTCTTGTGAGTTTCTGCTATACCATCCTACTACTACACAACACCACAGTGCCTAGAGCTGAGTTGCCCCTATATAGTTTGGGAATGATGTGGGTGAGAAGAAGTCTGATTGGGTTCTGTGACGCTCTACGGTCCTATGAGACCGGGATCTACAGCTTAAAGTGGATTCCGAACCATTGCAAACATTTATAGCACCGCCAGAATTCTAACCCGAAACCTGTGGCCCCGAGCGCTAGACACTCGGCCCTTCAGTTTCTGTTACCACCACTACTACTACACCACATCACATCACTGTGAATAGAGCTGAGTTGCCCCTATATAGTTTGGGAATGATGTGGGTGAGAAGAAGTCTGATTGGGCTTTGTGATGCTCTACGGTCCCATGAGACCGGGACTTACTGCTTAAAGTGGATTTTTAGCCCTTACAAACATCCATGGCACCGCTGGGATTGTAACCCGACACTTGTGGTACTACTAGCCAAGATACCTGTGGTACCAGAGCTCTAGCCACTCGGCCATCAAGGGGCATTTACCCCTAAAAGTATTAACGAAGTCAATGTCTTTCCCACATCATCCATTGGTGGACTAAGTTGAAATCCACCAAGACATGCTTATACCTCTACAGTTGCTTCTTACCTGAGCAGCTAGAGCGGTGCTGCGGATGCTGCCAAAGCTTCCATCCTCCTTCATTCTGCGGATGATTCTGGCTGTGGCGTTCCAAGCTACTTTTTGCAAGTTGTAGAGCTGTGTCGGATTGCTTTCCTTCTGTATGTGGCAGGTGTAGGCTTCCAGCGCGAGATACATCATATCTGACAGAGACAAAAGATTATTAATAATTCACGAAAACTACCAGTACAGAATGCTTTTTAGTTATCTTTTTTTCACATTTGTACATATATGCTGTATCAAAAGTATCTATTACTGTGTCCAAAAAGTGAGAACAATTTTAAATTTAAAATTCCCGGAGCTCATGGAATTTCAATTTTCTTTTCTTATTTAGGTTGCTGGCACTGTTCTTGACATGTGTGTGAAATTTGATGTCAAAAAATATTCATTAGTGTTTGAGTTACGCTTGGTTTTGTGAGACGCTAACACTGATTCCGGCGATTTCTGAAATGTCTGAATTCATTGAGCAAAGAACTTGCATTAAATTTTGTTTGCGGAAACATATAGAATGTTGCAGAAGGCATTCGGTGAGCATTCCTGTATCGGAAAGAAATGTTTACAAGTGGTATAAACAGTTCAAAGAAGGCAGAAAACGCTTTGAAGATGATGAGCCCTCTGAACCTCAACCGACGAAGCTCACGTCCAAAAAATTAAAGATTTGGTGCTTGCAAATCATCGATTTACAATTAGAGACCTTGCTGCTGATGTTGGAACTTCAAAAGGATCGGTCAATTCCATTCTGGGCCTCAAACGCGTCAAATCTCAATTGGTACCGAAACACTGAATACGCCAGCTCACATTGTATTGATTTTCGTGACTTTTTCGCCAGAAATGAAACCCATATCGTTCCACAACCACCATATTCACACCGTGCGACTTCTAGCTATTCCCTAAACTCGAATGACCACTCCGGGGACACCGTTTTGAGTCGATTGAAAAGATTCAACGTGAATCGCAGCTCTCTTTGAAGGCCATCACTGCCGATGACTTTTTAGCATGCATTGAGGATTGGAAAAAAGTTAGCATAAGGGCATTGTGTCCGGAGGGGATTTCTTTGAAGGCGATGAAATAAATTTGGAAGAATAAATAAAGAGTTGGTTTGACTTTTTGGACACAGTAATTTGAAGTATCAAGAAATTGCAATTCTAGTGCAGTTTACAAGAAAGTATTTTATTTAGCTACGTTTCCACTGTAGTTTCACTTGAGATAATCAGGATCGTCTTTATTATTTAATACTTCTGGGCCTCTTCTAGAAATCTTTTAGTTTAGAGACCTCCGGAAAATAAATTATATATTGTATAAATAATATTGCATTTCAATTAATTATGAAACAATCCATATCAATTTTAAAAAAAAGGTAAATTTTTTTTTTTTTTTTTTTTTTTTTAATTTCAAAATTTAGTTTTGGTTTGTTATTCCAGTAAAGGAATATATTTTTATTTCTAACACAAAAGGAAATTTGAAGCATTTTATTAATCAATATTATTCTAAGACATAAAATATTGTTTATTTAAATTGATTTTCTGGTTATATAAATAAGAATATCGTATCAATGAGAAATTTCCAAAAATATTTGAACTTCTTTTTGTCATATTTGGAAGCACCAGTTATTCCGTATTAATACAATGTCGCTATATTAAAATACTACTATGTCCAAAAAGTAAAACCAGTTTTCAATTTAAATTTCAAATGGCATATGATATTTCAATTTTTTTTTTCTTTTTTAGGATGTTGACATGATGGATGGATTAGGATGTTGTTGGATGATGCTGTCCTTGACATCTTTGTGAAATTTGGCGTCAAAATATTCATTATCGTTTGAGTTACGCTTGGCTTTGTGAGATGCTAAAACTGATTCCGGCGATTTTTGAAATGTCTGAATGAATCGAGCAAGAGCTTGCGTTAAATTTTGCTTGCGGAAATGTATAGAATGTTGCAGAAGACATTCCGTGAGCATTCCTATATCGGAGAGAAATGTTTAGAAATGGTATAAACAGTTCAAAGAAGGCAGAGAACGCTTTGAAGACGAAGACCCTCTGGTCGACCATCAACCTCAACCGACGAAACTCACGTCCAAAAAATTAAAGATTTAGTGCTTGCAAACCGTCGATTTACAATTAGAGACCTTGCTGCTGATGTTGAAATTTCAAAAAGATCGGTCAATTCCATTTTGGGCCTCAAACATGTCAAATCTCAATCGGTAGCGAAAACACTGAATGCGCCAGCTCACACTATATTGATTCTTCGTGACTTTTCCGCCAAAAATGAAACCCATATCGTTCCACAACCACCGTATTCACCTGATTTAGCACTGTAATACTTCTGGCTATTTCCCAAACTCAAAAGATCACTCCGGGGGCAACGTTTTGAGTCGATTTAAGAGACATTTCAAAATTCGCCGGAATCAGTTTTAGCATCTCACAAAACTAATCGTAATTCAAGCACTATTGAATATTTTAACGTTAAATTTCACACAGATGTCGAGGACAGTGCCAACAACCTAAAACAGAAAAAAAAAATGAAATACCATATGCCCTTGAAATTTAAATTGAAAACTGGTCTTATTTTTTGGACACAGTAGTATGCAGCTTTACTTTAGCGAGGAACCACGATGGCTGAAGACTGACTAAACCTCAAGACAACGCTCTGCAGTCATTATAATGGAAATTCTTCACATATTAATGACGAATGAATTGAAGACATAATGAAGAGTGAATTGGTGATTGAAAAATAAAAATTGATAACCTCACCTCTAGTCACTTCATCGTTTCTTGAGTCCATTAAGTAGGTCATGAGATGGTGCACTTCAAAATGCGTGAGGTTCCTGTCGGCAAGACACAGAGACAAGTACACGAGGGGATTGATGACAGTCCTCCTGGATCTTCTGTTCGAGGTCAGGATGGAACTGCGGATCACCTCCGTCAAGTCCAACCCCTGGAAGTCCCTGGGGTTCTGGCAGGTGGCGACTAGGGCGTTCACGAACATCGCCAGGCGATTCAAGGTCGGAGGAGAATCTCTACAAAATAGTTACATCTTAAGTAAACCCTACATCACAGGTGGCTAACCCAAATGATCTTGAAGGCCATTTTTGAAAGGCATCGTAACTCCGCGGGCCGCATATAAAATTATAGTATATATCCCCATATAAGATTTAGACCATCACCTAAACCTTTTGTAAAGACATCTCTTTTCACTCGATGAAACTGATGATCCGAGACTTTTTTCGGAACACTCTATCTGATAATCTACGTGAAGGCAACTCATCTAAAATGTAGGTTTAACTTTGTTCTAAACATCCATGATCAGCCCAGGTTTAAAGCTGTTGCCCTTTTCAGACTCCTGACGGGCCATGATTGTTTGGCCAATCATCTTTTTCGAATGAAAATATTTGCAAGCCCGAAATGCATGCTCTGCAGACTTAGAGAGGACATGGATTCATCTCACCTTCCTGTCTGCCCTGCACTTGTTTCCTCTACTGTGTAGGGTCGTTACTGGAAGACTAAGACCCTTATGGGCTAAACATGTCACTATGGGATTTTCTTCAATTCTCGTTGTTGTTTTCATGTTCTTTTTCTTTTTTCTTTTATTACTTATTGTAGCCTGCCATTGGAAATAATAAAAGATTTAAACCTACTATAGACATTTTTTTGGAGTGAAAAACTGAAACTTAATGAGTTATTATTCCTACATGTAAACATATATAATATAATGATAATGATACTAAACGCACATTGTAAAGAAATGTATAACACTAAAAATGAAATATACAAAAATATATAAATGTAAACGAAATAAAAATGAAATCATTAAAAAATATTTATTTTACTAGTGCGATATTTGTTTCTCCACTCTTTCACTTAGCTTTTGCAAATCGATCTCCATTTGGGTATTTGCACATCGTAATGGGTGTTGCAATTTAGCGTCCGTTATGTTTGAGCGTGTTTTGTGTTGGGTCCATTTCATTTTAGAAAAAAACGATTCATAGGTGTAAGTCGAACCAAAAGCGCTAACAACTGCAACTAAGAGTCTGGTTTGGTCTGCTATCAACAATCAACTGTACGTATCTAGGGATGGTCACATAAAGTGAATCATAGAGCCTGTTATATTAGATGTTCCAAGATGAGCGCGCATCATGAGTTTACAGACTACAATTTAATTATTCTGCCAACTCATAACTGTAAACTCCTAAATAAAACAGACAATATCTGTTATATATTCGCAAGAATATTAGTTTAAAATCAAAGTTAATTTTTTCTCACAATTCCGACATTTCATTTTTGAGTATATGGATGCACACATAATGTATTGTTTTTTAATACATTGGTTTTCACTACTTTGGCCATTATAAAATAAATATGTTTTGTAGAAGTGTGATAAATCTAACTCGCGAAAGCTCTTTAAACTGGTTTGTTTCAGATGGACAAAAAAAAAAAAAAAAAAAAATGCAAAGCATGCGAAATCGTTTTTCAAACGTCTCGAGCAAATGAAATTTCCACTTCAGATAAGTGTAAGTTTTCGGTCAATCTTCAAAGGGCTTCCATTTAAATCCAATTAAATGACTTTCCAATCTAAAGATATTACTTGCCTTTTTTCGATGAAGTCTTTTAATGAGGGATCAAACCAAGCCTTGATTCCAAAACCATAATGAACGCTTGTTAGTACCTCAAAGTATAGAAATCAATATTTTTTAAATCATGAAACTAAATACCAATTAAGATGAAATTAGTTTCATGATTTAAAAAATATTGATTTCTATCTTTTGAAGTAGTAATGTTATAGAAATATTAGAAATGAAAATGGTTATCAAATTTAACCCTAATCTTATAATCTCTTTATGTATATTATTTTTTTTAAATATTTATACATACATGCCCTTTTATTTTATTTTAAAAATACATAAATAGCAAACAGGTATAACAGGTTTCGGGTTCAAGTTCCGGCTGTGTTATGGATGTTTGTAAGGGTTCGGAATTCCCTTTAAGCCGTAGGTCCCGGTCTAATAGGATCGTAGAGCATTGTAGGGGTAGTGTTACTAGAGTCCGTAGCATATCTTCAAGCTACATGTGCCTCCTTGGGTAGTGCTAAAGGAGTAACAGCGGTGCAGCCTTTGGTTATGGCATAAAGATTAACTGTCTCTGTATTGCCAGCTGCATTAGAACAACAACAACAACATAAGGCAACAGATGCCAGATGGCAGATAAAGGCAACAGATGCCAGCCCAATTCTCCAAAGCGTGTGTTCAAAAAACTCTGCGCAAGAAATCATTGAACCCCATAATGTATAACAAACTGAAATTCTCTGGTTCAAGTTATCTTTTTCTTTCTCAGTGGCCCATTGGACATGACTACATACCTACAAACATTTTTTATGCTGATGTATGTATCGCAGTTTGCATAGGCTAACAAATGAGACGAGGAAACTGCAGTTCCAGACACGAATATTTGTGAGAAACCAGTTGTTTTGAAATATTAATTTCATCTTTATTATTAATTCATTTGTAATAAAAGCCATTATGACTATCCAATTGTATGATTCATTTGGATAGATAAACGTGAAAGCAAGTATAGCATAACATTCTACTAAGCATAGTGAAGAACTAACAAGATTTGTATTTTTTTTAAACACTTTTATCCAATTGTATGATTCACTAGTGGTTTTTCGTCAAATCCCGATAACATATCCTTACATTTTCTCCCATTACAACACTGTTTAAGGGGCCTGAATGGCCGAGTGGCTGGCGCTCGGTACCACAGGTTTCGGGTTCGAGTCCCGGTGGTGCCATGGTGTTTGTAGTGGTTCGGAATCTACTTTAAACCGTAGGTCCCGGTCTAATAGGATCGTAGAGCGTTGCGGGGGCATTGTGACTCCGCGTCCGTGGCTTATCTTCAAGTGACACGCGCCCCCTGGGTCATGCAAAGTGAGTACGTCTGTGCAGCGCTTGCCTTAAGGCATCCAAGACCAAGCTGTCTAAGTGTTTTCCAGCTGCATTAGAAAGAAAAAAACAACACTGCTTAAAAGAGCATGATACCAGATATCTATCACCTCAAAAATCACTCTTTATATTTGATTAACTTTACAGCAACATCATAAGTAACTTAAAGGGGAATTTAATGTTTTGGCTGTCAAGTGCACAAGAACTTTTAGTAAAATGTTTTGTAAGTATGTAGGAAATTCTTATTACCTTAAAAGATTAACTCCTAGATAGACCTGAAAGTATTTCTGCATCAAGTCATTGTCGTGATTTCCCGCCAAGAAACTGTTGTTGACGAGCGATAGGGCGATGAGGGCTCTTGGAGTCTCTTTATCCCATCCGCCAGATGCATTTCTCACACTCAAAATCCACTTTTGTCCTCTACTGACTGATAAACCATTGTCATTACCATAAATCTGGGCATAATTCTTTTTGAAATAGAATCGAGAGGGAACTTGCAGTCGACGGTTGAAAATTGTTGGAGGTCGATTGATGTTAGCTCGCCAACCAGCTCCTCCATTGTGGCTGTTTGCATTTGGATAGTATGGGTGATGGTTGGGGACAGGCTGAGAATATATATGATTAGGATGAGAACGACCATATTGGTTTGGGTAAGATGGATACGAATTCCTATGAGGTGCAGATGTTGGACTGTAATATGCACCTCCCATATATCTCCTATAAGATCTCGGAGTAGAATATCTTTTTGAACTGGTATATGCTATAGTAGGTCTTCTAGTCGCGAATTCGTTAATGTATGATCTAGTTGTGGGTCTAACATATGATGGCCGATAAACACTAGTTGGAGAGACACTTATTTGAGGAATGGCAGGAGTTGTATAGTTATCCACGCGAGCCTTCTGTTCTTTTTTGGAATAAAAATCATTTTCGGGTTTGGAGGTCTTTGGCGAAGATTCTGGCCAAAAGCCTAACGAAAATATATCTTCCAAATCTGTTGTTATTGGTATTTCAGTTGCTGGTGGTTCTGAATATTCATAATCGAAGCTATCTGTGGTTAGGACATCAGCTTCAGTGGTTGTTTCGGTTTCATCACTGAAGTTGTCTTTGTAACTGTATTCTGATTCTTCTTTTTTCTCTTCACTTCTTTTTTCTTCAGAACTTTCTTGTTTGTCTTCCTTCTTTTCTTCTGATCCATTTTCTTCAGAACTTTCTTCCGATTCATCCTCTTTCTCTTCACTTCCGTTTTCCTCTGTCTTCTCTTTCTCTTCACTGCCGTTTTCTTCTGTGTTCTCTTTCTCCTTGCTTCCGTTTTCGTTCGATTCTTTCTTCCCAGAATCACCTGAAAATTAAATAATAAAAAAAAAAAAGATTTTTTAATGATTAGTTTTAAATATACTATTGTGTCCAAAAAGTAAGATCAATTTTCAATAGGTCATTTTTTTGGTAGAATAAATAGTTTTTGAAAAAAATAATTGGTCTAACTTTTTGGGCACGGTAGTAATACTCAAAGGTAATAAAATCTAAATAGAAATAAATAAGTGAACATACAAAATTTTATTGGGCTTTATATATCAGCTTTATTTATTTTATGAAAAATTTCAAAATTAGACTTTTAAAACAATTGTTTTGCTACTATTTTTTTTTACTCCGAACGTAAACATTAAAATGAATATTATAATGAGTTTTGATGGCAATGATGGCACAAACTAGCATCAATATTTAGACTGTCTGGCAGCAATTTTAATGTTTTTTCCTTTTACAATTGATAAATGAGAAGCAGGTATTCTTGAAAATTATCCCAAATGATAAAAAAAAAAATCCTATATCTACTTTTTGGCGAGGAAATTGCATTAAAAAAGATGTAAATTGCGTTTCACACCCCTATTCAGAAAAGCAATAATTTCCTTTTCTTATCTGTTAAGGACTGTTCATGATCCTTGGCTTTGCTTGGAACATATCCAAATTGTAAATCGAGAAAAGCAATCTAATGTTCATAACAAAAAAATGAAAATAAATTCCGTTGTATCAAAATAAGTAAAAAAGTTATAAATACAAAACATTATAGAATAAAAACGAACCAAAGAAGCATAAATCAGATATCAGATAAATAATTTTTGATTTCTTCATAAAAGCAATTGGGTAAAGTGAGATAAAGCAGCTAACATGAGCATAAATTTCAGCCAAGATAAATCAGATAAATAAACATGAATATCAAACAACGAATAAAAAAAACGAGTATCAAATCGGCCAGTGACTAAAATCTCGTTTTATAAATTCTTTAGGCATTTAACGGGGGGTAAAGTAGCAAAGGGCCAAATGACTGGCACAAGAGACAGGGTTCCTGTCCCTGCTGTGCCATGGATGATCATAGTGGTTCGGAATCCACTTCAAACCCCAGGTCTCGGTCTAATATGACTATTATTACTACACCAAACCCCGTCACTGTGCCTAGAGCTGAGTTGTCGCCATACAGTTTTGGAATGATGTGGGTGAGAAGTCTGACTGGGCTCTTTGACGCTTTTAAAGTCATATGAGATCGGGACCTACGGCTTAAAGGGGATTCCAAACCATTACGAACGTCCCCAGAACCGCCAGGGCTCGAGCCCAAAACCTGTCGCACCGTTCGCCAGGGCGCTGCTAGACGCTACGCCATTCAAGCCCCAATGTCTAATATGAATGTCGAGCTTTTGGCGTAGAGCTGGCAGCCCTACCCCGTAAAAGAGAAATATCTTCTGTCTCGAAATCTGCCAGTAGGCAGACGGCCTTGGCCCACCATGGGACTGTTGCGCCAATGAAGAAGAAAGAAGTCAGCAAAAGTATATTGAATATACTTATATAAAAAGAAGATACGAAAATTAGAATAATTTTTAAGGATGCAAAATTACAAATTCTTGTGCTGTAATGAAAAAATGCATTAGTAAAAAATATCTATATGTGTATCATCTTATCAATGAATGATCCATTTCGTGAACTGTAGGTTTATCTTTTGTCAATAATAAAGGAAATAACTTGCAGGTCTACGAGGAAATTTTTTTTTTTTTTTTTTTTGTAAATAGAAAAGTATTTTTCAATTCCTACTATCAGTTCACACTCTCCCTATATATATCTTGTTCAAATTTTCAATCGTTCATAAAATGCTTTTTATTCCTCCACTCAAGTTCAAATACTTTTTTTGAACTTGTAGTGGATGACACTTGATGTTAATACAGTTTTTTCAAATATTAATTCATTCATTAAATTTAATTAATTCATTTTAGTTTTATAGGGAAGAAAAAAAAATTCTTTTATATAAGATATTTAGCAGGCTATAAATTTAGGAATAAATACCGTCAGTGGCGAAGCGTGTAGATCGTTGGAAAAACAATTTCTTTTTCAGATTCTTTTTAAATTCTGGGTTCTAGTCTGAGTTAAGCAGGGGACAAAATGGAAAATGAAACATTAGTGAATAAATTAGTGAGAGATGGAAAGTGTATATGAGAGAGAGAATTTTTTCTAACTTAAAAAAATGAATGAAAATTATTTATAAAGGACTTTCTGCAATACAGTGATAAAAGAAATTTGTCTCGCAATGACAAAGTTGGTAGAGTGTCGACGTACAATCTTCATGCCTTCGTGTCGAAGCATAACATTTTTTATTTAATAAAAAGTAATTGAAATAAAATTTTTCTTTGTTGACCTAAGTAGGAATTGATTTAAATTTTTTTTTTTTTTTTATGTTACTTGTTTCTAAATAGAAGAATATTTTTTATGTGTTCTTGGTAGTTAAATTCGGAGAAAATAATAATAGTAGGTAATAAGTAGAAAAAATTTAGTAAACACTGTTGAAAACAAACGAAATGATTGAAAAGCAAAATGTCGCAAGGTATGCAAGTAAAATTAATTTACATTTTTTTCATCCGAACCGTCTCTGCAGTCTTCTGAACCATCACAACGAGCTGCTATAGGCCAGCAACGTCCATCGTCACACTGGAAGTGAATCTTCTCCTTGCATTTGTTGGGATTACCTAAGCCTGAAAAAAATATTACGCATAACAAATATTTACTGGTTTCGATGGTTTAATGGTTTCAGAGCGAACAAATGTCAATAATTGCTTCAAGTAAAAATATATTTTTTTAATTTCTTCTCCATGATAATTATATAGTCCCATTTTCAAAATGCTGTAAAAAAAAGAACCACACTTCACAATGAGTTCAAATGGGAAATGAAGATATTTGAAGAAGGGGGAAATGGTATGACACCAAAAAACAAATTCCACCGATTTTTCCCATCCAATTTGGTATGACCTTGACGTGGTGGACGGGCTTTCCACTAACAGTGTCACAACTGTTGACTGACTTGAAAATCATTTTTTTCTGTCGAAAAACCGAAGCAATCCAGCACATTGAACACTACAGTTAGTTTGATGTGCAACTCATGCCAAATATGTTGTAATTTTTAATTGTAATGTTTTTAATTTAAAATTCCCGGGCAGTTATGTTTGAGTTACGCTTGGTTTTCTGAGACGCTAAAATTGATCCCGACGATTTTTGAAATGTCTGAATTATTTGAACAAAGAACTTGCATTCAATTTTGTTTGCGGAAACGTATAAAATGTTGCAGAAGGCATTCGGGGAGCATTCCTATATCGGAAAGAAATGTTTAGAAGTGGTATAAACAGTTCAAAGAAGGCAGAGAACGCGTTTACAATTTTGATTCAAAATATCACTGGCAGCCGAATTCACTTTCGTTATGCTGCTTACAGCGCCATCTATTAAAACACCTTGGAACTTTTTCTGATGCCATCCCGTTTCGCCATCCTTCAAGTATCTTCGGTTAAAATTTGAGCTCATTGTGACGAGTGGTTCTTTTTTTACAGCATTTTTCAAGTGGGACTTTAATTATAATCACCCTGTATTACGATTTTAATATTTTAAATACTTTTTAATTCACTTTTTAAAAAATATTTCCATTAAATTTTTCTAATCTCCTACATAAAAAAAAGAAAAATTCAAGAGTTTTTTAATTCTGTTCTAGAATGAGTAATTTTCTGTGTCACAGATAAAATTTACAGATTCCCAAGTTCGTGAACGAGGTAACGAGGTTTTCTTTTTAAGTTCTGTTATTTCATTCTACAAAAAAGATTTCTTACCTAATTCATAATATCTTGTAATTGTTTAAAGCAGTAAATAGTAAATATTGATTGTAGAAATGATAGTTAGTAAAGTTATGGTGCGTTCATTATCATTGGGAATAGTATAGAATCCATCACAAGGAAAGATATAATAAAATTAAAGATTCTCCTTAGAGAAAGAGTCAAGAAAAGTACACGTTCTTATCTACACATGGGCGAACATGAGACACTCAGTACTATCTAGCCATCACGAGAACTACTTCCGCTGCTGTGTCTGAGCGATGGCGGTCACTATAGAAACAACTTACTACTGTGCCCAAAAAGTAAAACCAATTTTTAATTTAAAATTCCCGGACAGTTATGTTTGAGTTACGCTTGGTTTTGTGAGACGCTAAAATTGATCCCGACGATTTTTGAAATGTCTGAATTATTTGAACAAAGAACTTGCATTCAATTTTGTTTGCGGAAACGTATAAAATGTTGCAGAAGGCATTCGGGGAGCATTCCTATATCGGAAAGAAATGTTTAGAAGTGGTATAAACAGTTCAAAGAAGGCAGAGAACGCGTTTACAATTTTGATTCAAAATATCACTGGCAGCCGAATTCACTTTCGTTATGCTGCTTACAGCGCCATCTATTAAAACACCTTGGAACTTTTTCTGATGCCATCCCGTTTCGCCATCCTTCAAGTATCTTCGGTTAAAATTTGAGCTCATTGTGACGAGTGGTTCTTTTTTTACAGCATTTTTCAAGTGGGACTTTAATTATAATCACCCTGTATTACGATTTTAATATTTTAAATACTTTTTAATTCACTTTTTAAAAAATATTTCCATTAAATTTTTCTAATCTCCTACATAAAAAAAAGAAAAATTCAAGAGTTTTTTAATTCTGTTCTAGAATGAGTAATTTTCTGTGTCACAGATAAAATTTACAGATTCCCAAGTTCGTGAACGAGGTAACGAGGTTTTCTTTTTAAGTTCTGTTATTTCATTCTACAAAAAAGATTTCTTACCTAATTCATAATATCTTGTAATTGTTTAAAGCAGTAAATAGTAAATATTGATTGTAGAAATGATAGTTAGTAAAGTTATGGTGCGTTCATTATCATTGGGAATAGTATAGAATCCATCACAAGGAAAGATATAATAAAATTAAAGATTCTCCTTAGAGAAAGAGTCAAGAAAAGTACACGTTCTTATCTACACATGGGCGAACATGAGACACTCAGTACTATCTAGCCATCACGAGAACTACTTCCGCTGCTGTGTCTGAGCGATGGCGGTCACTATAGAAACAACTTACTACTGTGCCCAAAAAGTAAAACCAATTTTTAATTTAAAATTCCCGGACAGTTATGTTTGAGTTACGCTTGGTTTTGTGAGACGCTAAAATTGATCCCGACGATTTTTGAAATGTCTGAATTATTTGAGCAAAGAACTTGCATTCAATTTTGTTTGCGGAAACGTATAAAATGTTGCAGAAGGCATTCGGGGAGCATTCCTATAAAGGAAAGAAATGTTTAGAACTGGAATAAACAGTTCAAAGAAGGCAGAGAACGTGTTTACAATTAGAGACCTTGCTGATGATGTTGAAATTTTAAAAGAATCGGTCAACTCCATTTCGGGCCGCGTCAAATCTCGATTGGCACCGAAAACACTGAATGCGCCAGCTCACACTGCATTGATTCTTCGTGACTATTTCGTCAAAAATGAAGCCCATATCGTTCCACAACCACCGTATTCACACCGTGCAACTTCTGGCTATTCCCTAAACTCAAAAGACCACTCCGGGGACACCGGTTTGAGTCGATTGGTGAGATTCAACGTGAATCGCCGCGCGCTTTGAAAGCCGTTCCTGCCGAGAACTTTTTGGCATGCATTGAGGATTGGGAAAAAAGTTGGCCTAAGTGCATTGTGTCCGGAGGGGATTACTTTGAAAGCGATGAAATAAACTTGGTAGAATAAATAAAGAGTTTCTGAAAAAAAAAACTGGTCTTACTTTTTGGGCACAGCAGTACTAAACGTTCCATCTGATCATTTATGAAGAAAAAATGAGTTTCCACCTGCAGAACAACTAATTTTACTGTACCAAGACCACATCCACACAATTCCTTTACCTTTATTGTGTACTGCAATTATATATCTCAGCTACTAATAAATGTAAGCCAACGGCCGTACCATGCTGAATATACCGGTTCTCGTTAGATCACCGAAGTTAAGCATCATTGGGCGCGGTCAGTACTGGGGTGGGTGACCACCTGGGAACACCGCGTGCCGTTGGCAAATTTGGGACCTGAATGGCCGAGTGTCTAGCGCTCTGGCGCTCGGTGCCACAGGTTTCGGGTTCGCATCCCGGCGGTGCCATGGATGTTTGTAGTGGTTCGGAATCCACTTTAAGCCGTAGGTCCCGGTCTCCTATGACTGTAAGAGCGTCACGGAGCAAAAGTCAGGCTTCTACCTACGGGTGCTCCATCACAACAGAAGCTACTTCCTTCCCCTTCAGTCATGAGCACGTATGGGCTCGTGGGCTTGGCCAGCCAACAACAACAACAACTAATAAATGTTTTCATATAATAAAAAGAATAAAAAGTTTACCCCAAAAAAGTTTCGCTCCGCAATTTTTTTCATCGCTTCCATCTTCACAGGTCGTTGCGTCATCGCACCAGTCTTCTCTACGTATGCACTGGCCGTCGTCACAAGGAAGTAATCCATCTTCACAAACAACTGAAATAAAAACAAGTAAATATATATATATATATAAAAAAATTTAAGTCAAATCCTTTTTTTTTTTTTTCACTCTATTGCAGAAAGATCTTTGCAAATAATTTTCAGTCATTTTCTTAAGTTTATTTGGCTCCATCTATTGGTAAATATATGTAACTTAAATCTAAAAAAAAAAAATACAATTGATTAATTAAATTTAATGACTGAATTAATATTTGAAAAAACTGTATTAACATGTAACAACAAACACACAATTAAAAACTGTATCACTTCCGCTGTTGTGTCTGAGCGATGGCGGTCACTATAGAAACAGCTTACTACTGTGCCCCAAAAGTAAAACCAATTTTTAATTTAAAATTCCCGGGCCGTTATGTTTGAGTTACGCTTGGTTTTACGCCATTACAAGTTTAAAAAAAATGTATTTGAACTTGAGTGGATGAATAAAAAGTATTTTATGAACGATTGAAAATTTGAACAAGATATATATAGGGAGAGTGTGAACTAATAGAAGGAATTGAAAAATAATATTAATAATATAGTAAATAAATAGCTTTTCTGCGTTTAATATTGTTTCGGGATTTTGTGTAAATGTATAAATAATTATTTATTCTTAATTATTCAGCAGATTTAAAATGTTCTCTTTAAATTGTTTTTAATTGATCAGATTTATTGATTAGATTTCTATAAAGAACATCAATTAGCAATATATATATATAGTGCAATGCAAAATATAGGCTTGCCTATAATTTTAATACAATTAAATTGATTATTTTGGCACAGTTTTTGTCAGTAAAAAAAAGGTTTGAGTTTTTAGTTTTCTCGTAAGACACGACAGAACAATTAGTTTTGCACGTGCCTACCCGCAGAAAAACTCTAAAAATTTCTCCATCATTCCTTTAGGCTACATGAAGCTGGCTATAAAATTCCCAGATCCGTTAATTGAGTTTACTAACATCATGATATACACGTCCAAAATTATCTTTACATGCATAAATTCGGGAATTTTTCAGAAACTGTGAATTATAGTTTTATAAATTTTTCTGGAATGATACATAACATTACGACACATAAATACAATGGAAAAAATTTAAGAACACTGCATCTGACATATAATTGTAGCATGAAACAATAAAAATGGTAAAAAAAATGTGACAAAGAGAGTTAAAAAAAAATGAAGCCTTAAGAATTGGAATACGGAATGTGATATTCCCTGACGTACACACATATCACACACGTGTTTTTCACGCTGGCAATAACGTTGTTAACCACAGTTTGGAGAATTAAGCTCCTCTCTTCCAGCAATGTCATCTTCAGAGCATTTGCATCTCTAAGAGGTGGATATCTACGTGCAATTACTCTTCCAAGGTAGTCCCATAAGTTCTCTATCTGTTTGAGATCAGGAGATTTTGCTGGTCACTATATTAGCTGAATGTCTTCACTTTTAAGGGATTCGTCTATGAGGTTTGCTCGATGTGGATGAAAATTATCATCCTTAAGTTAAAAAAAAAATATCTAGATCCATAAGAATCTCTGAAAAGTATTATACAAGATTATAAGACCTCATCCTGATATCTCTGGAGATCACAATTCCGCTGTTGAAAACATGTAGTGGCGTCCAAACTATCGACCATTATTCCTCCCTATGCCATCACACCTCCACTACCGAAACGGTCACGTTCCATAATATTTGAAGGATAATTCCGTGTTCCTGATAATGAGAGACTATCCTGATGATTTCTTTGAAATCGAGCAACATAGATTCGAAAGTGTTAAAAAGTTTACTTATCTGGGATCTGCGATAGAATACCAAAATGAAATCAGCACCGAGATCCGAAAGAGAATTATTGCTGCCAATCGCTGCCTATTTGGTCTTAGAAGCCAATTAAGATCACACCCGATTAAAAGAAGAACTAAAATTTTACAGTACAAAACTCTCATAAGACCAGTATTAACATATGCATCTGAAACATAGTCACTAACAGCAAGAGAAGAGAAAATGTTGGCAATCTTCGAAAGAAAAGTGCCACGAACTATTTTGGGTGGTATCAATGACAATGGAAATGGGCGAAGAAGATACAATTTTGAGGTTTCCAAACCTTTTAGAGGTATTTACATTCTAAAATTTGTTAAACTGGACAGAATGAGATGGGCCGGTCATTTCATGAGAATGGAAAGAGATAGAGCTGCTTTGAAAGTTGTCAATGCAATCCCTTTTGGACAACGGCCAAGGGGAAGACCGAAAAAGAGATGGGTCGACTGTTTAGATTCTGATTTTAATGTTATTAAGATAAAAAACTGGAGGTCCACGGCCAAGAGGAGAATAGTCTGGCTGGTTCTTTTAAAGAAGGCCAAGGCCCATGATGATGATGACTCTCTTCAGATGTAAATACGCTTAGAACCATCTGTAAAACTAAACATTGACTCATCAGTAAAGAGAACATGGGATCATTGGTTTTCACTCTAGTTCTGATGTTCTTTGCATCAATTTAAGTTATCTCTCTTTTGTTGTGGAGACAGTGAAACACATACCTTTGACTTTCTGCATAAAGGCATTTTCGTTAAGCCTTCTGTATAGCGTTTGCCGTTATCAGAGCCGGATTTAGATGAAAAGAGGTCCTAGGCCCTCCCATTTTTAAGTTTGTAAATTACATGAGAGATAATAAAATACAATACATATTGGGATACATATCAATATGTTAAATGAAACATGTTGTGATGGGTACTAATATTTATACAAAATGTGACACAAAAAAAAAGTCAAAAACACTTATTTGGACATTTATTCTCAGCACCATAAATTTTTTATTGTAACAATAACTAATCAAACATAACACACAACATTTACAAAGAAACAAAATTCAAATAATAAAAGTCTTTCACTACGAAAACAAAATATGCAATAAAAATTATCCTATTTTCTATCAAATTAAATTAAATATATTCAATACATTGAAGATTAAAGCAAATTCAATTCAGATAAATTTATTTCATAATAATTCGCATTTAAAGTTTAAGTATAAATTATTAAGAATTTTAAGTTTTAAACGCGTAGATCTTAACCAATATATTTGTATGTTTGTTTATCAGTCATATGTGTGAAATTTCTCCTTATTTTCTATTAAGTGTTTTAGTGTTTACTGTTTATAGAGTAGTGTAATTCTAATTTTGCTAACAATTTGAATGTAGGCCCCTCTTGATTTTGAAGCCTAGTTAGCCTATAGGAAAATCCGGCCCTGGCCGTGATACAGCAGTTCCAATGACGGCTGCAAACTCTGAACTTAACTGGCAAGCAGTAGACTGCCTGTTAATTCCTGGACTTCCTTCTGGCAGTTATTGCCAGATATCGATCCTCAGAAGCAGTTGTTATTCGTTTACAACCTTGTCCAAACTTTTTCGCAACGGTTCCATCTTTTTGAAATTGTTTCTGTAACGTATAGATGACCGTCTGTCTTGAAGTATTCAAACATTTGGCTGCTTCTGTGATTGGCCGCCTTGCGTCTAAACTGCCTGTGAGTCTGCCATTGTCACCACAGATTCTTCCAAATGATACTTCAAAGTCATAACACTGATTTGAGTCCTTACACACTGAAATCAAACGCTATATTGCAGAATTTCCTTCAGTTATTCACTTTGCGCAAAGTGCTTGATTCAACCTCGGATGATTAAGTCTAGATTGCATATCAGCAACCATTTGATTACTTTTGATTGGATAGTGCTAATTAGGTTTGTTTTCCTCCATTCCCTGCAAACATGGATCATATTGAATGAACATTTCACTAAATATCACTATTTTTTGAGTATGTAAAGATAAATTTGGACATGAGTGTATTTCACTGAAAGCGATGTCTTTGACGACGGAAAAAAATATCAGATGTCCTTAAATACAGATAGACTACAGGCTGCTATTAAGTGGTTCTTTATAAAAAAAAATATTATTAATAACAGTCTAGTAAAATTGAAAAGAATAAATTTTTAAAATGTTAATATAATTTGTATGTGGGTCCTAAATGGCCGAGTGGCTGGCGCTCGGTACCACAGGAGGTCTAGGTTTCGGGTTCGAGTCCCAGGGATGCCACGGATGTTTGTAGTGGTTCGGAATCCACTTTAAATCGTAGATCCCGGTCTAATAGGATCGTAGAGCGTTGCGGGGGCATTGTTACTCCGTGTCCGTGGCTTATCTTCAAGTTACACGCTCGCCCTGGGTAATGCTAAGTGAGTAACGTCTATGCAGTGCTTACCTTAAGGCCTCCAAGACATCTGTCTAAGTGTTTACCAGCAGCATTAGAATATATATATAATTATGTTTAATATATATTTTTCCAGTAAAACATAGACAGTAATATATATATATATATATTATAGTTGATTTTGAGTGGGTCCCTAAAATAGTAAGTGGTGATATGGCCAGAATATTACTTATTAAGTACCTATGTCAGTGCAATAGCAAATTTTTTTCAGCAGTAAATCAATTTTCTTCTTATACGGCAATATTGATGGACATATAAGTTTCAAAATATATTAAATATGAATGGTTATATGGTGATTAAATCAACCATACTAAAACTCTTCACATTATATTTAACGTACCAGCCTTAAAAAGATTACATAGTTTGTTTATATTTTTATTTTTATTTCACTCTCGAGTTACTGCGTTCGTCTGTCAAGGAAAATGAAAGCATATGTAAGGTCAGTAACTGCCGACTTCCTTCTTATTAGAGACAAAAGATAACAGTGTTCGACCTTGTTTCGCAAAAGTATACTTTATTTTTGTTTATACATTGATAAATTATTTTGCTTCTTAATTATTATATCAGCTGTAGATCGCTGTAGCTGTAGATTAATATTTAAAAAAAGGCAACGATTGATTAAATGATTACAATCATGCAATGTTTCATACAATTCAATTCGTCAGTTTCAATCCATTTTCAAAATTTAAATTAAATTGCGAAATAATTTCTTTTAAAATTGTCAAATTTTTTATAAAAATGAAATAAAATGTTTTTATTAATATTATTTATTTTATCATAGTGTATATTTACAAGTAATGTGAATTTTTAATCTAATATAAGTAATGAGGATTTTTAATTAATTTAACTCCTCAACAACCTTTCCTTACATTTTATAATACCCGTATTTAGAAGTTTGAAGTCGCTGAAGGAGAGCAATGCCTTCAGAGAGGACTTTTAAGAGAAACTACCTCATATTTACGTATCGAATGGAAGAAAACTCGGAAAACTCCCACCAGATAGTCCAACGAACGAGGTAGGATACTGAATATCACAAACGCCATCGAGTCTTCACGTTTTTTGCAGCAGTGTCTACAATACAGCCGACAGAGGATTAACCTCAGCCCTAAAGGCTCCCGAAGCGTTGACCAATCACTAGCTTCACTGCGTACGCCTGAAACCGGTTGAAATCCAGCGCTTCGAGTTGACCCACTTTCAACTCTCAAATGCTTGAACGTCATGTGACTTGGATTGAGCCAATAGTAGATCTGCCATCTAGTAGGAGTAACTGGAACTTCACTAGGCGTAAAGCGATTTCAGAAGTTTCGGCGTGAACGGGACCTATGGCTTAAAGTGTATTCCGAACCACTACAAACAGCCATGACACCGCCGGGACTCGAACCCGAAGCCTGTGGTACCGAGTGCCAGAGCGCTAGCCACTCGGCCATCAGGCACCTAAGGCACGTTACCACTGAGTCACGAGTTGTACCAAAAATTGAAAATAATCGCCAAGTTGCTTTTTTTAAATTAAAATATTTTTTTTCTGGCGCCAAATTTCAAATGTAAATTAGGGAACAGATATGAGCTGTTTTTGAAATGCATGGTCCTCCTCCATTTCTAGTATTTCTATTTCTTCCGATGTTGTATCGGATAGTATTATACCAGAAACCGGATTCATTTACAAACGGATTAACAATAAAAAAAAAAAATAATAATAAAAAAAAAAAAAAAAAAAAAAAAAAAAGGAAGATGTAGATTTGAAACTTCTAAGTTCTTCACATCTAGTTTGGAGCTTTGTTTGCATCATTTCTTGATATTCATTAATTTTTTCTTCATCGATGTTAACGGATTTTTAACATCGGACTTTTATAACGTCTTAAAGAGAGGAAAATTTGTAAATGTTTTTAACATCATATCATTTTCGAGGCAAATTTAATATAAAAATACGCTATTCTTCAGAGCCGCATTTGCCCGCAGTTAACAAAGATCATGAGTAGACATCGTTTTAATTTTCTTGAGGTTAGGTAGGAAAAGGAAAAAAGATCTTTTGGGCAGACATAAAATATACTAATTTAGTGATAACTATTAAGAAAAACAAGAGGCCTGATGGCCGAGTGGCGCTCTAGCGTTCGGTACTACAGGTTTCGAGTTCGAGTCCTAGTGGGGCCATGGACGTTTGTAGTGGTTCGGAATCCACTTTAAAAAGTAGATCCCTGTCTCATATGAAACTAGAGCGTCACAGATCCCAATCAGACTTCTCACCCACATCATTCCCAAACTGTAAAGGGGCAACTCAGCTCTAGGCACAGTGATGCGGTGTGGTTTGGTGCAGTATTAGTTAAGTAAAATAATGCACAATGTCTATCAAGACAAATAAAAAAATACATCATAGCCCAAAAAAAAAAAAAAATTGTGCCCTTTTTTTTAATCAGTTATCATCATCAGTGACGAAAGTGCCCCATGATGGGCCAAGGCTGTCTGCCTACTGGCAGATTTCTAGACAGTAGATATTTTTATTTTATGGAGTAGGGCTGTCAACCCTACTATAGTCATATTAGACCGTGAGCTACGGTTTAAAGCGGATTCCAAACCACTACAAACATCCACGGCACCTCCGGGACTCGAACCCGAAACCTGTGGCACCGATCGCCAGAGCGCTAGCCACTCGACCATCAGGCCCCAATTATTGATCAAATCAAGAATTTTTAACCACTGAAATATATCTTAAATAAAAATTTTAAATGTAGATTTTTTTGTTAAATATTTAGTAATAAGATTATTATTTGAATAAAAGGAAATAATTAAAATTATAAATAAGTAACAAGAGTAAATCAAATAAAAAATTTCAAGATAAAAAATTATAATTATAAAATAAAAGGTTCTTAAAATAAAAATAAATTAATGAATAATAATTAAATAATTTTAATTAAATAATAAAATAAATAAATAAAATAAAATTTCAATTAAATAAATAAAAAAGTTACATTGAAATAAAGAGGAAATTTAATTTTTTTTACATATTTCAAAATAATTTTAGCATCAAATGAATAAATAAATTGAAAAAAATGTAAATCTCAGGGATTTAAGAAAGTTTAAAATTTCATATCCATAATATCGTTGGGCCGTTAGCCTGGTGTTGATTGTAAGTTTCCACACTGAATGTTGTTTTCATAACAATTTAATGTTCTTAAAATCCAGGCGTGGCCAATCCAAATGATCTTGCGGGCCACTTTGGAAATTCATCATAACTCCGCGGGCCGCATATAAAATTATATATCTCCATATTAGATTTGGACCCACTATAGACATTTTTTGGAGTGAAAAATTGAAACGTAATGAGTTGTTATTTTTGTATTTACTGTTATAAAATTTACTAATATAAAAAATGCATGAATATAAACGAAATAAAAAAAATCTACATCTGCGAAATATTAATAATAATAAAAATAATATTTTATTCATTATAAAGTAATATTTTCGTAATGCATAATAAAAATCTATAAAGTGCGAAATCATTAAAAAATATTTATTTCACTAGTGCGATATATGTTTCTCCACTCTTACATTTAATTTTTGCAAATCGATCTAATTTGGGTATTCGCCCACCGTTATTGGTGTCGCATCGTAATTGGTGTTTATAATTTATTATTCCGCGAACTCATAACTGTAAACTCATCACTAAAACAGGCAATATCTCTCATATATTAGCAAGAATATTATTTTAAAATCAATTAAGTTAATTTGTAAATTTAATTAAGTTAATTTTCAATTTAATTAAGTTAATTTTTTCTCATAATTTCGACAGTTAGTTTTTGAATAGATGCATGCACACATATTGTATTTTTTAATACATTAGTTTCCACTATTTTGGCCATTATAAAATAAATATTATTTTGTAAAAGTGTGATAAATCTCACTGACCGGAAAAATATTCAAAGTGGCCAGCGGGCCATGGGTTGGCCACCCCTGGTTTACCGTAAAAAACATCGCCTTCTTATACAAATGTATCAGCAGAAAACAATCACAGTTACCGTTAGTCAAGAAAGTCGTTTAAAAAACTGTTATCACCAAAATCGTGAAATTAGACAAATTTCCATGAAAATTACTACGAATAAACTGAAACAGTAAAATATACAGCAAACAAGAATTTGATTTCTTACCTAATTTTTCAGCATGTGTGTTTAGGAAAAACACCGAAGGCAATAAAATGACCAGGACTATCGGAAGAACCATCTTCGACTGACCACTCGAAACTGGACCACGAGATTTGACTGATAACGCATCCTACATATGTTTATTTGTGGATGAGTCGATTCTCTTTAGGGTTAAAAGCGATGTTGTTTGATAAAGAATGCATCTTTTTTTTTTTGTATAGATGTTTATGAAAATTCAAAATGAATAAGCTACTTCGATAGTTTTCTAACTTTGTGATTTCGTTCTTGAATAAACAAAATAGTTTATTGTTTTGGATTTTATATTTGATAAAAGTAATAATAACTTTTATTCAATTTATATCTATTAGCCAAGGGGTCTGATGGCCCAGTAGCTATCGCTCTGGTGCTCGGTATCACAGGTTTCGGGTTCGAGTCCCGAAGTTGGTTGTAGTGTTTCGGAATTCACTTTAAACAGTTGCTCCCGGTCTAATAGGATCGTAGAGCGTTGCGGAGGTATTGTTACTCCGCGTGCGTAGCTTATCTTCAAGCTACACGCACCTGCTGCGGAGTGCTAAGTGAGTAACGACGATGCAGCGCTTACCTTAATTTGGTTTGGTCTGTCTCTCTACGGTCATCTTATGCACACGTTAAGCTAAACAGATCGGGACCTGTCGTTTAAAGTAGATTACGAAGCACTAACAGACACCCATGCCACCGCCGGGACTCGAACCCGAAACCTGTGGTACCGAGCTCCAGAGCGCTACCCACTCGGCCGCCAGGCCCGCAATTGCCTTAAAGCATAAAAGACAACTGTCTAAGTGTTTTCCAGCTGCATTAGAAAAAAAATATATATTTCTATTAACAATACTATATATCAAGTTCAAAACTAAACAAAATATTTGTTTTCCCTAAAAATCATTTTGATTACTCACATTTATCCTTTTTTTTCTGTTCTAATGTGGCTGGCAAATACTTAGACAATTATCTTTTATGCCTTAAGGCAAACGCTGCACCGACGTTACCCACTTAGCACTACCCAGGAGGTACGTGTAGCTTAAAGATATGCTACGGACGCGGAGTAACAATGCCCCCGCCACACTCCACGATCATGTTAAAACGAGACTTAATGTTTAAAGTGGATTCCGAACCACTACAAACATCCATGGCACCGCCGGGATTCGAACCCGAAACCTGTGGTACCGAGCGCTAGCCCCTCGGCCATAAGGCTCTGAGGATTCTATATTTAATAAATGTAATCATCATCACTGGCGCAACAGCCCCATGGTGGGCCAAAGCCGTCTGCCCGCTGGCAGATTTCTAAATAGGTGATGTTTTCTTTTTACGGGTTAGGGTTGTCAGTTCTACGCCCAACGCTGTACAGTCATATTAGACCGAAACCGACAGTTTAAGTGGATACAGAAAACAACCATGGCACCACCGCGACTCGAATCCGAAACCTGTGGCACCGAGCGCCACAGAGCTAGACACTCGGCCATTCAGGCCCCAATAAATGTAATAATAACTCTTATTCAATTTTTATCTATTACCCATACTATACAACACGTATATCAAGCTTTTTTTTTTAAATTCAAAATTGTACAAAATATTTGCTTTTCCTAAAAATTATTTTGATTACTCTCATTTATTCATTGTACGAAATGACGTGTAATAAACATTTCTTTCAACAAAAGTATCAAACATTTAAAAATCGAAATTCTTTTTAATGAATAATTCTGTTTTGAAAAAACACATTTTTTTTTAAAAAAAAAGCCTAATGATGCAGCAGAAAAATATCATTGGCAGTAGTTGCTATTGTCAATCCTTTTCGATCTTCCTACAGTTTAATTCTTCCCACAGTTTAATGTGGGTTCCGAACCATCAACAAATATCCCTGCCACCGCCAGGATTCGAACCTGAAGCCTTCGATACCAACTACCAGAGCGCTAGTCAGTTGGCCATCAGGCCGCCGAAAAATAAATGAGGCAAGATGATAGCTGAGTGGCTATCGCTCTGGCTCTCGGTACTACAGGTTTCGGGTTCGAGTCCCGGCGGTGCCTTGAATGTTTGTAGTGGTTCGGAATCCACTTTAAACCGTAGGTCCCGGTCTAACATGACCGTAGAGCGTTGCGGAAATAGTGCTTATGCACGTCCGTAGCTTATTTTCAAGCTACACGCACCTCCTGTGTAGTGCTAAGTGAGTAACGTCGCTGCAACGTCGGATAATTGTCTAAGACATCAAAGATTATTGTCTAAGTGTTTGCCAGCTGCATTAAAACAAAAAAAAAAATATTAAATTCAATGCATATTTGAAAGATAATAGTTTTATGAGAAAAACAAAGATATAAAATTGATTCATTTCTTAAAATACAAGACAGACACAGATACACCACAAATACAGCAAAAATGAAGCATCCCATTTAGACATTTCTGCTGAATCGCCAGCAAATGATGATTTATTGCTTCAAATTAAATTTCAACAAACAGGCAATCCTGTGGGTGTTGAAAACCCAACTCCAGATGCAGAGTTGAATAATGCCGCCCTGACTCAAGTCATACTGCGACGTTCGAAGAGGATTCAATCTAAACAAATATCAGCTAATTTATTAACTGATATCTGACCGAACTCTCATTATACAGATATTATTTTTTAGCGTAATTGGGAAGCGACAATGAATTGAGTTCGTTTGATAAGCATAAAGTATGAGAAATAGTTGATAAGCCAACGGAAACGAAAAAAACCTAAATGGATATATTCTTTAAAGCTAGATAACACTGGTAAAATTAAGTGAGGCTTGTAACAGCTGGTTTGAATCAAATAAAAAATGTAGATTGTTCATAGTCTTCAGTTGTAAACATAGAATCTTTTCGATTATTAATTGCACTTACTTCTAAAGTAAATATGAATGTTAAATTCTTTGATGTGGGCCCGATGGCCGACTCTGGCGCACGGTACCCCAGGTTTCCGGTTCGAGTCCTGGATTTGCCATGGATGTTTGTAGTGGTTCGGAATCCACCTTAAACCGTGGGTCCCGGTCCTAACATGAAATGAAATAGCACAAGTTCAAAGGAAAACTTACTTTCTTTCACGAACTTGGGAATTTGCTAAATTTTATATGTGATATAGTAAAATACACATTTTAGAAGATTGGTTTGTCGCTCTGCGGTCATTTTATGCACACTTTAGGCTAATTAGACCGGGACCTATACATTTCAGAAGAGGAATAAAAAGCGACTTAAAGTCTCTCTTTTTTTAAAGATAAACTTAATGGGGCCTGATAGCAGAGTGACTGGCGCTCGGTTCCACAGGTTTCAGGTTAGAATTCTGGCGGTGCCATGGATGTTTGTAGTGGTTCGGAATCCTCTTTAAACCGTGGGTCCCTGTCTAATCGGATCATAGAACATTGTGGGGGCACTGTTACTCCGCGTCCGTAGCTTATCTTCAAGCTACACTTGGCCCTTGGGTAGTGTTAAATGAGTAACAAATGTGCAGCCCTTGCTTATGTCATAAAAGATTAACTGTCTCTGTATTGCCAACTACATTAGAAAAAAAAATGTCAAATTCTTTGATGTAGAAATTACATATTTATGCAGTGACTCAGAAGAAACTATATATATTTCTACTTCCTGGTTATGAAAAATTGGTTAGGATAAACGCTCTATGGTCCTTTTGTGCACACTTTAGGCTAATTAGACCGGAACCTACAGTTTAACGTTGTATTCCGAGCAACTAACAAACATTCATGCCCCGCCAGGATTCGAACCTGAAGCTTTTTTTTAAATGCAGCTGGCAATGCAGAGACAGTTATCTTTATGCCATAAGGGCTGCACCGACGTTACTAACTTAGCACTACCCAGGGGCGCGTGTAGCTAAACACTACGAACATCCATGGCACTGTCAGGATTCATACCCGAAACCTGGGATACCGAGAACCAGAGTGCTAGCCTCATATGACTACTACTACACCACGCCACATCACTATGCCTAGAGCTGAGTTTCCCCTTTACAGTTTGGGAATGATGTGGTAGAGAAGAAGTCTGATTGGCCTCTGTGACAATGTACGGCCACATAAGACTGGAAACTACGCTTAAAGTGGATTCCGAACCACTACAAACATCCATGGCACCGCCGGGATTCAAACCCGAAACCTGTGGTGCCGAGGGCCAGAGCGCTAGCCATTCGGCCATCAGGTCCCATTTAGGGAGGATAAAACATACAAAAAATTTGTTGTAGAATAATGTACGAGCGAATGCTACTAGATTAGCGAAAAATAAACAAAAATGACATACGCATGTACATACATAGCTGTCCACTTAAAATGTATCTTTCGCTAAAGTCTCAGAGTTAAGAAAATCTGATCCGAAATTCACTTAAAAAGTTTATTTCGCTCTATTGCAGCTGGCAATAAGAGACAGTTTTCTTTATGCAAGGGCTGCTACAGACGCGAGTGACACTACCCCCACAACGCTCTACGATCCTATTAGACCGGGACCTACGATTTAAAGTGGATTTCGAACAGCTACCAAACATCCGTGGCACCGCCGGGACTCGAACCCGAAACCTGTCGTACCGAGCGCCACAGAGCTAGTCACTCAGCCGTCAGGCCCAGCACGTCTGAAGCCTGTGGTACCAAATGCCAGAGCACTAGCCATTGGCTATCAGGCAGCTATAAAAAATTGGTTTGGTTTGTTTGTCGCTCTACGGTCATCTTATGCACACTTTAGGCTAAACAAACCGGGACCTACAGTTTAAAGTGGATTCGGAACCACTACAAACAACCACGGCACCGCCGGGACTCGAACCCGAAACTTGTCGTACCGAACGCCACAGAGCTAGTCACTCAGCCGTCAGGCCCCGCACATCTGAAGCCTGTGGTACCAAATGCCAGAGAGCACTAGCCATTGGCTATCAGGCCGCTATAAAAAATTGGTTTGGTTTGTTTGTCGCTCTACGGTCATCTTATGCACACTTTAGGCTAAACAAACCGGGACCTACAGTTTAAAGTGGATTCGGAACCACTACAAACAACCACGGCACCGCCGGGACTCGAACCCGAAACCTGTCGTACCGAACGCCACAGAGCTAGTCACTCAGCCGTCAGGCCCCGCACATCTGAAGCCTGTGGTACCAAATGCCAGAGCACTAGCCATTGGCTATCAGGCCGCTATAAAAAATTGGTTTGGTTTGTTTGTCGCTCTACGGTCATCTTATGCACACTTTAGGCTAAACAAACCGGGACCTACAGTTTAAAGTGGATTCGGAACCACTACAAACAACCACGGCACCGCCGGGACTCGAACCCGAAACCTGTCGTACCGAGCGCCAGAGCGCTAGACACTCGGCCATTCAGGCCCCTATGAAAAATTGGAGATGAAAAAATATAAGCTGAAAAAGAGTATCTATGGTCTTTCATTATCATCTGGAAATTAATATTCGAAAAAAAAAATATATGAATTAGAAAAATCTGGATTAACTCAATTAGTTTCCGACAATTTTGTGTTCATTAAAACCGACAGTTAAAATGTTCTTATATCATCAAGCTAAATCATCTATATGTAACTGCTGCTAGCTTTACTTAAGGTTTTATTTTTCCAATATTGTCTTGCTTTGAAGAATACACCTATTTAGATTTTTCGTTTATTAAATTAGTATTCATATAGACAATTTAGCCATTTTTGTAGTAATGGTGGAATGTATCAATATATGGTGTCTGTTATAACTTACATTTATTTTCATCATCATCATTGGCGCAACAACCCAGTGTAGGCCAAGGCCGTCTACCTGCTGGTAGATTTCGAGACGAGAGATGTTTTTTCTCTTTTTACGGGGCAGTGTTGTCAGTTCTACGTTCAACAGTCATATGAGACCAGGACCTACGGCTTAAAGTGGATTCCGAACCACTACAAACATCCATGGCACCACCCGGGACTCAAACCCAAAACTTGTGGTACCGAGCGCCAGAGCGCTAGCCACTCGGCCATTAAGGCCCATATTTATTTTAACTTTTATAAATAATAACACTGAACAATTTCTTTTTTAAATTCATCTGAACAAAAAATTTAACACGATATTCAAACACATTTATAATAACAATATTACGTTATCCTTTTACAATAAGCAGTTGGATCCGCTCTTTATAAAACCTCATTTGTCTCTAGACAAATGTTCTGTTCATATAGGCAGAGTGCTGTAGCGCACATGCGTCTACATTCTCAAGGATGAAGACTACTGTAATGTCCTCAGCCTATACTAGACCTTTAACAGCCTCAAGAAGACGGCAACTTTCCTGTTCATGGGAACACTTCAATTTTTATTTGCAAGCGCATTATATATATATATATATATATATATATATATATATATATATATATATATATATATATATATATATATATATAAGGTGGGCTGAAAAGTTCATGGGATGACACAAAGATGACGCTACTAGTATTAAATCCATATGATTTTTAGTTAGCCCCAACCTTCAAAAAACACGTGTATAAATTTGACAGCTGTTGCACTATTAGTATGTGAATTGTAGCATTTTTAGCGAAGCAACTTTTGTTAGTTTGAAAAAATGGATAAAAAGGAATTTCGTGTGTTAATAAAGCATTGCTTTTGGGCGAAAAAAAATACTGTTGAATCCAAGGCTTGGCTTGATAAACATTATTCGGAGTTTGCACCAGGAAACTCGACCGTAGAGAAGTGGTTTGCTAAATTTAAACCAGGCGAAATGAGCACCGAGGACGATGCACGCAGTGGACGCCCCAAAGAGGCTGTTACCGAGGAAAACATAAAAAAAGTCCACAAAATAATTTCTGATAACGTTCTCAAAGTCAGAGATTTTCCGAGTTCTCGAGTCTACGTAGAATCTAACAGACAGATCTGTGGCAGACCTTAATTATCATCGCAGAATTCTTTTTTTCTCCAAAAATTTTCCTTTAAAAAATCCGTCAAGAGGATAGGGGGGGGAGGATCAGCTTCCCTAATTCATCATTGCAGTAGACATTTCTCAGCTCGTGGTCGATCACCAATCCCGATGGAACAACTCATGCTGTAGTCCGTATACCATCTGTAATTATTTCGACCTGTGAAGGTCGTACAGACAATCGCTAATTTCATGAATCTCATTATGCATAACGCTGAATATCTGCTATGAGATTTGAGTGACAGGTTGTTCTCGTTAGTACAAAACACTAATTGCATGTAATATAACTACCCACAACACTGCTATCAAATTTGAATGATGGGTTGCGTACTTGTCAAAGAATATAATATTTCTCTTTTCTAGAAAAGAAATACCAAAACTCTTCCAGTGAGAAAAAATGCTACGCTACTTTAGAATGTAACAAAAAAAAGTATTTTCGAAGTGCATGGGAAAAAACACATCTCAGTTTTTTGCCATAGAAATTGTTAAACATGAAAATGGTATTAGTTTGTCGCAACATCAATATATCGATTTGTTATTGGTTAAATGTAATTTAAATAGCTTTTTTCATAGCTTGTGGAAGAACTTTTAAAGATTTATCTACTGCTTCTTCGGAGTAAAACTTTCCAACATTATGCATGATTCTACGGACTTCAGAATTTTTTTTTTTTAAGTCTTAACTTTCTTAAACATAAGCAGCTAAAAAAAAATGTCTACGATGCAAGAAAAAAAGATAAGAAAAATTCTACTAATTTTAAAATGAAAAAAAATTTAATGAAATTTAACAAAAGTAGTTGAAAGTGAAATACTAGATAGTAAGGACAGGTGCAACAGTGATAAGCAGCAAAGAAGTCTCTTTTTCAAAAAAAAATTTTTTTTTTAAAATTGCCAAGGAGGAAGTAAAGCCAAAACTTCTATTCAAATACCCTCTACTCTCTCCCTAAACATAACCTATTTCTATAGTGACCGCCATTACAAACACAACGGCTGGAAGAGATCTAGTAATGGTCAAACTGTAAATACTCCTAGCTCTAATAAAAATAAACTATTAAATTATGAGCGAAATCCATTTATAGGGTACACAAATACACGAACACTTTTTTATATAAATTTTTATGAAAAATACTCAGTAAATCCAAGGTCAAAAAATCTTCACCTGTGGATTTATCGAGTTCATCCAGGGAAGCACAGCTGTCGGAATTTTTAAACAGGTGCTTCTTGTTGGAAAATATGACACATTATCCACCAATACACTCTGGTGTGTGTACAAAATGCTAACAAATATCTTCTCTTTCTATATATATTTTCATTAATATCTCTACCTTATTGAAAGTATTTTTTTCATCTGTCAACATTTATAAAGATTACATACATTTATAAAGATACAACATTAAAGATTATTTCAAGCTTACGTAACATTAATATTTTAATTTTATAATTGATGGTGAGAAAAAAAGAAAATGTAATTATTAATTAACAAAATGTTATTTGTTTCACTCAAAAAAAAAATTTTGTTGTTTCGTTGTTTGGCAACAAGATGCGTTTATCTCGATGCACGGCGAATCTAATGTTTGAAAAATTATGATCCCATGCGAAGAGTTATAAACACATAAGGAATTAATTTAATTTTGCTATTTAAAAAAAAAAAAAGTTATACAACACATGCGTAACATCATGAGCGAATCTGGAGCTTCAAACGATATTTTATATGTAAATTTTAATCAAATTGCTACGTATGTATCAATTTTTGCTATATTGTCATAAATATTTGATGTGAAATTATGCTAGTAACATGCAGATTGTTTTGGATATATGTTTAAATCCCCAGATGCATTGAAAGAGATTTTGCATTAGCTTTCTATCTTTTTCTTTGCAGTACTTTATGTAAAAAAAAAATAGTTTTCATGTAAATTAGTATAAATATATTCAATTAAACTTGCAGCAAGGGAAGTAAATTATAATTTAAGAAAAACAACTGAATATCTTTTTGATTTAAAATATGAATGCTACTATTCTGATATTTTATTTTTGTGCTATAAAATATAACCGTATTTTATGATTTATATATGCTAAGTGTTTTCGTCCAATTCTTAAGAATTTTTCATCAAATTTCATATCTATACAGCTGTCACATTTGTGATTATATATTCACCACAAAACACTGAATCTGCAAGTAGAATTACAGAATCAGTAATAATTCTTATATCAACAACATAATATATCTATGATAATATTAATGATCAGCAAAATATTAAAACAATGCATTCTTATCAGGAAATTTTAATGACTTTTTTGAAGTGAATAAAATGCACTTATGCACACATGTATAAAGTCAACTAGTTATCAATCGTTTAATTTTCTTATGTCAGTGTAGGTTTGTGGCTATCACTTTTTTTTTTATCTTTTCAAAAATATGATTTTTTTTTTAAAATGGTAATCCATAAAAAATGTATGTGACCTTTAAAGTTTGCTATGTACTGTGACTACAGATAAATTATAGATATTTTACAAAATATATAGATACTTTATTTTTAATTTTTCATGTTTTAGTATTAAATATTTCTGTATGTGATCCTATAAATGGATCATAAATTAAGATATTTAAATAAGTGTTATTAAAAATATATTAAAGGAAGGTGTCAATATTTAATAAAAAATCTTGGTACTTCTTTTTTGCCCCTTATTATTTAAATTGTCTCAATGGTCTTGCAGTGGACCAGTTATAAGTGGCTATGGTTATAACCACGACCAGTTGGTGATATCTGAAGACTGTAAAAAATAAGAAAGTACCAGTATCTTTTATGTAAAAAATATTTATCTTAATTAATTGTTAGATGAATAGTGCATGTTAAATGTTTTTATATGTATTGACATATTAATAGAAAATTAATCTATGGTTAATTAAACTTCAGAGATTTAGAAATTATTTAAAATTTTGTCATAAATACTTTAAACTGATAAATTATTCATTTTTTTTTTTCATTGCTTATAACAGTTTTAAATGTTTTAGGGCTCTTGCCATTGGTACAAAAACTGGTTATACTTTGTATGATATCAACACAGTTCATGAATGTATTCCTACAGCAGATTCTATGGGTGAGTATCTAGGTCATTTGTGTTTATATTCAATTAGTCTGTGTTTGAGTAATGAAAAACATCTAAAATCTGCATGTCTTAGTGGGGCTTCCACTGATAGGTGTGACAATTGAAAGTCTGGAAAATTAGACGAGTAGGTCCAGATGGTATAAAATGGCTCATATTTTGATATTAAAATTTTATATGAAAAATGAAACTATTTGTTTTGTTCTATACTTACATTGGATGTCTTAGGAATAAAAAAAAAAGTATTTAAATCTCTGCACTCAGAATTAAATTTACCCGAGAATATTTTGTGACTATTTTAGTATATTCATTTTATCCTATATAGATGAAAATGGGTATAGTGTAGGTAAAATGAGAATATAATAATGATGAAAAAATTAAAAGCATACATTATATTTAATAATATTAATTTGCACATAAATAAATAGTGTAAATGCAGTAGATCATGAAAAATATCTTGCACAAATTTAGTTATATTTTGTTTGTTATAGAAAGTTATATCTAACAAAAAGAAATATATTAAAGAAAGAAATACATGTAGGCATGGTAGAAATATACATTTTGTTTTAAAATGTACTAAAATGAGCTACATTCTTGAATAATTATTAATTACAATAAAATGAATTATTGATTGTTTTTTTATATAATCAATATCTTCAGTTTTTGGAAAAACACACTTTGGACTTTCACAATATTTATCTTTAAAGGAATCTTCTTCGACAAACGTAATTTTTCTAATAAAATCTTGCTTATTTCATCTCCCTCCTTCCTAAATATTAAACTTCCATCTAAGCACCTACTAGTAGTTTTGTTTTCATTTCAGAAACTACCTGTGCTAGATTTTCATTTACATTTTTCTCTGACAATGTCTGTTTGTCTTTTTGAGATTGAACTTTTATGTATAAGATTGTTTACAATCCATCTCCTTGAAGTTTCATAATGAATTTTGTATTGCTTGACAGCTTTATTTATTGATACTCCCTTTTTTACAACTTCAACAACCTGCTTTCTATTTTTTTTACAATACCTTGATATTTGTTTTTTCTCCATGTATACCTGAGGCATATTTTGTGTGTGTGGGGAGGTCTGCCCTTATATTGTTTCAAAAATTCCAAATGAATTTTTTTTTTTTTAATTTCAAAGTTCCACTTATAAATAAAATATACCATTGCATTGCTGACTACTGTACAAGCATTTATACATTTCCTCATTCATGAAAATTATTTTCTGAATTTAAAAATGTTACATTGAATAAAAATAAATTAAATATAAAATACATATTTAAATTTGATAAAAATAATTTTCAGGATCATAACAAAAATTATGACACCCAAAAGCTTTTTAAATGCTAAGCTCATTTTATCCTCTTCAAAGTTAGAGGAAAAAAAATTTTTTTTTTATTTGTAAGCTAGTTAAATTTCAGAGGTGTGAATGAATCTGTATATTGAAAGATATTACAAATCATCAAGATCTGTAACTTTACAGCATACATATTACTACAGCATTTAGCATATTTATAGCTATTACCATGCATTCAGTTTTGAAGTGTTGATACTCACGTGAAATAAAATCTTCTATTAAACATTGTTATGAAATTTATGTTAAGATAACAAATTTAGGAACTTAGAATTTATTTGACGATATTTTTTAAGTGATATGTGTATATCTTTTACCTTGTTTCAAACGTAACTGTTATTTTTTTCTTTTCAGGAATTTAAAGTACAAATTTAATTTTAAGTAGAAACTTTCTAAAATGAAAATTAGACAATACAGTAATATAATATTTAAATAACATTACACATTTATAGTTCTAATTCTATCCTTTTAAAATGAAAGAGAAAATATTGCATTCATATTATTATATTATAAATAAATATGCAAAGCCTGGAAAATTTTTTTTTTAGTTCTTCTCTTACTTTCTAATAAAACTTGCTTATTCTCTGTTAGCGGAAGGAAACCAAAAATAAAAACACAATTATCAAACATACATCAATTAACTGTTGCTAGTTTCGGAGTTCATTGATAAGTATGAGAATAACTAAAGAATTTTTTCCACGCTTTGCATACTTATTTATAATATAATAATATGCATGCAATATTTTCTTTCAGTTTAAAAGGATAGAATTAAAATTATAAAAGTGTAATGTTCTTTAAATATTATATTTCTGTATTGACTAATTTTCATTTTAGAATATTTCTACTACAAAATAAATTTATATTTTAAATTCCTGAAAAGATTTGTAATGAAGGAAAAAAAATAAAGTTTGCATACTTAATTTATCATATTTCCTTTATTCACTTCATTATAGAATTATTTTAGCGAATATTGTTTTGCATAATCTTCCTTCATTTAATTGATAAAATCTTTAAAGAATAAAATAATCATGTGTTCACTTCTTAATATTCATTTTAAAATTTTTATTGTAATTAATTAATTATTTAATGTTTTTATTTTCTTTCAAAGATTCTATTAAAGATGTATGCATTGTGGAAAGAAACTTTGCAACTGGCTTAATTGCATTTGTTGAACTTGACAAGCCCAGAACATTGGTTATGTTGAATCAACCAAAGAGAATCTTAATTACAGAAAAGTCATTCTCAAATACAATTCTTTCTGTAAAAATAAACAGAACTGTAAGTAAATATACATTTCAAATTTTACATGAATCAAATTTATTAAAATTAAAATTAAAATAATCATTTTATTAAAATTAATAATCATTTTAAATAAATAATCATTTTATTAAAATTAAAATCAATGATTTAATTCTCGTAATTGTAATTTTTCTATTTAAGAGTTATAAATTATTTAAATCTTGTATGTTGTATTTAAAAAGATACTAATCTGAAATTATTTCATTTCATTTTCAAAATTTTATGAATTATAAGCAGTTGAAGTAAATTAATCATTTTTGAAGTTTAAAGAAAATAGATGAAAATTAAATGCATGTCTTTTCCTGTGTTTTTCAAAATACCTAAACATGAAAATAACGTAGCTTTAATGTTTATTATGATAAGCAGTCAGTCTTTCTATTATAGTTTATTCATTTTGATGGTTAATTCATTTCTCAAAGTAAAAAAACTATCAATTAAAAACTTTGGAAATTGGATTCTTTTTGAATATGCCAAAATAGTGTTCTCAAAATTGTTCCATTTATTTGTTGTTTTGAGATGTTTATACATTAAATAAAAAGTTGATAACCTGTTACGAATTTCAGTTTGTCATGTTTTATCACTTATTTTCTAATTCTTCAATAAAGTTTCAATATATAATGGTTTGTTACAAATTTAGATTTCATAAATCTATTGACTTTTATAAAAAAAATTTGATAGTAATAAATTAATAGTGATTTATGTTACAAAATGGGGAGCAGTTCTCAAATTCTAGAATCCTTGCCAATTTTAATATAAATATTTCAATCATGTTAAATAACTATATCAAAATTGAAAGAAACATTTAAATATATATTTTTATTGTATTTATTCTCTCAATGATAGCATCTAAGCATTTTTATAGTTAATTTTAAGCATCAAAGATTAGCTTTTTTTTTTTTTTCTTTTTTCCTCTGTGTTTTATGCAGTTTTTTCTTTTATTTAGATTGCTTTAATTTATAAAAAATTAATTCTAATTTCTGCAAGTTCTTGTTAAATTTTGTACACTTGCATTTTCACCAAGAAAATATAATATATCAACTTAAATTTTTGAACTAAAAAAATTAGCTCTTTAAAAAAAGTTTAAACATATAAATTCCAGCAATGACAAAGATTTGTTAAAAATGATGAAAAATACTTCAGTATTATTTCATCATTTTTAACAAATCATTCACTACTGTTATTCTTGATGATGATGATGGGAGGAAAAAGCTGGGACTGTATGCAAATTAACCATTTAGATTAGGTCATATTTTAGGATATTGTAAATCAAGAGTATATCATTATAAGATTAAATATGTATATTGATTTGAATTCTCTGTTTTTTCATTTTCTTTTATAAATAGTATGAAATTTTATGAATTCTTTAGGATATTTTCTTTTAGTTTTGATAATTAAAATTGTTTTCATGATTAAGCCATTTATTAATTTTTCAGAATGTTGTTGTTTGCCTAGAAGATACTATTTACATATTTGATGTAACACGGATGGCAGATGATACAACCCTTGTTATTACTAATACTCCTCCTAATTTGAAAGGCTTAACTGCTTTGAGTTACAGTGTTGAGAAAAAAATTTCATTCCTTGCTTATCCAGGAAGTTCAACTATTGGTACTGTTCAAATATTTGATGCTATCAATAAGGTAAGATATATTATAAATTTTCTGTTGTGTTTGCTTATATTTATTAACATTTAATGGTTGTATAATTTTCACTCCAATACAGCTTTATTATTTACAGCAATATATTTTACTTATGATTACAAAGAAAAAATAAAATAAATGCTAAAAAGAGTAATAAAAAATAATCAATTGTATTTTGATTGCTTAAAATTATGTTTTACTTATACTTTGAGTAATTAGAATTTTGTCTTCGTTCTTTAAAATATTTTTCTCTATAAAATATTGTTTTTCTTTAGAAAGTTTTATTTCTTTGTGTTGTTAATCCTTTAATCAGCTCTTAAATTTAAAAAATCAGTTTTGAAATAAAAAAAAGGGCTTGTTTCTTATTTAATATGGCTAAAATTTAATTTAAATTATATTTTCTCAGAAAGATTGGATTCACTCTTTTTTCGTTTATTACTTTTCCTTCATTCAGCTCTTATTAATGTTGTTTCATTTATTACTTTTGGAAGGCCTGAGTAACATATCTCAAGACATATGCTATCTTTAGATTGATAACTCAAGTGTCACTCAAAATTAAATACATTTTCTCTTATTAAATTTTGCTTCCATATTTAATTCTGACCATTCAGTTTAATTTAATTTTTTTGTGTTAAGAGCTTATTTTAATTTCTTGGCATTACTGTTTTGTTCTCAGCTGCCTCAATCATAGCTTCATTTACATTTTTTGTATTTGCTTTCATTTGTTAGGTATATATCCATTTTAAGGCAGGTGACTTATTCTATAATTAGAGATGTCAAAGAAATGTTTCTTCAACAGTATATGGATTAAAAATTTCAGTTGGGTTTAAGAAGTACCTGATAATAGATATTCAGCTTATTGTTCTTTGTGCAACCAAAAGCTCAATTTAAACAATAGGGGACAGAGAACTATCAATCAGCATAAATGGAAGAAAGGGTTTCTAAAATATTTAAACTTTTTTCCAAGTCATAAGTGTTACTAATATTTGGTGAAACATATGATAATCATATTCCATAGTCAAGTCCTGCATTTGTTCCTTCTGGAATTAAAAATTTAGGTTTTAAAAAGTATCTTTTAAAAAAAGATATTTGTAAGTTGGAATTTTTATGGTGCCTGCTGGAAATTGCCACACTTTGATCTTTAAGATCAGTCAAGAAAGGCGTAAAATTTTCTCAAACATTCAGGCATAGTGAAATCGCAAAATCGGAATCATGAAATTGGAAGGGATTAAATGGTATATTTCTTAATATTTGGGATAGCCCTTTTCTTTAAAGAAAATTTTATGAAAGAATTGCTTTTATTTGAAAACCTTACAATTGGATTTGATAAATCCTGAATAAAATTTATCAAATTCAACAAATGGACTTGAATGTCAGATTTTGGTGTCTGGCTACTAACAAAGTTAAAACAAGATATCTGAATTCAACTTTTCTTAACAAGCAAGCAACTATACCTTTTGAACTTGAAAAAACTTTTCAGGTATCTAAAGAATCTGGTATTATGATTCTTGAAAAGGTTTGTGGTAAAAGATGCATTAAAGGAGGGAAATATTTTGAATATAAATTCTGAGAATATAACAAGTTTTCTTCAATTAAAAAAAAAATAATCTAGGATTTCCACTTTATGTCATATTTAAGAAAGTCAAAGCATCTGAAAGAAGTTAAGCATGTTTTTTTTTCAGGATAAGTCAAAAAATTACTGAAGCTATCCCTGCTGACTTGCATTCTGACGTGATCAGTTTCTTGTTGCAGCCTAATAATTAATTGATCAAAAACTCACAAAATTGCTCTCATTTATGTGAGAAAAATTAGATGCTGATAATTCAAAAAGCCAGCTAAAAGAAGTATGCTCCAAATGAAAACAATGTACAAAATGTAATACAAAAAATTTACAAAAGAACAAAGTTGATAAATTTTAGTTCGACCAGCTCTTAACTTAGCCAAAACTTTGCAATGATGCTATATCATTGTTAAAGATGATTGTGATGCTTTCTCATGGCAACATCACTGTTGCCATGAGAGGATTTTTAATCAATGAAGATTGTCTATGTAAGAATGTGAAAGAACAAACACTCATTGTAAGCAAAATTATTTATGATAGCATTCAAGCAAATGGTGGAATAAATAATTTATTGTCAGAAAAATTGATTTTAGTGTTAGGAATTCACAAAACAAATATAAATTCTCGGAACAGCTCAAAAAGAGAATTGGGGGAAAAAGCAGGACTGGCTGTTTGAAAAGACGTGTTTTCTTTATTAGTATTTTTAACAATTGATATTTCAATTTTGAAGTTAATAATTATTATTTGTAATTTTTTTGCATTTTATGTATAATAGACAAGCAGTTATTTGAGATATTATCTATAAATTAGTACCTTGTCTAATATCATTTGTAATAATAAATGAACTTTTTAAGAAAAAAAAATTATATTCATTTATAAAAGCATGAGTTTTTGATTAGAGCATTTCATTTCTAGTGATTTGTTAAAGAAAAAAAATTGTGACGTAATATTTTGTCTGTTTCACTTGTTTAAATCTTTGCTAAAATATATATTATAATATATATATTATTACAAATGATACTAGACAAAACAAATCACTAGAAATGTATAATAGACAATATATACAAGTATAATTATATTATTTATAAAAATAATATATTATACTTATTATATATTATAAGTATAATTATATTATTTTTATAAATATGCTATAATATGTTATTCTGGTACTTATGCAAGGAACACTAATTAGTTATTGAACTCTTTTAAAGTTTTGAGCAAAGATTATAACAACCTTTACTGTTAACATAATTTTACTTGTGTTGCAAAATGTTTTAATGTTAATTAAATGTAATGTAATGTTAATTAAATTGTCTTTTTAATGTTTCTTAGAATTTGTATGCAATTTTAATAGTAATGTATTTTGTTAAAATTTCCAGTATTTTGTACATATAAGAAATGTATTATACTGTTTTAATAGATTTGTTAGGGTGTTCATTCTATTTTTTTTTAAATTATATTTCATAAAAAAAAATATAAAAAAATTTCATATTAAATAACTGGTAAAAGTGTTTTAATAATGTATATTGTACACATACAGTGATTGTGAATGAGGGAAAAGAAGGAAATTGATATAATTAATAATCATAAATCAGGGAATTGTTGTAAGCATACTTCTTTTAATGTTGTAAGTAATTTTTAGTGTACTCTTAATGTTCTAAGTAATTTTTTCATTTCTGTAGCCACCTTTTAAAAGTAGCAACATAAAAAATGCTTTCAACTCATCAAGGGAAAAAAAAAAAATTTTTTTTTTTTTGGTAATTGGTGCAGTAATTACGAAAGGAAAAAAGAAAAAAATTTATGTAGTGAATAGCAAAGAAAATTAATTTTTTTTAATTATCCAATTCAATTTTTGAAACATTGAAATATAGTATTTATTCCATCTAATTGGCTTTAAAAATACAGTTTTTTAAATTTTTTTTATATAAATTGTATTATATGAAATATTTGTATATACTTTTAAGTTTAGATTTTTCTTAGCATTATTTCTCATATTGTGTTGTGCTACTTTAATTACAAATTATTTTAATAACAGGTAAACAAATATTTTCTTTCCATTATAAAAAATAAAGAAAAAATTGATATAAAAAATGTTTTCTTTTTTAATAGCGTGCAAAACTAACTATTCCTGCTCACGATAACCCTTTAGCTGCTCTTGCTTTTAATGAATCTGCAGATAAAATAGCTACAGCTTCAATTAAGGTATGAACATCTTTTTAAGTCAGATATTATTTTATGTAATGCTATTCATAAAATAGAAATTTCATGTTATATTAAGATATCCAGATTATATGATTTCCTAATTTTTATATTTTAGAATTTAGTTTGGCCTATGATCCTTTGATAGCTGTACAACTAATATGCAATTTGTCCAGGTTCTTAATATGCAGCTAGTTATGAGACATGCATTGTAATCACTACTTTGAACAACAAATAGAAATAATGGGATGTCTTGCTTCAAGTGATGCCTACTCAGTGTTTCTGAGAATTCTCTTCATTGATAATTAGATACAAGGCAATTATTTCTAAAAGTCTTCATAAAATGCATTTGTTCTTCATGCTCAAAGAATAGCATTAACACATCTAAATAAATTTTCAGTTTTAAGCTAAAGCAGATTTTCAAAATGCATGTTTTACCTGGAGAAATGTAATTGATATTGTATAAAGGCAAAATATAATAATTCTTATTATTGTGATGTAATTTATTATGAAGTAATTTGATAATTTTTATATTACAAATTTTTCATCATTGTTTTAGGGAACTGTGATACGTGTTTTTTCAGTTTCTAAAGGAGAAATCCTTTATGAATTTCGTCGTGGTGTTAAAAGGTAATCATTATATTAAAAATTATTGTTTTTCATTTAAAATTTTCTTATTCCTGCTGTATAACATATCGATTTTGGAAATTAAGATCCATTTGATTGAATTATTTTTTGTATTTTTCAGTGCTAAAAAACTATTAGCTTAAAATTCTGACATCAATCTTAAGTTCTAATATAGATATTATTAGTTTTAAAACATTTTGTTCATTGATACTTAGTGAAACCTAGTCAGGATGATTAGATAGCTTAGATTTAAGATCCTTCATTTAGGGAAGGAGAATAATTTTACTGAATTTATTTTTTTTTTATATACTTTAAGGATATTGAACTTTTAAGCATTTTTAATTTTAAAAATAATAAACTGTCAAAAATAATATTTCAATTGAAGCTTGTACTATCAAAATGCAAAAAAAAAAAGTATTCTTATATTTAGATGGATTAATTAAATAAATTAAATATTATTAGATTTATTCAACTTAAGTTTAATTGCATAAATTTATACATATATTTCTTTTAATAGCAAATAATAAAATTAATTTAAAATGAATATATAATGAAAATTACTATGAATATATAATGTAGATTTTTTATGAATAATATATTGAAATAATTTTACAGGTGTGTCGATATAAATTGCCTTTCCTTTTTTTCACTCTCTAAGCCAGAAATGTTATGTGTTTCAAGTAACACTGAAACAATTCATATTTTTAAATTGACAGAAGATGAAGTTCCTCAGTAAGATTTTTTTTTAATTATTATTTTAAAAATTGTTTTTCATTGTTATCAAAGTCTGATTATTATTATTGTACTATGAATAAAATTATGATTTTAGATATTGAATTTAAAAAAACACCGGAAATTATTAGGCTCTCTTTTGCTATCAGAGTTGGTATAAATTTATTATTTGCTTTTTAGCTTCTCTTTTCAAACTTTATATCCAACTTTAAACAGTAAATTTTCAGCTAGTTTCATTTCTGAGTATAATCTAGCAAATTTAAATACTTTGATTTGACTTGCTACAAATTGCTCTTTTGCCTTTTTTATGTAATGTAAACTACATTGTCACATTACTATATAAATTACTCACCTGGAAACATTCCCCTTGCTAATGGGAGCATTCTAATTTCAAGTTATGTAATGTACTTCTCAGAATTCATCTTTCCATTTGAAATGAAGTATTTTTCAGTGCCACTGGTTGCAATGTTATTTAAACCATTATTTAAATTGCTTGACTGTGACATTGACTCGTTGGTTAAAATTTTTTTCCTTTAAAATATCGAATATATTTTGTTCCCTGATTTTAAAAAAGATAAAACTCATCACTTTTCTCATTTTACTACATTCTAATATAGGTTGTTTGCTCATTGATGTCATTTAAGTACTAACAACAGTTTATTTTCCCCCTAAAATGAACAGTCTAACCCATTCAAAAAGCAAATCTGGTGATTTCAAACGCTTATTTTCTTATCAGGCATTTTAAAATGTATTTTACAATCTGTTTTTAATATTCAACATTTGACCTAGCACTTCGAACTTCTTTAGTATTTTAAAAATAGTATTTATTGAGTAGTACAAACAATAATTCTAAGATGATTTGCTTCTTTACATTTAAAAAAAAAGTCTTTTCCGTTAGAATAATGCTAAATTAAATTAATAACTTGATTTATTTTTATCCTTTTACTATATTTAATATTGTTACCATCTGATTTATCAATTAAATTGTTAATAATTTTGTTAAAAAAAAAATCTATAGTGGATGAAATTTTTATTATGCAGTTTTAGAAATATAATTTTAAAACCTACTCCAGTAAATTCCTGATATGATCACATCTTAATGTGATTTCCAAATTTGAATAGTTCAGAAAAAATGATAATGATATTTCTTAAAAAGAGAAACAGCAATTAATATTATCCAAAATATCATTGCTTGTAAAAAAAAAAAAAAAAATGCAATCACTTACATATGATTTAAAATCTTATACCACCATTTTATTAATTGTCAAAGAAATATCTTTGTGATTTACAAATCATTGTCAGCATATAGCAACTCAAGTTATGATTATTTATGCTTATTATAGTCAAAAATCCTTATTAAATATTTTGTGATCTACTATCACAAGAAATCATAAAATAACAAATAAATTTAGGTTAGAAATGAATATTATTATTGTAGAAGTAATGGCAGTTTTTGAAGAAAGGGACATATGAAAAGCTTCATTAATTTCTGAACTGTATATAGAAGAAGAATATAAAATATTATTGTTTAAGTTTGTGGCTATCACATACTTTATATTGACAAAAAATAAAGCAATTTTTATTTCTATATATATCAACTTATTTTTAAAAGAACTGATTTTTTTTTTTTTTTTTTTTATCATTTGGATTTCTTTTTTAATTTTTTCCTTAATTTTGTATTTTCCTATTTAATTATTTATCTAATAATAAATGATAATTGATTTTTTTTTTTTTTGTGTATTAATAAGCAAATTATAAGTATTTAATTTTATTCATTGTTAGATAGAATTCTAACTTATATAAAAATGAAAATGTAATAAAATTATTCAAAATTGTTCCTATTTTCAGCTGGCTAAGATATTGACTATGAATCCTAACATAACTAAGCATTACTTATATGTTTTTAAAAATTATATATATTTTTCTATTTCAAATTAAGTAAAAATTTTATTCTGAAAATAATGGAGTCAAAGTTAAATAATTTGATTTGATATACAGGTTTGGCAAATCAAATTCAACTTTTTGCTAATCCAGTTTTTCCACTCTGAAAATTTGGGGTTTTATTTACATGCAAGAACATACATATATACATGCATGTAAATCTTCATAAATATATATCATATATGTTTATGAGTAGTCATCTACTAGTATGGGTACGGATCAATGTATAAATATGCATGAAGTTATACATAACCTAATCTGTATCTATTACAGTGAACACATATAAATATATATGTATGCATGTTTATATACCAGGTATGCATGTATGTATTGTATGTGGTTTTGTAATATCTACTCCATCTAAATATCTATGTATTTTCTTTAGACAATTAGAAGAAGAACCTGAGGAAGGTTGGATGGAAATGTTTGGAAGAGTATTGTCAAAATCTGCGCAATATCTTCCTTCTCGAGTATCAGGTTGCCTCACACAACAGAGATCTTTTGCTTATGTTCATCTCCCATTTGTTTCCCAATCAACTATTTGTGCAATTTCATTGTAAGTTTTCTTTTCATGTAACTTTTCTTTTTCTAGAACACTAGGGCCTGAAAAGAAATTTCTTTTATGGCAAATAAAATATACATTAGAAGTGTTATTTAGTTATTAACTATATATATGTATAGGGCAAAAACTAGAGAAATTATGAAGATATAAAACAAATAAAAAAAATTAGCCATTTTTCAGGAGTGCAATAAGTTAAAAAAATAAAATAGTATTTACTATGCATAGTCTCACCAAAGAAATTACCAAAAATAGAAAAAAAATGAGAATTCAAAATGAATTTATTCAAAATCCAAAGTGCATATAAGCTGTAATGACCAAATTGAGAATCATTGAATGTACAAAGACATCAAAGGATAAACAGCAAAAACTGCAGATTAAATATATATGTGTATATTTTTGGAGAGTTAGTTAAAAAGGTGAGCATGTCTTTTAATTCTGTTCATAACATTATGGCCAATATTTTGGGTATTGCACACATAACCACACTGCTGATTTTGAAAGAGCTAAATTTTGTCCAAAAGGACATTTGAAGCAGATCATTGAAGATTTGATTTGCTGGGTTTCTATGAGCTTTGAACATCATGAAACAAAGTGAATGTCATCAATTAAGCTTCGTATTTACCTGATATTGCACCATATGTTTTTTTTTTTTTTTTTTTTCCAAAATTAAAATTATCACTTCAAAGAAGATGTTTTGATTTGATTGGGCCATAAAAGATAATTTGCTGAATGAACTGAAGATCATAATGAATCAGCCTATCAAAAATGCATGAAGGATTGGATCACTCAGTGTTATAATTGTATTGCACTTAATTAAGGCTTACTTTGAATGCGTCAAAATAAATTGTGATATATAAATTGATTTGTGTGTGTTTTATTTAAAAATTATGAAGACTTTTTACATGGAATGTATATGTAGAAGGTGAGAAGTAAATGCTTTTTAAATATGTAATATTTTAATAGTCAGCTGGTTTTCCAAGCAGTGCTTTGATTTTAAAATATATTTATTTGCTTGTAGAATAATTTTGTATTTTTATTGCACAATAATTTTTTAATGTATATTAATTCTAACTTTGCAGCATTCATACCACTCCTTACATATTAGTGTGTTCTCTCGAAGGGTTTCTTTATATTTATAGCATTGATATGGATGTTGGTGGCCTTTGCCAATTAATGAAACAACACAAGTAAGTTTTTGATGCATCTTAAGTTAATGTGATTCTATTAAGATTACTTATTATTATATTATTTAGCCATTAAACAATTGTGCTTTTTAATTATATGCTAATTCTGTAAAAAAGTTTGTTAAAAGATTTCTCCTAGATATATTATTATATTCAGAAAGTCATATTAATTAGATCCAACAAAATTGTTGAATGTGTCAAAAGAAGAAGAAGAAAAAAATAGTTTGCATACTTTAATAAAATATTTCTTCCAAAGTCATTTGATTTTTTAACATCTAGTTTGTGAAATTTACTTGTCAATATTAGCAATGAAGGTTTACACTGCTGTACATTTTAATGTTATAAATAAATCTGTGCAACATGTCATAATCATTATTGAATGTATTATTTATTTTATTCATTTTATATAAGTAGGGACTGTAATGCACACCTATTTGAATTGAACTTGGTTTAATTTGCATGCTACAACTGAGCTACAAGTACTGTTGCAATACAATAAATAAATGGTGGTAAAGAATGTTTATATGAAAATTGCTTAACAGTCTTTATAACAAAACTAATTTGAATTGAGCTGCTTATAGCATCTTAAATATATTAAAATTTTTGTTGATGTTTTTTAAAATAATAGCCTTTTTGTTAAAGTTTATTTATTATTTTTTTTTTTATAGAAAAAAATGTTCTAGAATTATATGCAATTGAAGTTAACTGCTTGCTTTTAAAAATGTTTTGCTACTAGATATTAATATTATAACTCACAAAAGAAATATTAAATACATTTTTTTTTATAAAATGTCATTTTTCTTTTTTTTAACAAATAGGCTGGAAGGACCTCCAGCAATTAGACAGAATTACCCTCAAAGATGGGAATATAACCCTGATTCCAAAGATGAATTGGCAGAGAAAAAAGCAGTGGAGAATCCAGGTGAGACAAATAAATGTAATGAAAACTCTGTTAGACAGGCATGTAATGTTTGTTAATAAATGGAATTTATATTTCTCCAGATGTAGTTGTTCATTATTTGGAATCATTTTTATAAATAATCTTTTAATTAAAAAGAAAAAGATTGGTACTAGAATACATTTCAAATGACTGATGATTTTCTTAACTCAAATATTGTAAGATTATATATATATATATTATAATTTGTAAAAGAAAAAAATTCTTTCACATTTTTTCCCTCTGTTGAAAAATGACATGTATGATAATTTTATTTGTTTATTATTTTTGTTTTGTTTTTTTGGAAACATTACAGACAAAGACAGTACAGCTGTTTTGGAGAAAGTTGTAGATAAGTCTTCTGAAGATGCCACAGAAAGTAAACAGCAATATGCTATTGTACCTGCACTAAATCTCAGTAATGGATTTGAGGACAATTTTGTGAGCCAAGTGAATGCCAGTAATGATGATCACAGTTCTGAGGACTATTTAAGTGCTGTAAATGATACTTATGACTCTGATTTACTGCCTCCTGTGTTGACGCAAATTGAACTATAAAAACAATCTGCCTGTTTAAAATTTATTTCATCAACGTTCATCTGTTGTTTTACTTTTATAACTCATTAAATAAAAACTTTGGGGATTAAAGTGAACAAGTTAATCGTGTTTAAGTTTTTGAATTCTGGTGATCGTTTCTTGTATGATGAATTTTTATTCTTATATGTTTAAATGTAATTGGTATTCTGTATAAAGATATTGTAATTCCCTGTGATTTTTGTTATTTAATTTCCAAGTGTGTTACTGGTTCCTTGGAAATATAACTTATTTTATGTATATTAAAATTAAGCATTTTTTAAATTAACAATGAATAGCATAAAAAGAACTTTAAATTTTCATTTTTTTAAAAATATTGAATGTTTATCTACAACTTCATCCATGCACATTTTTTTTAAGTGTGTGAACTATCTAATAGGACATTTATAATTTATTTCTTACTGGGAATTTAATATTGAGGCCTATCTAAATTTATCATAAATGAATTTATAAATTGCATTGGATGAATGTGTATTTAAATGTATATATTTCAAATTTTTATACTATATAATATTAAATTTTGCATGCATCAATAAAAGGCTAATATTATTGGTTATTTTATTATAAAGCAGAATTTATAAAATATTTGTTACTTTTTCATTGCTGTCATTAAAAGAGAATGTATACTTGGAAATGTAATGAGCTTTGTGATTTAAAACTGAAAATAAACTATGTAAATATTTTTGTGCATATTATTTTTTTAACTCTATGATATTTTTATTAAAAAATCAAACTTAAAATTACCCTGAAAATTCTACAGTCCCATTTAGTGGAAAATAAGTCCTTGTAAGATCTATTAAATGTTTGTTCCTAAATCTAATGCGTCCAATTGGCTCTTGCCTTTTGTACCACAGACTTTATGTTCGAATGTTGGCAGTGGCATGGATGTTTGTTAGTGGTTTGGAATCCACGTTAAACTGTAGGTCCCGGTCTAATTAGCCTAAAGTTTGCATAAAATGACTGTAACGCGACAAACCAAATCTAATAATCAGTTAGAAGGTCAAAGATGAAAAAGAAAAAAGATAGTTATTTATGTTACTCCTCTTTGGTGAAACATAAATATTTTTTTGTCATTTTAAACAGGTCCTAAATAAGCAAAATTGAATTTTTGAATCCAAATCTTTCCTCAGTCTTAAACTCAGATAGCATGCCTCTTATGATTAAATCTTTTTGCTATGATGGATTTTTTTTTTAAAAACTTTATTTTCTTAAAATTACACACCAATTGCCGTCATCATAATATGAGGATTCAATTTGAGCCCCACACTTTTGTACAAGAGATTCGAGTTCACCTTTAACAAATACATGATAAAATCTGTGATGAACATTATGTGCCTCTTTTGATATCTTCTTCCAAGGGACAAGAATATCTTGCTGTTCAAAATTGGTTCGATTCACATGTATAGGTAAAGAAGTTGTATCAGAAATCTTAACATGTTGGCAGGGATTATCATTTGAGGAATTTTGTTTCAAATATTTAGTCTGGTTTTGCTCAAAGGCCCATACATAAATTAGAGCTCTACCACCAGGATGAAGAATGCGAATGATTTCTTCTATAGCTTTCTTTCTTCGAATCTGAAAAACAATAGAATAATGTAAAATAGTAAACTAGCTATGAAGATTTTCAGCATAACACCTGACAGTTTTTATTTGAATTATAAATATAATTTAAACAAAAACCATTGCTATAACACTTTTTTTTTTTCATATACACTGGCATAAAAAACATTTATTTGTCATGCTATTTCTAATTATAATAATAAGCTTTTTCCTTTATTCATTAAAAAATGCTTTAAGAAAGCATATTGTGTTGCATCATTTTGAAGCAGACATACTTTTGCTTTTCAGCAGAATAAATTTTACTATAAGACATATATTGGAAGAATTTATATATTTTTACCAATGTTAAAACTAAGGCAATTAATTTGTACGTTTTCAAACATTTTATCTATAAAATGTTCTTAAAAATTGGTGGAAGACATTTTTATATATCATTATTACTGTTTAATGCATGATATTTTTAATAATATTAAAAAAATTTTTGAAGGGGGGGGGATATATCACACAATATTAATTAATTCTAAAATCACTTTGAATTGGCTATTGGTCAAAAAAAGTGTAACTTTTATTAATTTAAGAAATTTAAATTGAGTTCTTCAGACAAAATGTTTATGAATGTGGCTCATTATTCTATTGTTTCCAGAGAAATCCTGATAAAAAAATTTTTTGTGATAACTGATGCAGGAAGATATATTTTCCCATTCTGAAGCCATGTATTTTTACTGTATACAATCATAAGAATCTAACTTCTGATAAATCAAAGGCAACTAGTGCTCTTAAATCCTAAAAAAAATTTTCAAAGCTTACCTAATATCAATATTTTAAAAGGAATGCAATACCAGGTAAGAAGAAGATTATTTTAAACAATTGGAGTCACAATTGTGATATGCTTTATTTTCGTGTTGAGCAGCTTTTGATAATTACCAACATTGAAATTCTATTTATAATAATCTGTATATCAAGTTTTTATTGGGTTCTCTTTCAAAAATTACATTATTGTTGAAATGGAAAAAAATTTAGAGGAAGTTCAAATTATTCATTTGAACTTAATGGGAGAAGTTCAAATTATTGCCAAGCAATTTCTATATCCATAACTAAAGAGATAATAAATGGATGTTACTTAAAAAATACCATGCTAACCAAGTGACTGTTATAATAATTTTTTTAAATGTTATCTAATTTTTAAAAATTTAACTATACAGTAATATATTTTGTTTATGTGATGAGTCTGGATGATTAACTATTAGCTTGGTTGACCAGGACTGCTTGTTTTAGTGCTTATAGTTTGATTTATTTTCACAATTAATTTACTGAAATAAATTTTTCTGCATTCTATTTGTACCGAATTAGGGAATATGTATTTAAAATTAAATTTCATTTTATTTAAATATACATAGATTAATGATCTATGAGGATTATAATGATGAATTGTATAATTAAGCATGATTTAAAAGCAAAGTGATAAGGAATAAGAATCCCAAAAAAGTGTTGTCATAGACTCACTTTTTCTTTCTGGGATTACTAATTTATAGTTGTTTGAATAATTTATTGCAAAATTTAAACGGCACTAATATGCTAGTCTCAAATTATCTTCATACATCTTTTCTATTGCGGATTCCATGACAAATTTAAGGGATATTTTGGTTTGTGATAAAAGTTTAGTTCCATTGTAGATTCTTTTGACAATGAATTGAAGATTTTTAACTTTAAACTCAGTTGAAATTCAATAAATCCACTGATATGGATCTTCAGTAAAGTATTTTCACAATATGCATGAAACTTCTGAAATTTGATATTTTCCATTAAAAGCTTTAGTTGCAGTTTCACTGTTTGCATAGAATATACTGCTTCTGTAAAATAAAAATCTTATTTCCAAGCCTAAATTTTCAGTCTGATGTTACAATTTTATGGTCAGTGATGTTCATATTTTTTGTTTATATTCTTTAAGGGTCAAACTATTACAGTTAAAAGTAACTATAGTGAAAGCATTCTGATATATAATTTTCGCATGTTTATGATACATTGATATAGAAGTTTTAAGTGTCTCGCATATTGGAATGATTTTTCATATTTTTCTTTTTGTATGTATTCTATTAATCAACAAAGTTAAACTGCATGACAACATGCAATAATTTTAAGATTCAATAATGACTGACTTATTATTGTTAGCAAGCAAAATATTGTATGGGAGCACCATACTTTTTTTTTCTAATGCAGCTGGCAAACACTTAGACAGCTGTCTTGGATGCCTTAAGGCAAGCGTTGCACAGACATTACTCACTTTGCATTACCCAGGGGGTGCGTGTAACTTGAAGATAAGCCACGAACGCGGAGTAACAATGCCCCTGCAACATTCTACGATCATATTACACTGGGACCTACAGTTTAAAGTGGATTCTGAACCCCTACAAACATCCATGGCACCGCTGGGACTCGAACCTGAAACCTGTGGTACCGAGTGCCAGAGCACTAGCCCTTCAGGCCCGGGACCATACTATTATAAGCAAATATAGTTTTACAACTTTTCTGATTTGTTTTGTTTATTCAAAATAAAAAATTTCATAAAGATTCAAATTTTTCAAGAAAGAACAAAAATTACCTCGGTTGACATGTGATGTATAACAGCTATGCAGATAGCAACATCTATGCATTCATTTCTGAAAGGCAGTTTTAAGCAATCAGCAGCTAAAACTTCAACATTACGTTTTGAGCAAACTTGAACCAAATTTACTGAAGCGTCACATCCCATCTGTTTTAAAATATAACAAAGTTTAATGAAAGAATAATTACAATATTTCAATATAATTTTTTTAATATATATCTTACGGAAGATCAATCCAATTTTACAGATAGCCCACAACAAATGTTTTAAAAATAATATTATATATGCACTAAAAGTATATTTCTATAGATCTTTAAAATAAATTAATAAAAATATGTAATTTTTTTTTATATTTTTAAATTAAAAACTTGCAGTAAGTAATATATGATGAAATGAAATCCATTAAACAGTGAACAATTAAATTTTAAAAATAAACTAGCTATCTTTTGTAACAGGTTAAAATTAGTTTGATTACATCACATAAATATGAGTTAAATTTACTAAAATAAAAGAAATTTTACATGCCTATTTTACATCAAACAAACAATAAAATATTTGATAGAGAAACCATACAAGATGTAAGTACTTTTTTTTTTTTTTTTTTTTTTTTTTTTTTAAGAAACGTCTTTGATTAATATTTCTTAGAGGACACTGTTTTTAATTAGACAAGAAAACTATATGTTTGACTTTTAGTGTTTGCATGTTAATGATACTATAGCTTTCCTTACTAACAACTATTAAAAATTGAAGTGTGACCTTAACTTTATATTTTTATGAAAACACACAGAGTTTTATTAATTTTAATTATTGGATTTGAATTATTGCAAGAATTAATAGCTTTGCAAATTAAATAGAGTTTAATTAGTATTTCCATTCCATCAAAAATACTAGCAGCAATATTGCCATCCCTACTTAACAAAACCAAAACATACTAGTATTGCTGAAATGAACATTTTTGTATAAATATTGAAGCAGATTAAATAATGGGAAGTAAAGAGAAAATAACCCTCACTTCAAAGCATCCAGAAGTTAGTTTCATATTTTTTCCATTACCACATCCTATGTCTAATACAATGGATCCGAGTGGAACACTATTGAGAAAAGAAACTACCTTAGGCCATGGTTTATATCTTGTATTACTAAAATGGTCAGCAATGTCTTCATAAACCTTTTAAAAATATTTATAAAAAACATTAGTGCATAGCAATAAGAAAAATTCAAAATTAAAATTGTATATATAAATATTATTATTACTGTGAGTAGGAGTTACTGTGAGTATATATATATGCTTAATATTACTGCTATAGCTCATTGTGGAGTAATTAACAGTCGTTAACTTATTGAAAACTTTATCACATTTTTTCTATATATATATATATATATATATTATTATTATTACTGTGAACAGAAGTAACTTTATGACACTTAGTTTTTATTAGGTTTTTTAGTACCAAGCTTGGAAACAACAGCCTGGAAGCAAGTACTTGCAAAGCCATAATCTGGTAATCCAGAACAAACTGCAACTTAGCAGTCACGTGATAAAGCTTTGCTTTGCTTAATATTACTGCTATAGCTCATTGTGGAGTAATTAACAGTCGTTAACTTATTGAAAACTTTATCACATTTTTTCTATATATATATATATATATATATTATTATTATTACTGTGAACAGAAGTAACTTTATGACACTTAGTTTTTAAGTACCAAGCTTGGAAACAACAGCCTGGAAGCAAGTACTTGCAAAGCCATAATCTGGTAATCCAGAACAAACTGCCACTTAGCAGTCACGTGATAAAGCTTTGCTTTGCTTTGCTTTGCTTAATATTACTGCTATAGCTCATTGTGGAGTAATTAACAGTCGTTAACTTATTGAAAACTTTATCACATTTTTTCTGGTGCAGCTTTCATCATTTACTGAATGATGCAGGTAACTATTTCAATAAATAAACTTATTGGCATTAACTAGATCATCCTTATTGTAAATAAATCATAACTAAAATGCTGAATACCCGAGTTATATTTAAGATAATGTTTTGGTTAAGCACAGATTGTGTGACAGCAAATGAATTATTTTAAATTTTGTTTTTTCAACCTGTAAAAAGGCCCAGGGCCCCTTTCTACAGGAATTATACTCATAAACAATATCAATCAACTGTTTCTAATAGTTATTTTAGAGAGGTAGGTCTAGAAAAATGTTATACAGTACTTCAGGAATTTTTTATATTACACATAGAACAGTATGTCATTAATTTTGAAGGCACACTATACCAGGGAACTATTACTGAAGTAATGCCAGCAGGACAGTAAGCTTCAGTAATGAAAATAATAATAACAATGAAAGTAGCCCAAACAGTCAGATATTATGTATAAATCTGAAAATGTTCTGTGAGCAATTCAACCACCAAGGCCTTGTAAGCAAAGAATTTTTCATATGCCTGCTATGAAATGAAAGTGCATAAATAAAGTGTACTTAACAATGAAATTTACAAGAAATAATGTGCAAATAACATTCACAAGTGTTATAAACAAAAAAAAACTTGATATTACTTTGTGGCATTTTCATATTAAAAATATATGTCGCAAAGTCATTCTTCATTGCAAAACGAATTTGTGAATAAAAACTCTTTTTTTTTTTTGTATAATAAAGGCCAAAACTTGAGAGTTTGAAATATATTTACTAATTTTAAGGTACAGTGGACGAATAGTTATTTGAGGTAAAGTTTCATTTTGATAATTAATTTCATTTAATTCAATAATTTTTAAAACTGATCATGAAATAATATAAACTATATATTTTATGAAATACCCAAAAGTGTCACAAAGTCACTCTCTCCTATAGTAATTTATATATATATATATATACACACATTTTTTTTTCTTACAAATATCTCCAGCTTTTTTTTATGCAAGTTCAGAAAAAAAAAAAATTTATTTTTTAATGTGATATTTATTCAATTTTACTTGACTATTCCAAAATCTAAATTAGGAAATAATTTTAAATAAAAATTTCTAAGAATTTTATAAAATTCATTCTGGTGTCGATTGAAACAATCTCATGACAAAAACTGAATTAAATCAGTGTTCTTTTATTTTCTTGGTAAATATCTATCCTGTTATGTCTAAGTATATTTTTTAAAAAATATTTTAATTTTTCATAAAAAAAAAAAAAAAAATAAAATGAAATAAAATAAAATTATAACGTTTTACCTGATTTACAAATTTATGTTCTAGCTCTTGAGCCTTTTCATTGGTAACAAGTTCATTTAAGCTTGATCTGTAAAATGAAAAAATTGTTATTTCATAAATTGTAATGAAAATAAATTTATACAGCTAGTTATCATAATTTTATTTGCAAATATATATTATATCATGGGAAAAATCAGTAAAAAAAAAATAGTAATTCTGTTTATTTAATGTGAAAATATTATGCTATGTGATAAAAAAAATAACTAAAATTTGTGATACCAAAATAAATGTTTCAAAAGAAGTATTATTATAAAAGCATAATCAATTATATAAAATAATTCATATTATTATGTTTAGGATATCACTAAGATGATTGTGTTAATTATATTACAAGATAAATAATTGTACAAAAAAGAAATATATATAATTTTGTAAGCAGCCCAGATTTAAGGGGGGTCAATAAAATATATATCAGTAGTTTTATAAGTTATTGATGTTTTGTTTCAGTGAAAATGAATTTATATGCTGTTTATGTTGCTTTAAAAGATACTTATGTAAAATTAGTTTAAATATTTACTGTAATTTTCTCATGTTTTATTTTGTCACATTTTTTAATCTGGTTCAAGTTTATATTACATGATGTTTTCACATGGCAAGAAGATTCTTGGCAATTCTCAATGAAGAAATTAAGACTGTAAACAAGAGAAAGAGCAGAATAAAAAACATAAAATACTACTTTAGAGAAAAATTATACTAAACAGATTTTGAAATGTGAAAAAGTCTTGTTTCCCATTTAATATACAGGAAAAAAAAAGGGTATATTTAAACATAAAAGAGTAAATTTATAAACGAATACCTAATAGACTAATTATAACTAATTATTCTGCTTTCATAGAGGATGGTCGTTTGTTTGAAAAAAAAATTCTTGTTTTGCTAAAACATTCTGAAAGAGTTTTAAGTGCTAAGTCTGACTATATATAACCCTAATGGGTAACTATTGAGAGTACATTTTCTTAGTAACTCTAATGGTCTAAGTAAGTAATCTTATATTCATATAAGTATCTTTTGAAGTGAAGAACACAGTCATTTTTGCTGAAATAGAACATCAGCTTTTAACTCATAAAACTTTTTACCAATCTATAAAATCTTTCAAACAATCTATTTATGTCATACTCAAGTATAGATATTATTATTATTCATAAAATAAAATAAGATAATTTTAAACATACTCACAGAGAGTTAAGAAGAGACTTTCTTTGTGAATCACATTGATCTTTAAACTCTAAAATATAAGTTTGCATTATTAATTAAAGTACAAATAAATAAGTAGGTTAATAAAAATAAACAATTATAAAGCAATTTAGAAAGATTTAATTTTTTAAATTCAAAAATTATGTTTATTTGATTAATAGATATATTAGCCTAGGCTAAAACAGCATAGTAGGTTATAAATTATGTGATAATTTATATGTTAATGAAATTTATAAAAATTTAATAATACTGGAAAATATTTTAAATCAATATATAGCTAATTGAGAAGAAAATTTAGATTTTAAGATTTCAATTCATTAATCAATTCCTCATTTAAAAAAAAATATGATTTCCTGGAAGTGTCCAGTACTTTTTAAGAAGTGTCTACAATTTTAAATTAATTGTATTATATTTCAATCTGTTTTATTTTTGCTGCATAAAGATAGTAAACAATTTCATTCTACTCACACATGAAATTACTGTAGCAATTTTGATATTATTCAATGTCCTCAGTAAAGAGATATTTTATTATATTACAATAACACAATATTCTAGATTTATTAATAATAGTCCTCAAAAGGCATTGAGGGAGATTTGTGTGGAGATTTTCATGAATCACATAGGCACATTCAAAGTGTTTAGGTGGAGAATCGCATATCGCTTTCACAAGTGATATGTCTATTATTGTTGTTAATACTTCAGCTATGACAATACTGCAAGGAATTCATGGAGAATATTGACTACTATTTTAGGTACTTCAGATTTAATATCATAAAAAGGGAGTATACTTTAAAAATTCCCTCTAATACAAAAACTCGGAAGAGAGTTTAAAGAAAAAGAATCGGTTAATTTCTTTATAATACATTAATTACAATTTTTGTTTGTTTGTTTATTTGACACCATGTATAAATAGTGAAAATATTGAAATACATCAATTAAAGCAAATTCTAGAAAATGTTAAAAAATAAGATTAATAAAATAAATAAAAACAAGAATCTCACAATTATAAAAAGCTCTAATAATATTTTTTTATATTATATTTAATGAAACATAATTTAAAAAATTATTTTACAAAAGCAATCATTTGAATATGTTCATTAATTTTTGAATTATGAGATTTTTAAAAGTTTTTTTATTGAAGTCTCATACTAATCCTACACAAGAATTAATATAAAAATTACTACTTACATTTCTTATTAAAACAAAATGGCTGTAATGTAATACTCACAGTACAATAAAACAATATTAAATTTTAATTTAATACATTATATTTTATATGATATTCTATTTAAGATTTCAATAATTTATTTGCTATTTTAACATTAATTAAGTTTATTCTCAATAAGACTTATATTTATATTAGTCAACTTACCACAATGACACTCTCCATCTCTAATTAATCTAAATGTGAGTGATACTCTTGTAGAACGCTGACAGAGAGTTAATTTATCTTTATCATTATCATTACAAGGAATAATATCCGTTTTTCTTGGAGTGATACTAAAAATAAAAATAAATTTATCTTTCATCATAAAATGTATTCATTGTTTATTTTTTATAAAAGTTTATAATAAAATATAAATAATTTTAAAAAAGCATAAAATAATGAAAGTTATATATTACCCATGCTTCCATAGATAGCGGCTTTCTCGTAACATTATTAGAGCACTTCTTCTTGGAAGTAAAACAGGAATGCTCTCTTTTTCAGGACCATAAAAATCCATAACTGTCTATAATAAATTAAACCACCAGTTACATTGATCAAAAGTATGAATTAAAAATAGAAATTAACATAATAAAAAAATTATAGTTGGATGTATTATTAATAATTTTTTCTTTAATTAAAGCAGAGTTGGCAGTAAATAAATCCCAATCTGCCTGTTGTTCCTCATATGGCATCCAGAAAACTTAAAAATTTATATTTAACTGATTCATAATTTTATTATAATTGAATCATGATTGATTGTAATCTGGTTAATTAAATTTGAAAAATATTTGGCAATATTTTTGATATGGAAAAGCCGTATTTAAAGTTGCATTATATTTATTTAAAAACTGTGGAAGTAAATAAATTTCGAAATCTATTAATTGCAAAAAGAATCCAAGTATTAAAAAAATGCAAAGATTTTATTTATTCAATGCATTTTTTTTTTAATTCTGATTCCTTTCAATTATTTTGTTTTGCATTTAAATGCTCATATAATGATGATTAAGTAACATTTTTCAATTGAAAAATGAATTTTTTTTTCTCTTTTATCATTTTGTGTACTAAAGCTTTAGGATCTCAGTTGGCATATATGTTCCCATATAACATGCATGGAATACCAGATTTTAGAAGACCTTAATATTTTTAATTTAGAAAAAAATTGGTGACCAATTTTTCATGTAAAATTTTTTTTAATTTATTTTTTATATAAATGGATATGCAAGGCAATTGAAGATAAGATATTGTATAATAATTATAAATCATATATATATATAAATTCTGCGATTTGATTTTACTATAAGAAAAATATAGAAATAATGCACAATGAAACTGACAGATTATACTGTTAAAAAATTTTCCAATTTAAAATTCAGATACATAATTAAACTTTAATATAACAAATTTGCCAATTGACTTTCACCAAATCCTCTATTATTATTATTATTTTTTATTTTCAGCAACAGACATTTGATTTTATAAAATAAAAAAAGCATTTTCAATGATAATCAGAATTCCTCTCCTCTTGTTAATACTGACATAAAAAAAAATTCAAATAAAGTACTGTCTCATAGGAAATTTTTTAATTATCATTTACACTGTACTGATACTTCCTCATTCAGAAAAAATCAGACATAAAGCTGAAGAATGAAAAGTTTTCTTAATTCTTTGATGTACATTCATAGTGTAATGATAATATTAGAATTGTTGTTGACTTGATCTCAGATGTGAAGGAAAAAAATTCAGACTAATTTTCAAACTCTGTTACAAAAAGTATTAAGCAATATAGATACAGTCGGCATAGCAACATCAGTTTCATCTTCCATTCCCATTGATTTTTTCATTTCATTTAATTTTTAAAAATTAAACCATCTTCAATTTTCTTGCATTTCATTAATCAAGACAAAAAAATCTACATGGCAAATTTGTTATTACACTCATTGATAAAGCTTACAATAGCTATGCTTTCATGTGTAAGTTACAATACCCCAAACTGCTAGAGAAAGAACTTAATAGTTCTTCTGCATACAAGATAGTAAAATAAGCATTGTTTAAATTAAGTAAACAAAAAAATTTTTCGACATCAATACCAATAGATAAAACTATCAAATTTCCTTACTTAACAATTGATCCAAACTTTCATAAACTTTAATAGATTCTTGTTTCATCGTCTATAATATTTCAAGCAATGTGATGAACATATTTTCATTCGATTGAATGTCACAAATAGTCAAGACGTGTCATGGAATATGAATATTTCCCTAGAATCAGCTGCATTGTCATTGATTATTTATTCTATACTATTTTTAAATGGAAAGGATTTTGGTTCCTCCAAGTTACTGGAATACATCACTGGATTTGTTTGACTTGGATGCAATTATCTAGCCAACAGAAAAATCATAGTTTTTAATGTCTTCAGGATATGTATTCTTTAATAAATCAATCTTTAGATAGTATAATTAATTTTTATGGTTATTTACTGATTTCTTGGAAGACCTGTTTTGCACTCTCTTTTTTTTTTTTTTTTTTTTGTACGTATCTATATTTTCTTTTTGATCTGGCCCTGCGTTTTTCTTTTTGTCATTCATCTATTGATGTTAGTGTATTTCTATGCCATTGCACCATGAATCTTGAATAAATTTATTCTAGATTTTCTGTTTCTGTGTTTTGTAAATTATTTTTATGAGACGGACTAAAAAGCATATACAAATTTACATATAGGGAACACAGTTCTGTTTTTATCTTTAAAGGTAATTTTTTTTTTTTTTTTTAAGATTATCTTATTTATTGCGATTTTTTTCTTGTGTTTTTCTTTATCTGGAATTTACATCCTATATTTTAGATATAGGAACGGTAGATAATTATATATACATATATACGAATGATGCGCAATTTAATAAATGTATTTATGATCCTGTTGATTTAATGTCACTCATAATATACAAAGAACACAAACATTACAACAAACATTTTTGGTCCAAAATTTGAAAAATATAATAACATAATTAACAATTATAAATTCTGATAAATCTTATATTACAAACACTATTAAAATTTTATAAATTTACACAATGTCACTTTAAAAATACTTTCAATGAAAGATGCAATGAAAAAAATTGCATTATGGTATAACTAAAGCTATCCTATATACCTGTGAGCCTAAACTGATAGATATAATTCCATCTTCAAAAGCTGAGTGTGTATCAATATGAGGAGGAATACCTATAAATTTTTTTTTTTTTTAATTTAAAGTATTTTTTAAAATAATTAATGGCATATAATATCAAATACTCCCCAAGAATAAAAGAATATACCTTGACCAGGAAGGTAATGATTCACAGTTAGTTGGTCAGGAACTCGAGAAATATATCCCAGTACAATAAGTTTCTCTAAATGGGGAATGAAAACTTCAGGAATTTTTTCTTCTAAGCACTCAGTTTTATCAACATTGTTGATTCCATATTTAAATTCATAACCATAATGTTTAACTTTTCTGTGCTTCAAAACAGCCTTTTCTATAAAAACAAATGCACAACCATGTAATATTTCTGTATATTTGTATTATTAAAATAAAAATTAAAAAGACTAAAATATAGTTTGAAAGACTTCAAAAAAGAGATAAGTAGAACAAAAAAACATATTTTATTAACAGACAAAAATATTGAAATATGATGAAAAAATATAAAAATCTCTTGCAGTTCTAAACAGAAAGATGAAATAATTATGTTAAATATTAGAAAAATATTTCATAATGGAATGGATAAATATAATTAAATATGTTATATGAGGTCTTAAATTGAGCATGCTCTCAGCAAGATCCAGGCGTTACCTTTATTACAACATTTTCACATGATGAATACGGCTAAAAAATTTTATAACACCAAAACTATTGTATTGAATTGGGTTGTTTAATTTTTAACACATCTGTTTGACAAATAAAATTCTTAATAATAAATATTAGAAATGTTTAAATTCAATGATATAAAACATTTAATATATTCTTTAAAAATAAAAATATTCTTCATAATTTATAAATAAAATAATAAATTTTTATTTGACAATTAATAATAATGAAGATTTTTTTTTCTTTTTACTTTTTAAATCTTAATATTCAGGAACATAATTATTTAATATTTTTTAAGACTTCATAACACTAATAGAATAAAAATACATCATTAATCCACTTCAAAACAAAAAAATAATTTACATATTTGATTTTTAATAATATTTCTGATGCATATGTTGATTTTTTTTATGAAAGAAAAAAATGCATTTTTTCCTATTGGAAATAAGATGACATTGACTTTACCATCACAAACATCATCAAAAGTTATAGACTCAAGAAATTTTTTTTCGTCCTCTTCATTTATAAAATCCTTAATTAAAACAAGACCTGGTGGTAAAAAATTTTCTTTAGCTGTTACTTGAGGTACATCTGCATCTAAAATATATAAAATTAAAAAAATATATATATTAATAGAAAGTTAATTAGTAAAATAATCTAGAAAAAATTCTACTCTTTAAAAAAAATATTCAATTTATGGCATTAGTAATAAATTAAATATTTATATTTAATAAGAGGTTATTTAAATTCTGAAAAATGCTTTCTTACAGAATTTGAAAAATAGAAAGTAATTACTGAATAAATAAAACAAATGTTTATTTTTTTAAATGTAAAAAGATTTGAATTGTTTTAACAAGACTAGTGAAAGTAGGTAGATAATTGACAACTATTGATATAATTGACAATGTATTTCTAAATATATTTGGGGGAACAATTGTGGATAGATGCATAGGAATTTAATATATATATATAGATATATATATATATATAAGCTACCAAAAATAAACCAAGATACACATGATATTTTAATCAAAATTGCTCATTTTTAAACTGATAACCACACAAAATAGTTGTATTGAGAAATTTACAAATTAATTGAATTTGCATGAAATTAATAACATGTCAACTAAAAATAGTTGTATTGAAAGAAACTATGGAAATTATCTGGAAAATGATGTCCTTCAAAAAGTCTATTTTCACTAGTTTTTATAACAAGTCCTATATCACTAGTTTAGTTTTTATATAATAATAGAGAGAAGGAATAGAAAACATTCATAAATTTAAAAATGAATTATATTGCTAAAATGCAAATCACTCTAAATGGCTCCAGTTAAGAGTGGATAGGCAGTGAGCATATAACCTTTTCAGAAGCAACTTATGATCCATTTAGATATCCAAAGCATATGCTAATAATAATATACATGGTTTTCTATGAAAACAGATTACAAACATACAAAAATGACATATTTAATTAAATTTCCCAAATTAAGAATTATACAAGAAAGTATAGATAAGTATTTAAAATAAAATTTATATCTAAATGTGCTAGGAAAATTATTTCATTACATCTTTATTAAAGATTTTTCAGAGTTTCAAAAGAACTAGTCAAAAGAAATTTTGTAGGGAAATGTTCTCTTACTATGTATATAAGATAAATAAAATATATGTCCAGATTTAAGTTTTTGACCATTCACACTGTTGAAAGCTTTTATAGCATCTTCAGTTTTGTTAAATACTACAAAAGCATATGGTTCGGCAGGCAACATAACAATTTTTTCCAAATGGCCATATTGGTTGAATATATCCATTAAACACTCTCTGTTGAGACCACAGCCTAATCCTCCATTGCCAATAAAAATGCACTGAAAAATATAAATTTTTATGAAAATAATTTAACTGTGCTTTTATTTTTATGAATATAGTTTATGAATTAAATAATAAATGACAGTTGATTTCTATAATTCCCTGCCTATATTACGTACAGTTATAATTTTTAGTACTAAAAAGAAGATGAACTGACATAATTCATGCATGAATGACTTCAATAAGACTAATTTTTTAAAATTAATTTGGGGCAAAGTTTCACTTTTTTCATCCAAAGTAAAAATCTTAAAACTAATATGAAAATCTTAGATGGTAAAAATTATATAACACAATTAAAAATGGACCACACTGAAAAATCATACAATTTTTTATACATAATTGATGGTTTACAGGCAGGTAGTTACAGTAAATATATAATTTAGATTACATGTATACATATTGTTTTATATTGGTCTCAGTTAATATTATATTTCCATTAAAATATAAATTATATAAATAAAAAATTCATCTCTTAAGCTAATTTTCATCACAGTGCATATTGTCAAATAATTTCAGATACTTGCATTTGTCTCTTTTTTGGAAGTTTGGATATTTCTATGTTTAAACAGAATTTCTTCACAATGTTTTGTTTTGCGAACAACTTTTCTCAACAACCTTTCCTCCATAACTGAAATATAAATAACCATTATTTAATAGATTTCATACATATAAACTGATGAGTCAATACAACATGATATAAAAACATTTTTCATCTGTAATATTAAAGATATAAGATCTGACCAATAAATAGATATATATCAAAATACCGATTTAGGACTAAAATCACATATGTAATTTATACTATTTTTACATTAACGAAATTCCGATTTAACATATCTATGTACTGCAACGTCAATGTTAACGCGATTTTGATTAATGCAAGAAAAAGGAAGGAAAAATTTTAAAAAAGCAACTTATTATTTAGTATTAAATGAAGTCTAAATGAGATATATTGCAATGAAATATGCATTATCAAATGGAAAAAAGACATAATTTGCTTTGAAAGATGAAATAATTTTGTGTTGAAGACAATAAAATAAAAGATCAAGTAAACTAAAATAAAAATAACCATTAAAAACTATTTTTAAAAATGTGGTGGTTGGTTTAAGACGTTTGTTCAGTGACTGCATTTAATTGTTTAAAATTCAAACCATGCTTCATATTTAAAATATTAAATACATATAATGTAATATCACAATATTAGATGGATAATATGTCAATTTTAGAAATTTCAACATCATCCAGCCCTATTGGATATGCAATAAGACATATGAATATATGGTAACAAAGTGGATATGCAATAAGACATATGAATATATGGTAACAAAGTGGATATGCAATAAGACATATGGATATGTGGTAACACAGTGGATATGCAGTAAAGTGCTGGTAGATAACCTCAGGTATCTAGTACCAGGAGTTTACCAATTAATTTTCCAGTTTCTATATATTGTGAGGCAAATGTGTGGTAGGATAAACCCATTTGCCCAGGTTGTACCACAAATATTTGATTGGATTGTCAAATAAATCCAGAGACCAACATGATTTGAAATAACTAGAATGTTCCTTGAACCACTCCAGAGGATTTTGTCCTTATGGCTTAATATCTTATTGGTAGAAGCAAACCCTTTAAAGGCATTGCTACCAAGAAACTCAGCAGTGCAATACCACAGCAGAATTATGCATGACTTCATTCCTCTACTTGGGAGTCGATCATAATGCTAAAGCTCCTTAGTGTGAGTATGTAAAAATAAAAGTAAAAAGCATTAAAATTATATGGAAATATCAAATAAAATATTTTAATGAACCCCATTAACATTCAGTAATAAAAATTAGAGTGAATAAGCATTTTTTCATGCTAGCCACTTGTTTTCTGAAAACAAGCAAATTACCAAGTTTTTTACTTCTTGTTTGATTGAGTTTTTCATATAAGAATGCAAAAACAGGTTTATTGTGTTAATTACATTGTTTGAAGAATTTACATATTTGGTTTGAGATGCAATTTATCTCTAAGTTATTCTAGTGCCTGCTAGAATAAATTGAAATACTATTCTAGAGAAAAATATTGACGTACCAAAGATTCTCCTTTTTCTGGTATCCTTCACCAAGCCCCTGTTTGGCACTAAATTAGTAATCCCCAAATAGTGATAATAATTTCAACATGATTCATTACCGGAGTCTGTTCTTTAGAGCAGCTCGGATATTTATGACGGCCTGTCCTGATTATTTCTTATGACACGCAAACACTTCTAATTTTATTCTCATTCAGTGAGGTGCATTTTCCCCCCCTTACATTTCTTACAAATACATTTTATTCAGAGGTTTCTTACATTCCTTAAAATAATACTTTATTTACAACTTCTTAAATTGTGCTTTTTAGTTAAATCATATTTTCATAAACTTTACTTATGAGTGTACTTTTTTTTTTTTTGTAACTTGCAAATGTGTATTTTTGGACAAAAACTTAGGGGAGGTTTTAGATCTTAATTTTTTAATATTATAATTTAAACAAAAGAACTAAATTGTGTAAATTATTTGTTGAAACATATTTTTTTTTCACCGACTAATGGAACAATGTGTTTCTATACATATTTAAAAATTTTTTTTGTTAACTTTTCAAAATCACATTTCCCATGCCATAATTTTAAAGAGACACAGTGATAACCAATCAAGGTGGGGAAAGAGGGAAAACAGGAAAAAATTGCAAAACTGGAGAATGGGGAGAGTTGGTAAAAAACACAAAAAAGAGGGAATGCAAAAAAAAAAAAAAAAAAAAAAAAATCCTCAACAGAATGCCAGAAAAGGAAGACCTCCCAAGATACCAAAGTGGTGTTTACTATACAATATTTCAGGTATTTAATGAATATCCCTTTGGTATTCATTGCTATGATAGTAGAATGGGCACTTACGTATTAACGGCACCTTGGCGACAGTTGCGCCAATAAAGAGCACACGCGACAACCGCAGCTACAGATTTGGCGTTTTTTAAGTGGCGCCAATCTATTCTATTGGTTTGATAACCTTAGTAGCTGCTAGATTGGCGACACTTAAAAACTGCCAAGTCTGTCGCCAAGGTACCGTTAATACGTAAGTACCGTAGAAGGTTATCAAATACTAATACAGCAAGTTTTGAATAAAGTATTTTCGATAGTATTGAGTAACTAAAATACCCATTTTGTTAAATTTCTTATGACTATTCAATTTGCCTTAAACTATTGCAGATTCAGAAAAGTGGAAAAAAAAGCATAGTATTTTGATTTTTATATAATTTTACAAATTAAAAAAAAGATTAGAAGAAGAACAATATTATCTCTACAATAAATAAAATAATTTAGTGAAATACATTTTATACAGCATTAATCAAAATGATGATTAACAGGATTCAATTGAAAATAGTTTAGCAAAGTTACAGAAGTTATTAAAATTATGTGATATAGAAAATAAAATGTTTATTGATAGCATATTTTTGTACTACTAAAAAATATAATAATTAAATCGAATTATACCATTTTTAAAAAGAAATACAATCAAACAAGAAAACAATATTTCTCACAGAATTTAATTTTAAAATCAGAGAAAACTATACAAATTATATAACCATAAAAAAATTATTTAATTATTTTCTATGTTGTTCTTTATACAACGATAATTTTTATTTCCGACAAGTACAATTTACTTCCAAATTTTTAAAATTCAAATTTGCTTATAATAAAAATTCAATTTGCTTAAAATAATTTTTTAATGATTTGTTTATGTGTCAAATTGTTTCGGATATATATAAAGTGTGCAGAGGCGAAAATTTTATTTTTATATATTTTTCATGGTTTTCGGATTAATGCTCACTGTTTAACTATTTTAATATTTAATTTGACTTGATTTAGAAATGTGTGCTTACCTGTTTGTATTTTGATTTGATTTTGAGATTTATTATAACTTACTAGCAGCTTGAGTATCAGTCATAATAACAACAAACTACACGTGCAGTAATGCTAAGTTGTGTTTAGAGCAAGCATCTAGCGCTACCATACACTTTTACACGTCTTCAATTTCATTAGTTAATTCTCCTTCACACAGAGCGTGAAGCTGTAAAGAATTGACCAATCACAAACCTCATCACGTTCGACTGAAACCCACCGCTTCAGTTGCGCAACTTTCAACTTCATTTTATTTTTTTATTTTTTAAGAGTATTGCTACTTTTTAAAGTTAATCCTTTTTATAAATTTAATTTTGGTAATCTTTCTAATCATGCAACTTAATTTTAATTTATAACAAGAGGTGTGGGGACATAGTCCTCTGGTACTCCAATAACTTACACAACTTTGCACTTTGCACTTGCAACTTTTAACTCTCTAATGCTTGTCGCGTTGTGTGGCTTGGATTGAGCCAATAAAAATCGAATAGATTTTACCGCTGTTTTTCTTACGGCTAGTTCTACGACTGTACAACTTTTTTCATTGTGTCTGTGAAATGTTTTTACCTTTTAATGAAATCTTAATAAATATAAATAAAGTAAGAAATATCCTCATCTATGTGATTTAAGTAATATAAAGCATAAAAATAAATTTATGATGGAAGAAGAGAAGTATAGAACAATATGATAAGTTCTTGGAGAAGGCATCAATGAGATGGATGAGGTTGGACATCTCATGGAGTTACTATACTACAACTAAGTTGAATAAAGAGGTCGAGTGCCTGAAAGCGGAGAGTTTGTAGCGACACCTATTGATGTAAAATGGAATACAAATTGAACGACTTCTACTTTCACTGTTAAAAAGGGAATTTTCCCGCTAGAATAAAAATAGAACGTAGTAAGCGTTCGAAGTAGAATAAACATGTTGTAATTGTCAAAATTGATTATCGTCTTTTATTTTGCCGTCTGGATTTTAATAACACTACGCAACCTTTACAATACCGCCACAAGTTCATCTTCTCAATAGGATGTGATGGAAGTAGGAAAGAAGAGTCACGATGGATCGATAATAGTAATAGTATGAATTGAGAAAAAAAAAAAAGAAAGAAAAATGTGAAACATTGGCGATGAAAATGTAACATGAAATTTATGATCAGTTAAAACTTTTCCTAGTGGAACAAGTATAAGTTTGGTACTAAGAAGTAAATAATTATCTAGTTAATTAAAAATAAAATTGATTATAAATATTCAATTTGAGAAAAATACTTAAATATTTGTTAAAATTATTTATTATTAACATTAAAAAGAAATAATAAACACTTTGAAATACTTTATTATACTGGCAGATAAGCAAAGAAAACAATCATGCAGAAAAATTAATAACGCAATGAAAACTATTTTTAAATAATATACTCTAATATAGTGGGGTACCCATCTGATATTATTGGAAAATTATGCATTAGACATTCTCTGAAGTTTTCTAAATCATGCATACCTTGAAAAGGTTTCCATAACTCACATACCGTTCTACATTTTCTGTCACATTACTCTTGTTGACATCTAATAGAAGGTTCAAATTTTTAACTCAATGATTTGATTATTATACTTCAAAAAACTATTCTTGAAGCTGAAACACTTCCCACAATAAATGCAGTTAAAATCTTTTTATTTATTTTTGGATCCATGCATTCGAGGTATATGAGCTTGTAAGTTACCCTTTTTTAATATTTAAAATCACAAATTGAACTCTTGAATTCCATTTTTTCTAACACTAATTTGGAAAAGAAAAATAAATAAATAAATAAAAATAGTACGATCAACTACTAACTGCTACTAAGTCGAATAAAGCGGTCTGAACGCGAATCATTTATCTATTCAGTGGTATGTGATGAAAAGAAAAGTCGGGATGAACAGATATTAATAAATGTATGAATTTAAAAAAAAGAGACAAAAATATAAAATATTGGTGATGAAAATGTAACATGCAATTTGCGATCAATAAAGAGCGCAGAACGAATAACGGCTAGTCCAGGGATGGACAAACTACGGCCTGCGGGCTAACTCCAGCCCGCCAAAAGGTTCTATCCGGCCCGCGGATAGAACTTTTAATTTGCCGGACAGAGGCAAATTAAAAGAAATATATATTCATATATTATATATCCCTCTCATTTTCTACTTTGATTAAATATTATTTTTTTCTTCCTTTTTTTTTTTTTTTTTTCAAAGGCCTGATGATCTTTTTACTTTGTCAATTTTTGTTCTACAAAACATAAATCGATGAAAATAGCAAGCACAGACAGCTTTCAATCGGTAAAGTGTTAAAAGCGGAAGTTCTTTGTTAGTTATATCTGTAGATTGGCGCCAACAAGCGTTACCTCTTTATCGGGGAGCAGACATATGGGAATCCAATTTAGGTGAATTTGACCTCACATGTGGCAGACTCCGCATTTTAAGCTCCAGACAGCGGCTTTTTCTTTTGGTGCAAGTTCTAATATTATTGATTGCGTATGGAAATATTGCGGACGTATATATCATTGTGAACAGGGGTGAAGTTATTAAAAGTATAGCATAGCTAGTGCTTGTTTGGGTTATTCGTAAAATATTTCAAAAATAAAGTATATATATTATTGGTTAATAATATCATAAATATTATAGCAATAATAAATGGTTATTAATATTATAAATATTTTTAAAATTTCAGAAAAATTTATCTTTGCCCGCTAAACTTTTTTTCTTCGATTTTTGTCCCACGACCGGAAAAAGTTTGCCCATCCCTGGGCTACTCGAAAGCTATTCATTGAATCATGTGATTACACCAACCAATCACATCGAAGACTTGTAAAACTGTATGGTCGCAGCCAGGCGCTTTTGAGTTTATTTATGGCTTTTAAGTCACCTTTAAAGAAAAAAAAAACTTTTATTTGTTATACTAAAATTCAAAAATGACCTTGAAAATAATTTCTAATATATTGTTGTTAAATATTTAGAACTACTTAGTTTTTCTAAAAATACTAAATTTTATACATACTTCAGAAATAAAACAACTAAATGTTATGTTTTGCAAATTGAGATTTATTTTGCTTTTCAATTTATTGAGTTTGGGGGTTTGCATTTAATAAGCCTGTTCATAAATTTTAAAAATGAATTCAGTTTCTCTTCTAAAAACTTTTTTACATTCTTCTAACACTAAATTTATAACGAATTTAAGTCCTTGTAAGTGTAATTTTTATTTAATCTTCTTCTAATTAGAACTGAAATTTTGTTCAGATCGTTGCTTTAAATACTGCACTTTTTTTCTTAGTTTGTTAATCATTTAAGGTATTTTATTGAATTTTAGCTCTTCCTCTGCTATCATGTGAGCGTCATCTGGGCCGTGGAGTAAGTCAAAATCGTAGACAAAGACGTCGACCACCGGGTTTAAAGAGAGAGGATGGTGATTTTGTAAGGAATGGCGAGATGCTTTTACAGCAATTTTATCTAAATTTTCATCCTGGTCTGAATGTAAGTTTAATTTTATTAGTAGATGCGTTCTTTTAATTTCTTTTCAGTGGAAGTCATTGCAAAAGTAATAGTGGCTATTTGGGGTACAATGTTTTAAAAACTAACTGAACAATTGAATTTATGACAATTATTTATTTCACCTGTAAAGTTATTTAAGAAACTAGTGAACTACAAAATTTTAGGAAAATTCATAAAGCTAAAACAGTTGTAAAATATTCTGATGAGATACTGACTAAAATAATGATATAGAGTATATGCTAAATGGTCATATGCAAAAAAACTAAAAAATGTTAATTAAGTTATGATTTTAATTAAAATTTCTAATAAAAATAATCTTCATTCTCTGAATTATGAAATGAGCCTTTTTAGTTACTGTTATTGATATTGGGTTAGTGTTGGGTTATTATATTGTTTCATATTCTTGTGAATTATATAAATGTTTTTAGTAATCAGAAACAAATTAAAATTTAATATTTAAGAGCTTATTTAAAAATTGCTTATGAATTTGAGATACTCAATTTTTCCCATAATAATATATATATATATATATAAATATATATTTAATTAAATAATGGCTAGATCATCACCATGTTTTAAAGAGATTGCTAAAAGTTATAAACCACACATATCATTTTTATTTATTACCATTTTATTTGCTATTTATCTAAAGATTAAATTAATAAAAAAAGTAATAAAAATAGTGTTCTCTTCCTTCAAGAATCTAATCATGAAACCATCCTTATAACAGAAATGTTTTGTATGAGATTTAAAAAAGAAGTTCTTATTAAAGTAATATATTAGCTTCCATTGGTTTCAAAAGTATTGTTCTTCAGAACCTTCTGTGACCAAACAAGGGGGAGGTTAAAAAGTTATAATGGGGCCAGTTTAATTAGTTATGATCCAGATATACTGTTGGTTTGATGTTTTTAAAAATTTATTTCTCAAGTTTCTGATGTGAAATTTTTCTTAATCAACTCTATAAATATTTTTTACATTCACTGTATGAAAAGTTTTTTTTTTTATTGAATTGAAATTTTATATCAATAAAAAATAATGTTTGATTATAATTAATGAAGTGTATTTAATTATAAACTTCAAATCAACTTGTATAGTGACCAGTTATATTAGTTAACTTTCTGATTCCTGATATGAAATTTTTAATGAAGCATAAGCATTTTCTGCAATGGTCTCTAATAAATAAAGTGTATCATTGGTAATAAATTTTTTTTATTTTAATGAGGTTAGCAACAATTAGATTGAATTTCTATATACTTACCTTGTAAAAAAAAAATTTTTAGGTGCAATAACTTACCGTCAGCCTGGTTCTCTTTTGAAAATGCATGACAAGCGAAAGAAGTACTTTATTCTCAATTGTTATAGCATAATGTTCTTTAAAAATTATTAAAAAGATTTTCTTTTTAAAAGTAAAAATTGTAAAATGTGTATAAAAATTATTTTATCTGAAATTCATAAATAATTTCATTTATTTCATAATTCATAAATTTTATAGTTTTATTTTGTTCTATTCACTCACTTGAATTTAATTTGTGATATTCCAATGTAGACCATTATTACTAAATTTTACTATTCCATTCAAAGATTAATTTATACAGTTAAAAAAAAAAAACATTAAACAATATTGTAGTAAATCAGACATAGTATCTCTAATTAATAAGAAAACACAAATTTTTAATATTTTGTTTTTCATAGGTTACTATTGATGGAAAAAATACATTGTATGCAATGAGAGAAGGAAGAGTAACGATGACATGTGAACAGATTAATCCAAAGAAAGGAGAATATTTAGTTGACAAATATTATGGGAAAATGTCTGCTCCTGTTGTTTACAAGAGGTTCCTTCATGTCATACCTTTTCCTCAAGGTCAAAAATTTAAATTAGTAGAACTAGTTTGAATATAACTTTGTGTTTTAAAAATGCATCATTTTTGTAAAATAAAATCATCATTATTAATAAAATATCCTTTATGTTCCATGTAGGTGTATAAAGATTTTATTATAAACAAAAGCACACACACAAATATATATATATATTTCTGTTTTATTTTAACTCAAAATGCATGTAATTATTTATTTGGATGCTATTTGAAAACTACTATGAACAGGAGAATAAAATTGATGTATATATAAAAAAATAATAAAATGATTCTTAATATGAAAATTTCATAAAACTTTTAAATTATTTAAAGCAAATGTTAAACAAATAATATTGCTTGAAAAGCACTAAGTTTTGCTAATTAGAAATTTCTTCATTTTTATTTATAGAAAATTTGCAAATTATTTAGTAATAAAATAATTGTTCAGAAAAAATTTGTTAATATTTATTATGTTTCTTCAATACTTGGTTTTAAAAAATTTCAGCATCAAACTGGTCAGTGAACAGATCTCCAAAACTTTGGTCTTCTTCTTTCTTTCTTTTTTTTTTTTTTTTCTTTACTATACTCCCCTTGGATGCTATTGTGTTATAATCATGGACCTGTAATCTGAAAATATAAATATCTAATGTGTTTGTACCATTCTTAGCTAGTTTAAACTAAATCTCACTTTGCTTATTTTTTATTAATTTAATTCTGGTATTCATATATATTTTTGATGTTTCATTCTGAATTTAAAAATTGGAAAGATGTTCTATTTCAAGCAAAAATTGAGAATAACATATTTTATCTACAAATAATAAAGCGAAAAGTGCACTTCTGTTTCAATGTTGACATAATTTAACTTCTTGTTTCTTTTGTTGAGATAGCATATTCCAGTTATTTTACATATTATATGAAATATTATTTACAAGGGGAAGGGAGGGCACTCAAATTGGAAACTGGGAATTTGATAAAATGTCAAGAAAAACAGGGAATGTCCAGGAATTTTTGAAGAAAACTGGAATTAAAAAAATTGGAAAAATTAAATTTCAAAACTACAAAATTCAAAGCCAAACGGAAGAAAGTTTCCAAATTAGGCAAAGCCAGTGCAGCCATCACGTGTATGTTAAGAAATTTATTTATACATGATATAGTGTTATATTCATTAAAATACTAGGCTCTGAAGTTCCTGGCTACAATCACAGAAATTTAGAGATTTTTTTTTCTTCTTCATGTTTATTCTACATTATAAATGAAATAATATCTATCCATCTACATAGATTTCAATTCATCAGTCTGGGTATAAAGAATAGTTTTCTTTGTGTATGAAGTAAGTAAGTTGTAGCCTATTTCCTTTTTTATATGTATTTTTACGTAGGATTTCTATGAATTTCTAATTGTTAATACATTTTAGATGTGTATAACTTAGGTTTTAACACTGCAAATTTTGCTGGTTTGAAATTTCTGTTTTTATCATTAACAAAGCGTCCATGGAAGCTCTGATTTACTTTAATTTTTTCACTAAAAACGTTTTTCTCTCTTGTTAATTTTTTTGCTAATTAGTCCTTTTTATCGGATGACTACCCTCGTGATACCATCTAAGGCAATGTTTTTCCCTCGCATCAACCACCTTCAAAATTACTATATATTTAAGAAAAACTAAATTTCTTTGTTAATGTGAGGGGTGACTGAAATTTTCCAACCTTTTTCTAATTAATTGAGAATTGTTCCGTATGACCTCGAAAATCCGGACTTCAAAACCGAATGACACTGAGAAAAATGTTTTTTGCGACCAATGGAAAATCCTTTTTGCTGGACGATATTCTTGAAAATGAGGTTTAGTGGAAAGAAACCTAAGTGAACTTGAATTACTGATGCTTATAAAATGTGCATCATTAAGGGAAATCGATAATACTGTATAGCTTTCGATTTTAAATACATTAATAAGATGGTGGTACATTATGGTAAAGATGGTTAAATACATTAAAAGATGTCTTAAGATGGGTTTTAAAACTTAAAAAAAAACAAAAAAAATGATGGAGATTTCTTTTCTTTTTTGTAATCGATGTTTTTTTTTTTTTTTTTTTTTTGTAAATAGCACTTAGATTCTTTGCCCTTTTTGCTATCTCTAAAAAAAATTTTTAAACCAAAAGAACCCTTTTAAAAATAATAAAATTTAAATAATCTTTTTAAAATCTCCATCGGTGTAAATATGAAGCCATTCTTTTTGTTGATATATTGTAAAGATGGTCTCTAGAGCACAAGATTTGAGTTTCTAAGGTAAGGTCTCAGCTTTGTTCGAATTCAAATTGAGAAGATCCAGACGTTTGCTTTGCATGGCCGAAAAAACCGTCGTAAAATGCTGTAGGAGTTGGAGTAGGTAGAGATATTGTATTTATTCGCTAGAGATTCCGCTTGCGTCAATGTTGATATTTGCGTTTTCAGATGTTGAGTTGCCGGCCTTTATTCATTACAGTGGTCTGCATCTACTCTCCTTGATCTCCCAAAATTTAAGGGTCTATTTATCTATTCGTGATTCAGCGGCCTGATGGCCAATTGGCTAGCGCTCTGACCTTTTGATACCACAGGCTGCAGGTTCGAATCCTGCCGGTGGCATGGATATTTGTTAGTGGCTGGGAATCCACATTAATCTGTAGGTCTCGGTCTGTTTAGCCCTCGAGCAAGATGACTGTCACACACAAACTAAACCGTGATTCAAGCTGTTCAATGTCAGTTTGGAGTTGCCTGGCAGTGATGCGAGTGGATTTAACTCCTCCAGTAATTATTCTGAGGGCATTATTTTGTAACACATCATATTTAGCCAGACTGGTCTTGCTTACCAAAAAGATAACATCACTGCCGTATTCCAATACTGGACAAACATAGGTTCTGTAAGATGTGGCCAGATTTCACGCTGCTCCCTATTTTCTTTGTTGTGAGTCTTTTAAGAAGATGAATGCGTTTTTGGCTCTTCTCGTCTGTAGTTTTGATATGGGAGCTTCTGGATAATGTGTGAACGACGGTTATCCCAGAGTATTTGGGCAAAGAGTTTTGTTGAAGCGACACTCCCATGTAGAACAAGTTGATTTGGGGGACCTTAATAGACTTGATGTGCAACTGTCTTCTCTGTGCTCACTTCCATTTTGTTCAAATGAGCCTATTCCTCAAGGTATAATTCTTTAAAGGTGTGGCAAAGTTAATCCTTCGTCTGATTTCTCGAATTTATTCATATTTACCCCCCACTTCTTTAGTTCCGATTGCACTGCGGAAAAAGAGATGACTGTTTTTTTTTTCTTTCTAATGCAGCTGGCAAACACATAGACAGCTTGGTCTTGGATGCCTTAAGGCAAGCGCTGCACAGACGTTACTCACTTAGCATTACCCAGGGGCGCGTGTAACTTGAAGATAAGCCACGGACGCGGAGTAGCAATGCCCCCGCAACGCTCTCGATCCTATTAGACAGGGATCTATGGTTTAAAGTGGATTTCGAACGATTACAAACATCCATGGCACCGCCGGGACTCGAACCCGAAACCTGTGGTACCGAGCGCCAGAGCGCTAGCCACTCGGCCATTCAGGCCATACTTTTCGACTGTTGGTTGTCGGAACGGGATTCGCTCTCAGAAATTGTGTTTTCCTGACGGAATCGAACGAATGTTGTTGTTATGTTCATTATTTAAAAGAAAACTCATATCACTTGGAAGGAGTTTATGATCCTACTTAACCAATGTGGAAATGACTTAAATGGTCTGATGGCAGGTTTATTTTTTGAAGTGAGCTAGTGTGTGCTTGCGTAACTTTGGATCTTTGGCATTTGATTCAAGTGCGAGCCCAATCACCATGTCGAGAAGAATTCTTTTCCAGATAAATTGTCTCTGTATATGTGCATGTGGTGTCTTTATTCCTGGGTCTGACAATTGAGGGAAGACATCAAACAGGTCACCTTGAAATTTTTATTTTCGATTAGATAGATAGACTTAGTAATATTTAATTTTTTGCGAATAATCTACCCCTCTAAGGCTTCAATATATTGGAATGCAGAATGCAACCATTTATGGTCAGACAATACATTAATTTAAAAGATAAAATCCCATTAATTGACAAGAAATATGAAGGGTTAATTAAACTCAAGATCGGACGAACATTTTAAATGTTTTTGATCAACACACGAAATTAACTGCCTTACTGAAACAGCAAAATAATGACTTTTTTATCATTACACTTCAGGCCTATTAAAGTTTCACTTAAAGGATTCTCTATAAACACACTTAAAATGAAAATTGAAGAATAATTAATAAATCTTTGCTTCACTATCGTAAACGTTAATCAATTTTAGAATTTACAAACTAAGAAACTCGTGCCTTTCTGGCAAATACTCTTATCACATAATGATAAAAATATGAAAACATGGAAACTATCAAGTTACTTTGTTTCACTGTCAGTATCGAAAAATTTAAAACGTCGACCAGGATCAACTCAAGGGTTCTCCTGTAAATATTTTAATCATTCAAGTCAGAAATGCACGTTGTTTAAAATGTGGTGAGGAGGTTTATGTTAAAGATTATCTGCAATGGCAAAAAATTGAAAATTCACTTTGTATTAATTGTGGGGAATATGCCTCATTGCCTATTGGAGGGAATGTCCCAAGTTTCCAAGGTTTAAAGCTACACCTCCTAAAAATTAAATTATTGCCGCTCCTCGGATCTTTAAGTCTTGAATAATCAACTGTAATCTCTTCTTTGCTAATACATTGTAAAGAAATATCCCTGATGCAAATCAATCGTTTGTCCCCATTAGAGGAAACCAGCTTAATCAAATTTTCATTAATCGATTTGTTAATCCGCCTGATATTAATTCTAATTTGGGTCTTAACAAATCCTTTTATGTTTTTCGAGAGTTTAATTCAGTCTTTCAATCCCTTAGTGGATTAGAGAATATACATGCTCAATTTTTTCACTTGCAATAACTGTGTAGATATAGTCGAGGTTTTTCTAAGATTTTCCGAAAAAAATATTCACCAAGTTTTAATGGTTTTCGGGCCATTCTGAGTAATTATTGCTGATCTGCAGCTGCTGCTCCACACTTTTGATATCTTTTTTTGTATTTTTATTTAGTTTTATTGTACTTCTTTTCTTTTTGGGGGGGTTGTATTTATCATCTGATTTGCTGTATTATTTTCCTGCAAACGTTGACCTTCTTATTCTGCCTGTATTGAACTAATTGTCATTTCAATTCACCATCATGTATTCAGGTCTTCCAAGATATGAGTTTTAGGTTCTGAAGATCTATGGTACTCTGAAAAATTCCAGGTATAAAATCTTTAATTTAAAATGTAGCTAAATAACAAGTAGCAAATCAGCACAACGAAATGAAATGAAATGAAGTAAACCATTTGTTTTTGTAATCGAGTAAAGTTTGGTAACGGAATGCGGTTCTATTATTCATTTTTAAGAAATTTTATGCGTTTTACATTTTAATTTTTCTGATTACATGTAAAATATCATGGATGCTACTGGAACTACATCTTTAGTTTGCAGTGCAGATGTAGCTGCATTTGTGGATGCGTTGGACACAAATTACAATGACACAGAATGGTAAAGTTTAATTCAGTAATAATTGTGAATATATATTAATCTGTTAAATTAGTACTTTTAGTTCTTTATTCAGATTATAAACGTAATATCTTACGTGCAAATAATCTTAGTACCTTAAATGATGTATAAAAAGTTTTTGTTCAGTTCAGTTTTGTTTTGTTTTAAATTAATTACATATATAACGGTTAAAATTTTTGTCAATTGCATTTAAACCAATCATTTTCAATGTGCAACAACCATGCACTATTATGTTTTTGTGACTATGATGTTTTTTTAACAGGCGTTTTATATAGTTTATTTAAATTGTAATCCATTTTGTAATATTCTCTTCAAGCTGGAGAAGATATAATTGTACAAAGATTTACTTGTTATGTTTAAATCAGAACTCGAATTGTAATGTAATTTTTAAATTGTATTAAATTATCTATTAATTGTTATGAAAATTTTAACTTTGATAAATGCTGATACTTTTTTTGTACACATCAGATAAGAGTTGCGAATTCAAACTTTTATTCTGAATTAGACTAAAGATCACAATTCATCTTTTTTAATTTAAATTTTCATTGCCTGATGGCTTATTTCAGAATTTGGCAATTTTTATCAAATTAAAACATTTCAAAATAGAGGACTTGTATACCAAGAAAGATTTTAATCAAATTTTCATCTAGTTTAAATTAAACTTTATGATTTGATCCCAAAATGATGTTGTCATTTAAAATTGTGTTGAGAAAAGTAAGAGTTACAAAAATCAAGAATATTTCATATTAGTTGTTTTCAATTTTTATTTTAACCTGTAACAGGCAGAAGTGAGGTCTCACAGACCGCTTAACATGTTCCTCCCATCATCCCTATTACATTCTTAGTCTAATTGAATGGATTTTTCATCTGTCTTCCTGTTTTTAACCTTGAACATAACACCGTCTTATCACAATATCTTGACACATGCATCCGGTTGAAATTCTATTGCATTCTTTAAGAATGGTCTGTAAGACCTCACCTCCCTTTCAGTGTTAAAATTTTGGATGTTGATGCATTTGGCTTTGAAGTTAGGTCCGAGGAGATTTATTCATCCATATGATCTGCTTTTTGCTGAAAAGTTGCAAAAGATTCAAAGTTACAAAGAAAGTTGGAAGTGATTTTGGTGGAGAAGATGACTGTGAAGAAGATTTTGTCTGTAAACACAACCGATTCTGAAATTTCTTCAGATGATAATGCTTTCTCAGACTCTGAAACAATTATAGCATTTTACAACTGAATTAAAGGTGCTGTTGATGCAATAGATAAAAAATTCTTTGTTCATTAATGCAGCAGAAGGTAGACAACATGTTGGCCTATGGCTCTTTTCTGCCGACTTCGTAAATATGAGAACATTAAACGCATACATTTTGCGCCAAGGCTTTTCCCAAAACCCTGTTATTCCCAGGCTGGTGTTTTGAAAAGATTAGCGAGATATTTAGTCCTACCACTACTTCATTAAAAATCCAAGAATTGAGCCGGATGATAAAACAGATTTTAAGAAAATAAGCAGAATCAAAGAAGGTGAAGTAATGCACAGAAGAAACAAAATTAAAATCAGGGATAACATGTCTGCTCAAGCAAGAAAAGAAAGACAGCATATTTATGTTTATCTTGCCTAAACCCTGTTTCTTTGGAATGCAAGCAGAATCATACAATGAATGTGTTAAAGAAGACGAGGGCTTAATAGTTTTCTTCCATTAAATGTGTGAGATATTGTTATTTCAGATAGTGTAAAAATATTTCTGTATTATGCTATATTGAATTTTTCACCTGTTGAAATTTGTTTTATATATTAAATAAACAAATCACAAATAATACATAATTGATCCTTTTTTATTATTAATTTTATAAAATTTACTGCAAAGAATATTATGATTTTTATCAAAAAAATTTAATGCTCTGGTAAAAGTTTAAAGAACATCTAAGTGTAATATCAGAATGATATTTTAATTTAACAATTTTTAAAAATTTATAATGTGCGGTCTCTGAGATTGCATGTCCCTTGTTAAGTCTTACTTTTTCACCTTATTACGGATTAAATTTAATTTAATATATAACTGAAATTTTTTAATTTAATCAATTTTATGTGTGACAAAATATTTGGCTGTCACATGAATTAATGTCATATTCTTGATTGTTACATTTATGATTGGTTAATAACTGTGTATTATTTACATTTATCACAAAATTCTTTCCTTATTTTTGAAAAGTGCTAAATCTTTTCAAAGGATTCATATTATCTATTCCATTACTTAAATCTGAAACAGTAATTTTTTTATAAAATCATATTATTTCTGTGGAAGAAGAGTTTATAATTATTGCCTTATTTATTGACTTAAGCAGTAGATGTGAAGAAAAATCTATAATTCTTTAAAAGTATATTATGAGATATTAGGTTAGAGAATAAGGTAACGCTATAATGATTTTGTCTGCAATTTACTTGTGAGATTTTTTTAAGAGCACAAATATTAACATGTATATACTCTAATAGGATGTTAGGTAGGATTTTTCATTAAAAATATTTGAAGAATTTAGTTAGTGCTCCAATAATAGATTCATAAATTAATGAATGTTCAAAATTTCAATAGTTAAACTGGAAATAATAAAATTATAAATAATAAAAAATTTATTAAAATATTGACAAATAACATTAAAATTTAGAGCCATAGGAGAGAAAATTTTTATTAATTGCCTTAATGAAAATCATTGTTAATTGTTATTGGTGAAATATAAAGATAAATTCATTTCAGTAGAGTCACATTGGCAGCCTCTAATAAAAGATGCATCAGACATTTTGATTAGTGCAAGCTAAAAATTAGTGGGCAATATTATGTAATTGATAACATTATGATTTTTACAAAATTTGAAGTTATTTTAAAATTGGTAAATTTTGAATTAACGGGTAATTTATTATATGTAAAAGTGAAATAAATTTATAAGAAATTAAATTAACTAATAATTATAAATGTTTATTCTTGTTTACAACAATAAAACTATGATTTGTTTATTAATATATGTCTCTTTATTTTAAAGTTTCCAGACTTTACATTTTTTGCTGCACTGCTGGCAATATATTTACTATGTATTCTTGGTGGTACAGCAGCTTGGTACCCAGTGATTGTATTTTTACATGTCTTATTGCAATTTTTATTGTGCATGATAAGAAAACACTGACATAAAAAAATTATACTGTTTATTGTTTATCAACAAATAAGATTAATTTTCTAAGTGCATTTTTTTTTCTTTTAGCAAAATAATAAAATCCTTTAACAAATTGATAAAATTTCAATTGTTTTCTTTTTACCAATAATGTTTGCTGAATGAATTGCAATATTATTTTTCATATCACAAATCTTTTAGTATTTTTTCTAATTTTTTCTTTTTGAATATGTAAGGTATGAAAAAATATTCTATTGTAATTAAGCAGCAGAATTCAAATTAATAAAGAAGCAAACTCCAAAATTTATTATTAAAATAATATCTACATGAACTTTATAATAATATTTGCAAGAATATTAAAATACTATCGAAAACAATTTATGAAGATCTATCCATGAAATGCCATTATGAATTAAGCTATAACGCTTTGTAAGAAAAGCAACGAATTAAATACCAGTCAACATTTCTAAAGAAATTTATTGGAAGCTATTCAATAAACAGTTGTTTCTTTTCTGTTTTTGTTTTTTTTAAGTGCAAATTGCTAAACATTTGAAACATTCTAATGATGGAGAATGTATCAGAAAACCTGCAGGTGAATAATATTTCTGTTGAAATACTGTGTACAGACTTGAATTTTTACAGTCCTTTTTCATGACAATTTTTATCTTACATTTTATGCAACAGGAGATCATGATCAAGGAAAAAGTTTGTGCTGTTTATTATGCACAACAAAATTCATGTACTTTTGAAAATAAGAACAAAATTTTTCATACTGTAAATAAAAATATGATTGAGTATTAACATGAGGAAATTAATTTTTGCTTTTGGGATTAAACAAAAATGTTACTTATCAACAAAAAAATTTTATTTTCATTTAGTTTCTGTTCCTTGAAAGGAAGAACACAGTTATAACTGGGCCAGTTTGGTTTGTATTCATTATTATGTTGAAGATAATATTAGGAAGTTAAATATTATAGATAGGTAGAATAGAAATCTCCATTTAAATTGTAAATACAATTGCTTAGTCACAAGTATTTTCTAAATTGTGTCAGCAATTGCTGAAAATCTCACTTGGTAGAGTGCCAGTCAATCAGAGATCAGGCTTCCAATTTTCTGGCATTATATGACATAAAATTTTAATATCATTCTTGATGATTTCCTTTTTAGTAGTTCTTTATAGTAATGCAGAATTTGCAAGACTACTTAATCTGAAATTTGAATTTAAGCCTGCAAGATAAATAATAAAAATTAAACTTGAATTAAAAAATGTAAATTCTTTTTATAATAAATTAAAATCAAACTTGAAGTGCTTAAAGATTTTTATAATATTTAATGAAAAATGTTAAATAGTTTGGTTTAATATTATAAACAAGTTCATAAAATTAAACTGTTTCTTAACTTTAAAAATAATTATATAATCTACTTATTTTAATACATTTATTTGTGAATATTTATCATGTATTTCTTATGAACATGTATTCTTTCTTGTAAATGAGAATAATAATATAGGCATAATATCATTTCCACCACTGCATAAATAATCACTATTAAAGTATGTGGTACATTAAAAAGGTGGCAAGTCTGTGTAGTACTTTGTTATGCATTTTCTTTTCTTTAATATCTTAATTTGTTTCAGCTTTAAGAATTTTATGTATTTCTATGTTCATTTTCAGTTATGAGGCTGGAGAAAATGTGGTTATTTGTGTTTCGGAGCCCGATGTGAGTAGCATGGTCAGAGAGGATGGTGAGCTCTGTGTAACTGATATAGAAGATGCATGTGCAGAAAGTGGTGGGAATTACTTCAATCCTGACACAAGAAAACTAAAAGCTGTAATGCAGCAACTTGTAGCACAGAAGAAAGCTGTCATTGTACAGAAATCTCTAACAAATACCAAAGGCACGAAGCAATTTAAGAGCGATGTCTGGAATTGGTTTGGGGATGTAAGGTTGTTCATAACAGAGAGTGATGCCAAAAGATTAAAGATACCTTACTACATAAGAGCTAATGGAGATGAACAGACTATGATTTGTAAAGTGTTTGTTGGATGCTTTCGATGTTCGGCATTATTCATGTATGATGCTCAGAAACATTCAACCTCAACTCTGCGATACCATGTCAGAGCTTGCAATAGACCTAAAGAATGGTAATTTTTTTAATTCTTATTTATGCTAAAGATTCAAAAATACTTCAGAATTTACTGAATTTTAAAAATGATTGATGTCATTGAATCCATTATGGAGAAAAAACAAGGTACAAGTTTCTATGAAAAAATTTTACTGCAAAGTCTTTACAAATAATCTTATAAAAGTTGCTATACAGATCATTCTTAACATATGGATGTCATTATTGCTGTCATTAAATAAATCACAACTGGGTGGGAGGTGATATTTCTTTCTGAAAGATCAAAGAACTTTTAAATCAATAAAGATATTCAAGATATAAAATATACTTTATATAATGGTTAGCCTTAACATTATAAGTTTCAAAATTATTAATAATTGTTCTTTTCATGACTATGAACATAACAGTAAGTTGTATTGTGTATTTATCTTATTTCTAAATTCAATAGAAAAGTTTTTTAAGTCCCAATTTTAAAGTATTATAGATTCTATTGTTTTTTCCTTCTGAACAATGATACTATATTATCAATCAATACTTATTTGAACGAAGTATTTTATTATGACTTCTATAAAGTGTCAAGTTCAAACAAAATATTTCTAAAAACTTCATAAATCATTTATATTACATAATTTTTCGGGGGGAAAAAAATCAGAGATACAGTTTGATGAATTTTGACATTTTAATGTTATTTTTCTTTTGAACTCCAAAATATTTAGTAGTTTGATGTTGATAGATTTCAAGGAATTGTTAAATTAATTTTATGTGATTAAGCCAAATTTTTGAAGCCAGATATTTTAGGTATTTTAATTTTTTATATAAAAAAAACCCTCTTATGTTCGATAAATACATGGAATTGAGAAACTTAATGTTACAATTATCAGACTATCAAGAGTAATTTAGATTATCTAGCCTAAGAATAATATTAAAAAAAAAAAACAGATAAGAAGATAAAACAGGACAACTTTTCTTATTGTAGAGTGGAGAGGAGGTTTAAAAAAAAATTAAATTAAAAAGTAAAAATAATCAAAAGTAAATTAAAATTATTATTAATTTTAATGATTAATTTTAAATTAATCAAAAGTAAAAATTTGTTGACCCACTGATATTAAGTGTAACTATTCACACAAAATTTGTGAGATGTTCATGTTATACAGGGCTTCTCTTAAATTATCAAATTGTGTTGTATTTTAGAATAAAATCTTTGAGCAAATATTCATGTCATTTGATGATTACCTGTACATTCCAACACACCTTAAGGCATCTGGCTATTGAATGGGCCACTATAAAATTTATTTTGAAATCTATTTTCTTTAGTTGAATGTTTAATATCGCTTTATTGTAAACGATTCGTAATTCAACCTTTATTTATTGGCTTAAATTGATCAAAGTTCTATTACCTGTGATGATATGCTTTGAAAAATATAGGATTTAATGATGTTTATGAATATTATATACTATGCTGAACTATCACACACACACATATTATAAGAGGGAAATTATTTTTAAGTTCTATTTGTAAATAAAAATTATTCTATTTTGTTCTATTTGTTGAATTCTATTTGTCGCTTTGACAATATCAGTGACTTGTCAACAAGCAGACCGGTTAAGATGCTATAATAACTTACCCCAAAAAAGTTTTTTAAATTCATTTAGAATTGGTAGAAATTGTACAATTCTAATTTTCCAACTTGCAGCTTTCTAATCCGCTTAGAATCTGTTCATGTGATAAATATATATCATATGTACTAGTTGTCGGCTGTCAGAACTGTAAAGGGATATCATCAGTTGTTTTACAATTTGAGTGGCAATTTTTTTCAAGCTCATTTGAAGAAAAAAATTACAATAGCTTGGGTATGCTCAAAGAAAGGGAAATTCCCATAGAGCTTTTAGAAATGTAGTGCTTCTATTCACTATGCCTATGAATGAAAAAAAAGCTTTGAATGTTGCAGCAATTTATGCTAGAATTTTATTGGTATCAACCAAAAATCTATGAAAAAAAAAATGCTAAAAGACGTTTGTTTATGTGAACGCTAGCATTTAATCTCGTAGGAGCAAAAAAATTTCAGACAGTTTCAGTCAATGATTCCAATAGCTCTGAAAGAATGTTCCTTTCTGTTCAGGAAAAATGCAGAAGGAAGCTATATAAAATATTCTGTGTGCTCCAGTAACAAGGACAGAAAAATGAGACATGTTTGTCAGACTTGTAAAAAAATATTTGTGTTGAGTATCAATTTTCTGTATATGCAAGTTGTATAAATAATAAATAAATTTTATTTTTAAATTAACTTTTTTTGAAATCTTCTAACACAGTAAAGAAATCATTCGAATTTCTTTGAAAATGAAAGAAACAGTACTGAATAAAAGTTACCCAGTGTAAATTCTTGTGTTCCTGTGCAGGATTCCACATAGTTAATAAGTGTGTGTATTCTAAAAATCAATTTCATGTTTTTTTTTAAATAGATACTTGCACAATAAAAGACAACTCAAGTTAATCGTTTTATATTATCTTCACTTAAGTCGTCATACAAATATTTCATGGAAATTTTTCAGTTTACAACTTATAATCGTGGTAGAGGTTAATGACAACATTTTTCATTCCATGTTTTAACCAATTTTATTATAAGGCATATCTTCAAGTCCTTAAAACTATCGTCATTTGCCGTTCAAATAAGCCAAGATTGTGTTTCGTATATAGCACTATTTTCTGCATTTTTTTGTCATATTTAATTGTTCTTTTGTTTTCATTTACAACATTATCTGTGGAACTTTAAGTTGTTTGTCTCTATTTTAATTTCTACCTTTTTCAAAGTTAGATATCTTTTTACAATTGTTGAAATTTATGTATAGTCATGTGCAACTACTGCGAAAAAAATTGCTGTAATTTTCTTTTCTTTTTTTTGAACAGAACCACATATCACTCATAGCTGAGACTTTGATTTTTATAATCACATCATTTCTAATTTTATCTATCATAGGTATTTCAAACATTTTACAAGAATTTTTTATAATTTCTATCATACAATACTATAGCTCGACCACCTATTGTGTAGAAAAGTAAATATTCATTTTCAAGGTAAACATCCATTCCATACCTCTTAACAAGTAATCCATTCATCCGGAAACGGATGAATCTGTTATTTGTTAGGGGGCCCAGTCAGATATACATGGTACAAAGCATTTTTAAAAGAAAAACTTTAATTATGAAAAATTAAAATTATTTTTGTAGTGAAAATTTTTCCGAAACTGCCCTTCTCTCTTATTATGCTGCTATGTTTGAATCCGTTCAATTTGGCCGTTTGCCAATTTTCCACACAGTTGATGGTTGATCTATAACTATTGCATTAATAAATTAAATGATTAGATACATTTTCTGCACTACATCTGTTATCCCTAGGGATCAACCGAAGAGTTCATAATTTATTTTAATTTTGTAATACGCAACAACAATAATTGATGTACACTTATGCTCTAATGAGGTATAAAATTTTTAGAAAACATGCATTATTCTCTCCTACTACCCTTTTCTTTTAAGTTCATTGTTTTCAAAGTTATGATCTTGCATCAATTTTCTTATGTCAAGTTGAATGAAGACACATTCTTTTTACTTTGCATCAGACAAATAAAAGAATTTTTTGAATATGTACTCAAAACTAGTTCCATTTTTTGAAATTTTTTCATAAGCCCAATTTTCTATGCAGTAGATATTTATACATTGACTGCATAGAAATATTTATATACTATCATGCATATTTTTTAAAGGCTCGTTCCCACCAAGGCGAGAGACGTGAAGATTCAAGAGGCAAGCGACAAAATTTTTTCGACCCCTTCACAGCGAAAAGTCAGAAATAGCATTACGCCTAGTGAAAAACCGCTTCGAGTTGAAAGGTGGGCAACTCCAAGCGGCGAACTGCAAACCGGTTTCAGGCGACCGCGGAGAGGCTAGTGATTGGTCAAATTATTTCGCTTGCATCTTGTCGCCTTGGTGAGCACGAGCCTTAAGGGTCTACCAACTGTCTATATTTAATATTCTTACATACAATTCGAGCCATAGGAATATCGGAACAATTTTTTTTCTCTTGTAATTATTTCTTAAAATTTTTTAAATAAATATAATATAAATTATGTGGAGTTCAAAAATTCTATTAGTTTCCAACCTTTATTTGGATGGCAAAATACAAGTACACTTTTCTCATAAATTCCATGGTGTTTTAGTTCTCAATAACAAACATAGAACACATTTCTCCACAAATATAGAAAAGCTATCAAGACCGTTAAAACAACCACAATTCGCTATTTAAGCAAACAAAAACAAAAAACCACGAGGAGAGAAGAAGGGTGTAGAAGAAAACGACTCATAAATCAGTTTAGCAACTCATAACAGTGCTATCTAGAAAATATCTGTGTCCTTGATCGGTTATTTGCAGCTGTCCAGATTCGAAAAGTATTGGTAATGTCATTAAATGCAAGAAACTTTGATTTACGCATGTATTTTGGAATCTTGGGGATTTCTTTTAAGATAAAGATTTATTTGTGATAAAATGATAAATGATGTTGATTTACTATTCTTTTTTGGATTTAGTACCTAAAAAAGTGTAGATTAGAGTGTATTGTGAAAAAATTTTTTCATTGTTAGCTTGTATTCTTGTTCTGTCACTTTAATACTCATGAAAGCATTAGGATTGCATCGTTTTATAAAGGTACCTGATTATTTTGTATGCATTCATACCGGATTCTACAGGTAAACAAACTATTATATGACATAACTTGCAAAACTATCTTGTAGCGTCTCTGTATTAGCTATTCTTTCACCAAATGGTAAAATTGTGCATTTTCAATTTTGTTTGCTTAGGGACTGCATTATTACAATTCTCCAACTAATGCATATATTATATTACTGCATCTTTTCTTAATTTGCTTCTTTGTATTTTATTATTACTTTGTAAATTGTTTAATTACAAAATTTGTTTAATGCATTTAAAAACCTGTAAAGAGGTCCGTTATTTAAATTTCGCAAACAAATAAATATTTGATATAAAAAGAGTTATAAAACGTGATGTAAAGTTTTCGAGATTATACAATGACTTGAAAATAAAATTCTACGTATGATTACAAATTCGCCCCGTTTATTCCGAAATGAAGATATTAGACATGCTCTTTCCCTCCCAAGTTTTAAACAATTTGTTTACAAAATTGTAAAAAAATTTTATAACTCCATTCCAAATAGTAATAATTCTGTTTTGAATGATCTAAGCAGCTATGAATACGACATTTCTGATTTCAAAAATCGCAAAAGACCTCGCGCTGTTCTGAATATTATTCATTAATATTTCAGTATTCTCCTTTCCCAATTACCGAGCAGTTTCTCCGCTGAGTCACAATTTCCCCTCCAGTCGTTTTTGTTTCTATTGTTTATTTTTTTTTATTACCTTCTTAAAAATTATAATAATATTAAAAAAAAAAAAAAAATTATATATGCATAATTTTTTTTATTAATTAAAAAAAATACAAATAATTAAAAAATTTTTTTAATAAATTAATACATATATATATACACAACATATATATATATCTTTCTCTACTTAAGATATATATCTTTCTCTACTTAAGATATATATCTTTCTCTACTTAAGATATATATCTTTCTCTACTTAAGATGTATATCTTACTCTCTCTCTCTCTATATATATATATATATCTTACTCTTTTTCTATCTAATCAATGAGCTTAAAGCTTAAGAAACTTTTCTCATTCACAAAGCAGGAGATAGAGGTTGCTATGCAACCAAGGCTCTCTGTCAACCTGGCAAATCGTAGTAGTGATGTAAAGTTTCACTATACAGAAACTATAACGATTAAAAATAATTATAATAGTATAGTATAGTATAATTCTTTATAATATCAAATAATTAAATCAAAGCATAAAAATTAGATCAATAGATGTGTCTTTCCAGCATTTCTTAGTTTTGTGTCAGCATACAGAAAATTATCCATGTATTTCATTTAAATGATATTTTTTTACCCCTTCCTTTTAGTATATTTGTGTCGGAAGATAAATTGGATGAAGAAGTTCCCGAGCGGCACCAAGCTCAAACAAGTGGATCTACGCCCAAAACGAAACGGTTCCGGACTGATCCTCGCAAGCAAAAAGAAGTCATCGAACAGCTTTTCCAGAAACAGAAAGCAGTGGTTACGCGAAAATCGTTTATGAATATGAAAGGCAACCGGAGGTTCAAAAGCGATGTCTGGAATTGGTTCGGGGACATAAAATTGCTTATTAGCAGAAGTGAAGCCAAGCAATTGAAAATTCCTCACTATATCAGAAGATGTGGCGATGAACAATTGTTGCTGTCTAAGGTATTTGTTGGATGTTTCAAATGTATGGCTCTGTTCATTCATGACTCGCAGAAGTCGACTTCTACTCTTCGTTATCACATACGTACTTGCTCTCGGCCTAAAGAAAGGAAGAAACGAACAGCACCAAATATAATTTTTATTCCTAATCAAGCAAACCCTAAACAGCCAGAAGCTTTTAATAACAATGATGCCATTTTAGCCCATGATAAGTTACTGAATTTTTTCATGAGTTCCGAGACTTCTTTCGATGTCATCAAGGATCCTGAGTTCCAAAAAGTATTACAGATGTGCATCACAATTGGTGCTATTTATGGAGATGTTAATATCGACAGCCTTCTATGTGCTACACCTACTTTGACAAGTTTAATTTTACACGATTTGTACTTTGCGTCAGTTAATGAGTTTTATACAGAATTTCAGCATTCTTATGGAGCCACATATAAACTTTACATATGGCTTGATGGACAAGTGCGATCTCCTTTTATTAGTGTATGTTGTAGTTATACAAATTCAAGTGGAATTTTAAAATCAGTTATTATTCACACTGATGAATTTGACTATGAAACTAGAACTCCAGATGATGTTAAGGAATGGTTTGCGCATTTCCTAACGAATCAGCCAGTCATACCCTTTAAGCGACTTATTGCTATCGACAATGAATCCAATTTAGTTTCTGCTTTTGAAGAAGAAACATGTATTAAATGTACTGTCCAACTCTTGAATAATATTCTTCAGTTACTTACGATTGATGTTGGTTTTATTGAGACAAAGGGCGAATTTCCAGAATTCACAAAAGTGCTGGACGCTTGTAAAAGCTTTATGGACTGCTTTGATGAAATTTCTGAACAGTTCCAATTGCCTGAAAAGTATACTAAAAGTCCATATAATAAATGGAAATCCATTTTGACTTTATTTCGCTACATCAATAATCAGTATGAAAATATAATGTTTGTTCTGAATGCCACAGGTAATACACACCTGCTCCTTGTGGAAAAGTCTACAATAGGTGCAATTGTAGAATTCCTCGAAGTATTTGAAGATGCCATTGCTCAGCTGTCAAGTTCAACCGAACCAAGCTTAAATCTGGTTATTCCGTGGGTTGCCAAATTTCAGAAACATTGTTCTATTGATGCAGACGATTCCGATGCTTTAAAGCAGATTAAAGCCAATATCAGCATCGAAGTTAATGATCGACTTGTTAAAAGTATTACCATCTATCATCGCATGGCAACATTCTTAGATCCACGATTCAAGAAGATGGTCTTTGGTTCCACTTCCGAACATCAGAAAGCAAATACCAAAGTGAAATGCCTTGTTAAAGAATGCATGGAATCGCCCAATATGGAAGAGCTAGTAGATAGTCGTAAAATTCACAGCGGAAGTAGAGACTTTTCAGATTCTTATTCGAATACCAGCTATGATACAAGTAAATGCGAAAAGGCTGCACTTGAGGAAGTTGACAAGTATTCAGCTGAGCCTTTTAATCTGGCCGGTCATGATTTGACTCAGCAGAACAAATTTCCAGTTTTGAAATATTGGAAGCAGCATTCAGATGTTTACCCTAATTTATGCAGAATAGCCATGTGGCTTCTGTCCTGTCCTGCTAGCAGTATGCAGGAAAACGATTATCACTTGATTAACGGTTGGTTAGTGAATGTCCCACGATTTCCTGTACCACCTGATAATGTTAATAAAATATTAGTTGTAAAATCATTTAATGGCTTGTAAAACGGTCATTTTTCCCACTCCTTCTGTGAAAAGAGTTGTTCAATTCAAGTTGTTTTGGATATCATTTCTGTATTTAAGTCGAGTGTATCTAATTTCTTTTTTATTTTGTAATCCAAACCCTTGCTGTTTTCTTGTTAATGCTTTTTTTGTCATTAAAATAAAATATATATTAAATTGGAATTGTATTTCTTTCATGTCTGTAAAAAAATAATTGTGGATAAATACTGTTGTGAATAGTTTGTTTCTTTTATTCTTAAATGACAAGGGAAACTTTAAGTAAATAGCAAAAATGTATGTACTATCCCTATAAGTGAAACATCTAGTATATTTCTTTTGCCATCAGGCAGTTGCACTATGAATCCGAAACAATTTGTTTCAACTATTTCATCTGTTTACTTGAATATAAAGCGTTAAACCATTCAGCAGGTAGCAGGAAATCTGATTCTTGGGAAAAAAAAATGCGGATTTGATTTCGAAATGATCGGATGCTTCCTGCAAAAAATTTATTACGTGTTATCAATTTTCATTGCGTTTTTTCATATATATTCAATTAAGTTTACAATTCTTTACAAATAAAATTATTTTTAATCAAAATAAATTATACATATTGTCCTCCAGGGTACGATAGTTTGTGTTTGTAATAGCCATTGATTTTTCAATGGCTCGACAGCACCATGGTGGGTCAATGCGATCTGTTTATTGGCAGATTCCGAAACATGAGATATTTTCTTTTTACGGGGTAAGGTTATCAGTCCAACACTCTACAGTCATGTTAGACTGGGATCTACGGTTTAAAGTGGATTTTGAACCACTATAAATGTCCATGGCACCACCGGGATTCAAACCCGAAATCCGTAGTGCCAAAGCGCTAGTCACTCGGCCCATCAGCCATTAATTATACGGAGTAAATTAATGTGAGACTTTTAGGAATTGTTCTGTCGCTCTATGATCATTTTTTGCACACTTTAGGCTAATTAGGCAAGGACCTACTGTTCTGATCCTCTAACAAGCATCCATGCCACCTCCAAAATTCGAACCTGAAGCCTGTGGCACCGAAGGCCAGAGTTCTAGCCATCAGGCCGCTGAGACTTTTAGGGAGGATAAAACGTACAGAATTTTTTATATAGTAATGTACGAGCGAACATTACTGGCTTAGCGAAAAATAAACAAAAATGACATACACATATACAAACATAGCTGCCCACTTAAAATGTTTCTTTCGCTGAAAACGAAGCCTACATCCCATGTATTTTATTTTTTTATTATGCTGCCAGTAGCAGGATTTCCTGTGTTTCTTATCATTAGTAACGATAAGCATTTGTGCATATAAATCTTTTGGGTGAAGCTTTTATTTTTTGTTCTTATTAAGCTTTTATTACAAGTGAGAAGATACTTTCAACCTTTGAGAAACCAAATGTAATTTTGTAGTCCAGAATCGCCTGAAATTCATCTGCAAATTCTTTATAGATTTACGGAAAGAAATTCTAAATTAAGTGTTAAATGTAAGATAAATAAGGATTTGCTGATTGGTATCACTACTGCGGTGCAGTTGTTGCCAGATAATAAAACATATTTTCTACATATACCAGGAAATATTTAACCCTTTGCACTCGGAATTTTTGTTTCATTCGTATTACCAGCAACTCGAAGCGATTTTAGTGAAAAGATCATATTCACATGTAAGTTTGATATACGCATTAAAAGAAACGCATTATTTATAGTGTTATTTGCATTGTCTCTGTAGCGGAGCCCTCGAGCTTGAAGACAAATTTTAAATGGCTCCGCTCTGGAGCCCTCGAGTGCAAAGGGTTAATATTTACTGCAGTGAAACTGAATCTGAAGTTAAATGCGTTTCGGTCTAAATTCTGTGAATTTGAAAATGATGAATTACTTAGTGTTGTAATTGGTTTGGTTTGGTTTAGTTTGTTCGCCGCTCTACGGTCATCTTTTGCACACTTTAGGCTAAACAGACCGGGACCTACAGTTTAAAGTGGATTCTGAACCATTACAAACACCCATGGTACCGAGCACCAGAGCGCTAACCACTCGGCCATTCAAGCCCCGTGTTGTAATTGGAGAAGAAAGAATGAACAGAAAGCTGACCTTTCTTGGACAATGACAGTGCATTATAGCATAACGGTATTTCTGAATTTTTGCTGTGTATTCTGACTAGTCCTCATAGCAATGTGAATGGGAGAATGCCTAGCAATGTCGGAAAAACTAGAATTTAAGAGTTACCTATCGGAAGAAAACCAGGGAAATATTTTAATTGCTACAAACTGGAGAAAAGGACATTGTTTTGAGCAAAAATATTTGATAAAGGCCAAATCAATATATATATATATATACACTGAAGTGACAAAAGTCATGGGATAGCAATATGCAAATTTTCAGATGGCAGTAGCATCGCGTAGAACAGGTATAAATGCGCAGTGCTTTCGCAGAGCTTTCATTTCTGTTCAAGTTATTCATGTGAAGAGGTTTTGACGTGATGATGACCGCACGACGGGAATTAAAAGACTTTGAACGCGGAATGTTAGTTGGAGCTAGACGCATGGGTCATGCCATTTCGGAAATCGTTAGGGAATTCAACATTCCCAGATCCAATGTGTCAAGAGTGTGCCGAGAGTATGAAATTTCAGGCATAACATCCCACCATGGACAGCGCAGTGGTCGACCGCCTGCACTTAACGATCGAGACCGGCGACGTCTGCAAAGAGTCGTAAATTCTAACAGACAAGCAACATTGCGTCAAATAACAGCAGAAATCAATGTGGGACGTACAAGGGACTTGTCTGTTGGAACTGTGCGGAGAAATTTGGCTTTCTTGGGCTTTTCCAGCAGAAGACCGACTCGAGTGCCTTTACTGACAGAACGACATCGCTTGCAGCGACTCTCGTGGGCACGTGAGCATATCGGTTGGTCCCTAGATGAATGGAAAACCATGGCCTGGTCCGATGAGTCACGATTTCAGTTGGTAAGAGCTGATGGTAGGGTTCGAGTGTGGCCCAGACCCCACGAAGCCATGGACCCAAACTGTCAGCAAGGCACTGTTCAAGCTGGTGGTGGTTCCGTAATGGTGTGGGCTGTTTTTTCATGGCATGGACTTGGTCCTCTGGTGCGAGTGGACCGAACATTGACTGGAAATGCTTATGTTCAGCTACTTGGAGATCACTTGCAGCCATTCATGGACTTCATGTACCCAAACAACGATGGGATTTTTATGGATGACAATGCGCCATGTCACCGGGCCACAACTGTTCGCAATTGGTTTGAAGAACATTCTGGACAATTCCAACGAATGATCTGGCCGCCTAGATCGCCCGACATGAATCCCATCGAGCATTTATGGGACATCATCAAGAGGTCTGTTCGTGCCCAAAATCCTGCACCATCAACGCTTTCACAATTATGGATGTCTATCGAGCAGCATGGCTGAATATTCCTGCAGAAGACTTCCAACGACTTGTTGAGTCCATGCCACGTCGAGTTGCTGCACTTCGCCGGGCGAAAGGAGGGCCTACACGATATTAAGAGGTATCCCATGACTTTTGTCACTTCAGTGTATGTCTTTACAGATACTTAAGTGTCAATAAAGAAAAGTGGGAATTGCCTATTCGTTATGACTCAGGTAATAAGTTACAGGAAAATTAAAGGTATTGTATATCTGGTTATCTTATATTTTAATATCTCTTTTTTTTACAAAAATAGGGGCTAATTAGACTGGGACCTATAGTTTAACGTAAATTCCGAACCACTAACAAACATCCATGCTATCACCAGAGTTCAGACCTGAAGGTTGGTAGAAAAGGATAGAGCGCTAGCTGCTTACCCATCAGACCGCCATAATTTTGATTGAATTGGTTTCTGATTTTTTTTTTTTTTTCTAAGAAAAAATAGCTGCTGTCACGCGTAAATAACAGCTTTAGAGAAACTTTGTAACCAAATCAAGGCATTGGTGAAATATTGTTAAATATGATAGAAAAAAAGACTTAAGTGAAAATATGTTGTAATCATGTGGGCATTTTGCAACTGTTTCTAAAAAAAAACTTTAGCATAAAAGGTGAAGGAGGACTATGTACCAGGCAAACACTTGCATACATTTAGAAAAGTATGCTCATAAATAATTTATTTTAAGTAATTTATAATTTATTATTCCCCTTATAAGAATAAACTTTAAAAAAAAAATTTGCGAACATATAGACTAAAATTTTTTAATCATTAAAATTGAATTCACCATTCTCTAAATTAAAATTTTTGGATGAGTGTTAATATTCTGCCTTTAAATAGCATGATTTTATAAATAATGCAAAATCAATTGTCAATTCAAATTATTTGAAAAGAAAACTCAGTAATGTCGAATTGTATTGGAATAGAATGGCACTCTTTTGCAAATAATGCAAAATGTCTACCTACATAAAAGCAGAGTTCATCTTCTAACTCTATAAAATTTCCTTTAAAACTGCAGCATTTGTTTAAAATTTTTGAATGACCTTGTGGAAGAAGTACTTCGGTTGTAAGTAGGGATTGCAATGCCGGGATACCGAATACCGGTATTTTGAGCCATTTGTACAATTTTGTAATACCGGTATTCACAAGTTTAAATACCGTTTTTTCAGTATTTACTAGAAATTTAGAATTCTTATCTGAAAATTAGAAATTCTTATCTGTGAAAACAAGGTTGTAGTTGGGAAGAAAGTGTGTAATATTTCGATATTTTTTAAATTGGTGAGTTTAGGAAATTAGTAATTAGTAAAAACAAAAATTAGAATTGGCGATAATTAAAAAAAATTCAACAAACCAAAATACAATACAGAAATCAGCTGTATCCAAAACAATCCGACGAGAAATAGATTTATTTGAAGATGAGGATTTTAGAGGTAAATACTTGCAAAAAGTATATGGCGCATTTCTAACAAAACCACCAACTAGCGTAGATGCTGAAAGAGTGTTTTCGACAGCTGGTAATTTTTGCACAAATTTACGTTCCAGGCTTAATGATAGTACAATTGATGCATTATGTTTTTAAAGATCACATTTCAAAAATTTGTAATAGTACCACAGACTGAATAGTGATATTTACACTTTTTTGTGATTTAAATAAATAAGATGTTTCTTTACTTTTTTTGTGATTCTTTGTATGCTGTTATAATTTATAAGTTACACGTTTTTTTTGTGATATTTACATTCTCTAATAAAGCTGGCAAATAAAGCAAAAACAAAAAAAGACGCCTGTGTTTTCTTTCTTTTTCTAAAATTTCTACTACCGGTATTAAAACCGGTATCCCGATATTAAGACCTAAAAAATACCGAATACCGGTATTGAACTTTTGGTCCGATATTGCAATCCCTAGTTTGTAAGGAGCCTGATGAAATTAAACATATTACTTTAAAGCTAAAAAAATGTATCTTATTATCAATAATATTAAACTAATGCCCATTACATGAACAAATAATCAAATGTGTACCATGAAATCTAATGAACGAGTAAAAATAAACGCGTACCATAAAAATTTAAATATATTTCATAAATACACACAGATGCGTACCCAAAAGAATGGCTGATGCGCATGTTAAAAATCTCGATTTATATCAACAAGATTTATAATTGGAAATAGGTTTTAACCTCAATTTAATAGATGAAACCAAATGAAAAATTTTAAAAATTGAAAGAAAGAAACAATAATTAAATAAATAGAGAAAAAAAAAAAACTAAATAAATAAATATAATTGGAAAAATCTTTACCTAAGGCGACATAAAAATGAAGCATAAAATCTAAGATGAAATAAAAGTTTATTTTTTTTTAAACAAAATGTTGCGTTGAGTGTTCCACCATGGAAATTTTGGATATTATGACATTGAAAACATTTTCTTATTGTTATTTAATTTTTTTTATGAAATAAAAGAATTGATATTTGCATAAGTTTCATAACTTCATGATTGTTGACCGATTTTAAAACCTTAGGCCAGATAATTAAATGTCTGAGGTATTTAATGCTACTATTCGTCTGAATATACAGTTGAATTGGCCAGTGATTATTATGTTATGGATCGGAATGTACAAAAAAGGTAATGTCTCGATAGGTGTTTGTGCTGGAAATGGAAAGATTAATCAGTGGAGAAGAAGAATGAGTAAAAATCTGTGTATTGATAAGGTTGTTTTTTTTTTCCCCTAATGCAGCTGGCAAACACTTTAGACAGCTTGGTCTTGGATGCCTTAAGGCAAGCGCTGCACAGACGTACTCACGTTGCATTACCCAGGGGGCGCGTGTAACTTGAAAATAAGCCACGGACGCGGAGTAACAATGCCCCCGCAACGCTCTACGATCCTATTAGGACCGGCACCTACGGTTTAAAGTGGATTCCGAACCACTACAAACATCCATGGCACCGCCGGGACTCGAACCCTGTGGTACCGAGCGCCAGAACGCTATCCACTCGGCCATTCAGGCCCCTTTTCTCATGCCTTAAGGCAAGCGCTGCACGGACGTTACTCGCTTTGCATTACCCTGGGGGCGCATGTAACTTGAAGATACGGACGCGGAGTAACAATGCCCCCGCAACGCTCTACGATCCTATTAGGACCGGGACCTACGGTTTATTCCGAACCACTACAAACATCCATGGCACCGCCGGGACTCGAACCCGAAACCTGTGGTACCGAGCGCTAACCACTCGGCCATTCAGGCCCGTATTGATGTGGTTTAAATAACTATTTTCCGTGGAAGGAAATCGGAGTTAATATTAGTAATAGAGAAATCTAAAATATGATATTTGACATTAAAGTTCTCTAGTATAATATGGGAAAAAATTTGACGGAAGACAGCATCGAGCCATTCCGTAGTGATGCCTCCCAGAGATAAAAGTATTGATGTTTTGTGGGTAAGGGGTTTTGTCACTACGACTATCTTGCTTCTTTCGTTCGGTGGTTCTATTTTTCTGGTTAGCCGCAGCTTTCTGATGGTTCGAGAAGTATTGATCAATCCATTCAAACATTTATGGAATCTTCATTTATTTACAAACAATATTTACAAAGATATACAGGGTTGATGGTAACATCTCGAAGGCAAATGCTAAACTGGAAGACAAATGTTCTTTTTAGAATAAAACAACTCGTTTCTACAGCAACAGCTGGTTTCCACGGCAATAGCCCATCTCCACGGCAACAGCGCAATTCTGAATCGGTTCCAAACGATTTTTATAAAACTAACACGTGACACTGCGTGGCGCGAACTAAAGCATAAAAATTCCAACAAGGGGTAAAGTAATTTTTTAAATTTCATTGTCGGAATGTGGAAGATTGATAAATTGAAAGATCGACTCGGAAAATGAGAATCTACTGTAAATAAGAGGTTTCCTCGTCTGCTCTGTTTTTATTTGTTGGAAGGATGAAAACGATAGTTTTTGTTAAGAAAAGAATCTTGAATTAAGAAAACTGGAATGATTTTAATGAGCTTGATTAAACAAGGTGCGATTGTCCCAAATATTTCAGTGTAAAATAGACATTATAAGATTGAACAAAGAAAATTAAACATTACGATAGTAATTAGACGTTTAAACATGCTAAACTGAACTTTAAAGGGGTAAAACAATTTATTTTTATTAAAGAGCAAAACAGAGCTTTGGCTTGGTTGAACCGTTGGAGGGTATGAATCCAGCAGGAAATTAATGTCTCGTTTTCGCTTTTAAACCTCTTCTTGTTTGTGCTTTTGTTGGTTGGATGTTTACAGAGCAAGAAGGCTGTCGAAAAGGATGTCGACCTAGAACTTTTGATTTGTTTGTCACGTGAACACTTTTCCTCTCTTAACTGTAACAACCTTACTTCGGTTTAAGAACTTTTTTCGCGTTCTGAACTTTGGAACTTCCTTGTTAGTAGTTAGCCGCGCTAAGATGCGGTTTTCCTGTCTGTATGTCCAGTAATTTTTTGTGTCATCTCGTCATTATAATATTCTTAATAAAAGTATTGTAAATAGATACTGGAATTAATTGTCTACATCCCGCCCCTTTGGATATCTCACTCTTAATGTTCCTGGGAACTGGAAAGGTAAAAGAAATTTTGTATGAACCTTTCTTTTTTTTTTTTTTTTTTGGAGGATTGTTTTGGTGAGGTAAAAAAGGCAATGCCAACGGCCGTACCATGCTGAATATACCGGTTCTCGTCAGATCACCGAAGTCAAGCATCATCGGGCGCGGTCAGTACTTGGGTGGGTGACCACCTGGGAACACTGCGTGCCGTTGGCAAATTTGGGACCTGAATGGCCGAGTGTCTAGTGCTCTGGCGCTCGGTGCCACAGGTTTCGGGTTCGAATCCCGGCGGTGCCATGGATGTTTGTAGTGGTTCGGAATCCACTTTAAGCCGTAGGTCCCGGTCTTTCTATGACTGTAAGAGCGTCACGGAGCAAAAGTCAGGCTTCTACCTACGGGTGCTCCATCACAACAGAAGCTGCTTCCTTCCCCTTCAATCATGAGTCCATATGGGCTTGTGGGCTTGGCCAGCCAAGTGGGATAAGAAACAACAACAACAAAAAAGGCAATTATTGAAAGCTTGCGTCACCATTCTGAGAGATGCAGTTACATGCTGCGTTAGCGAAGGGAAGGATTCCTGCAAGGAATTTACTGTAGTTCGACCATTTCTTTTATTAACAACAGAGTTTATTCCATGCGTTCTTGGAATAAGGAAATTATTTAATTCTTAATAATATAAACAGTTGCGGTGTGAACAGCTTGTTGTGCTTTTGCTAAGTTTCATTATTTTTTTGTACGATGAACCCGTTATGGACCTAGTTCTATGAATGCAAGCCGAATTTCCATGAATTTTAGAAACTTTTCTTCCTGTTTTCCTTTGCTACTGTATTGTGTGGATGAGGCTTTATGATCAATGCCGCATAATTTTCCTTTATATGCCTGCGAAGTACTAGGCAGAGCAGGATGAAGATCTGCACAATGCTGAGTTTTTGCCTTTATTGGAAGAATGAATATATGAGAAGCAATTACGACATTGACAGGACTATTTATATCGAGGGATACATTTTGTAGTTCAACATTTTTAGAAAGAATTTTTTTTTCCCAATGCAGCTGGCAAACAGACATGGACGTCTTGGATGCCTTAAGGCAAGCGCTGCACAGACGTTACTCACTTTGCATTACCCAGGTGGTGCGTGTAACTTGAAGATAAGCCACGGACGCAGAGTAACAATGCCCCCGCAACGCTCAACGATCCTATTGGGACCGAGACCTGCGGTTTAAAGTGGATTCCGAACCACTACACACATCCATGGCACCGCCGGGACTCGAACCCGAAACCTGTGGTACCGAGCGCCAGAGCGCTAGCCACTCGGCCATTTAGGCCCCATTTAGAAAGATTTGTGATACAAATTGAAACTAAAGATGGATCATATTTTTTGAAATTGCGCAGCTCACGATTATGAAAATCCTTTTTTCCTCGAGCTCTACACTTGGGTCACCTAATGAATTGAAATGTATAATTAAATCTATTGAATTGCTCTTCAGTAAGAAGTGCATTGTAATTTTTTCTTTCTTAAATTAAAACTTGAACAATTATCCCCCAGTATGGTAGTTTTGATTGTAGCAAGACTTGTCGAGTTATCTGTAAATTTTCCATATATTTTTAGTTTTTAACTTGGAGAACATATTTTCTTTGAGAATTCTGGGGTGAATTTTAGGAATCGTACTGCCTAGAACCTAAAAAAAATTGTAAAATAAAGCTGTTCCCTTTTGAGAGGCTGACTCTAAATCCATCATAATATCTTATCTCCAGGCAAAATGCATATCGTAATTAGCTTGAAATACCATTAAAGTACTCTAAATTCATCATAATATCTTATCTCCAGGCAAAATGCATATCGTAATTAGCTTGAAATGCCATTAAGGTACTCTAAATCCATCATAATATCTTATCTCCAGGCAAAATGCATATCGCAATTAGCTTGAAATGCCATTAAAGTAGGTTCATTTGCGGTAATTTCCACCGTCCTTAGTTGAAAAACGACTCCCTCAAATGCGAAATTTTCTACATTTTAAAGCTTCTTACACAAATGCTTTACAAAACTCATACAAATTACTAACAGGAAAAGGTCCTCATCTTATTCTAGGAAAATCACAACAAAATAAATATAAAAAGATAAAAACTGAAATCCTTTCACGAATTTCAATTTATCACGTATGAACATACTTTGCTGGACAAATGCACATAAGAATATACCAATGTTCAATAATCCCAGAAATTTATAAAGATATTAGTCAGAATAGACAATGCTACAGGAATGGTAGCTCTTTATTCTAGGGTTCCGCTGGTTTTTTTTCCCTTCAGGTGTTTTCCATGTTCCCTCCAAAACAAACAAAATGACCGCTGCAGTTTCAAAATATTGCGGTTTTAGATATTGCGAGTTTCAAAATATTGTCGTTTTGGATATTTCCCCTTTGGTGGGGAAAGAGACTTCACGAAATCGGAAAAATGCAGAATCCCCACAAAAACTATCAAATTCAATAGCTGCAGAAACATAAAAAAATCTAACAACTCGAGAATTTTATGAAAAGCAATAGTTCAAATACTAAAAGCACTACCAAATTCAGACAAAGGAGTCTATTAAGAAATGTTTAAATCAACTTTTATAAACTAAATTGAACAAAGAGATCGAGTGCCTAAGCGCGAAGTGTTCATCTACTCAATGGTATGTAATGGAAGTAGGAAAGAAAAGTCAGGATGAGTAGATAATAGTAATCGTATGAATTGGAAAACAGAAAGAAAAATGAGAAACATTGGTAATAAAAATGTAACATGAAATTTGCGATCAGTAAAGAGCGATAATATTAGAAGAAAGACTGGAAGTTATTGAAATGAATTAGAATAAATAAGTGAACAGGAAATTTGGTTGTTTGAGGCTTCGATTCTGCTTAGAAGTATATTTTTTTTCCATTGGATTATGTAAAAATAGTTTGTGTCTTTATGGGTTGGTTTTCATAGTATTGAAGAAATTTTTAGAAAAATTTGTAATATAGCTGTCAATAGAATAAATATTTAAATCTTGATTGGATTGTAGAGTTACGGACAAACCAGGGTGCACCAGTGAGGATACAAAGTTTGTTTTGAATAATTTGCACAGATTTTTTGTTAGATTTTTCAGCTATCCCCCAGATCCCTGCAGTGTAAGTAAGGATATGCCTCAGAATTTTTTGTAGAGAAGAATTTTGTTTGACAAAGTTAATTTAGAACATTTATTGATGAGTGGCAGAGTGAGATAAAATTTGTTCCAATATTTTTCTTTGATTTTTTTTAATAAGATGTCGAAACATAAGTAAATTTTCTATGATCCATCTGAGATATTTAATATTAGTTGTCCATTCAATTTGTTGATCAAAAAAGGAAGAGATTAATATTTGGTTGTCCTGCGTGCCCTTTTCGGAAAACGATGGCTTGAGGTTTAGAGACATTAATTGCTATGCGTCCATCCTCTAGAGTACCCAGGAAATTTTAAAAAGTTTTGATGACATAGCGAATAGAATCACTTTGGGCAAGAGCAGCAGAATCGTCACCAAACAGACAAGGGAAAATGTTAATGCATTGAGGAAAGTCGTAGGTAAAGATATTATAGAGGATAGGACTGAGCACGCTTCCAGCTCTAATACGACCGATTGGGGATAATTAATTTTGAAGTCGAACTTGAAAAATTCTATTTGTAGGATAATTGGTAATGATAAAAGTGATCCAAGTTGGAAATTGAAATTTGATCATTTTGTCGATCAGGCCACAATCAATCGAAAGCATTTTTGACATCTAGGAAGATGTTTCCTGTGAAAAATTTATAGTTAAATCCTTCAGTGATGATATTGGTGAGGCTTAGAAGTTGATGACAAGTTGTTCTGCTGAAATTATGGAATTTTTATTGCAGAAGGATGTAATATGTTTCAATAAGAGTTTTTATAAAGAGAGAGAGTTTATTTTTTTTTTTCAACACAGTTAAGGAGACTGATGGGCTGATAATTTTGAAGAATTTGCTATCTGGGCCAGCTTTAGGAAACATGATGATATTTGCTTTTTTTCCAGATAGGAAGAAAGTCCTGAAATTTAGTACAACTGTTGTAGGTTTTTGCAAGATGAGTAATTGCATTGAGGGGGAGACACAGTAAGACTTTAGTTGGAATGTTATCCGGTCCAGATTTCCGAGTTTTGAGATTCTTGATTAAATTAATTATGCCAGATAGAGAAAAAAATATTGTTTTACTTTTATAAACATAAAATAATCCTTCTATATTATTTTGAAGATATTGAAACAATATTCTGTTTATATTTTGAAAGCCAGACAATTCAAAAGGAACTACAAGCATATGACTCGATATTGGTTAATCGTTATATTTAGCAACACATATTTCATGCAAGTGTTAAAAAACACATAAATTAAATCACGTGAAAATCAGCGTTTATTTCAAATGAAAGTTTCTCGTGGGGCTTGATGGCCAAGGGGATAGTGTTCTGGTGTCTGCACCATAGGTTTTCGAGTTAGAATCGCGGCAATGCCGTGGATGTTTGTAGAGGCTTGGAATTCACTTTAAACCGTAGGTCCCGGTGTAATATGATCGTAGAGAGTTGTGGGGGTAGTGTTACTCTCGTCCGTAACACATCTTCAAGCTATACGTAACCCCCTGGGTAATGCTAAACGAGTAACGTCGGTGCAGCCTTTTGCTTATAGCATACAGATATTAGTATTCGCCAGCATACAGTATTAGTATTCGCCAGCATACAGTATTAGTATTCGCCAGCATACAGTATACAGCATACAGTATTCGCCAGCTGCATTAAAAAAAGGTTCCCATGTTCTGCGAGGAGATTAATCTGCTTGAAATAATAACTTATATTCTTATTTATTTTTATTTTATAGTTTCACCTTTTTGGAGACGCTACGGACGTTCAACTAGGACATCATGTTTACACATGATAAAAAAAGAAATAAATAAACCAGTAGGAAACTATGAAAGTGGTCCCGGACATTGATGATTTGCTCTCTCCATAGTAATACCCATATATTTTATAAATAAAAAAAAATTCCAAACTTCCTTCCCCCGACAAAATTGGAAGTATTGTTTTAATGCCCAATTTTTGAATTCAAGAATCTTTAAAAAATATTTGAAAATACTCTAGAGTCTACAAGAAAAATAGTGAAAACAGGCAAAGGTTAATCTTTTTTCAACGCATATTTACTGATCATAAATTTCTTGTTACGTTTTCATCACCGATGATTTACATTTTTCTTACTTTCTCCTTTTTTTTTTCTCTCAAATCATACGATTACTATTATCTATTTATCATGACTTTTCTTTACTGCCTTCACATACCATTGAGTAGATGAATGCTTCGCGTTCAGGCACTCGACATCTTTATTCAACAATGATGTTAATCTTTTATTCATCTTCTCATCATCATTGTTGAATAAAGATGTCGAGTGCCTGAACGCGAGAGAGTTCATAGTTTTTGTACAGTGTATAGTTTTGTATGTATAATTTTTCAAAATCTACATAAGTAAAGCCGTAATTAATGTTAGGAAAATTTTCCTAGGTTAACATTCAGCTCGAAATCTAACGAATTTGTGTGCCTTAAGGTTCGATAAAAGACTGTTTTAGTTCGCTGGCCCCATTAAAAATTGCTTTGGCAGCTCTACTACTCATATCCTGTCATAGCGGGAATATTCCCTTCGCGATAGGCTATATATTCCCTTAACGATATATTCATTACAACACTGGCAACAAGAGTTACAAGACTTCGCTTAAATGTGAGAACGAAACTAATGAAATGGCTTCTAATGTTATGTATATTCATCAACTACCATTTCAACCAAGACGAGAATTATGCCGTATTTTAGATGCAGATAGACGATGGGAAGAGCTTGGTATGCATAATATATTGAGTTTCTGAATTCTTTTTTATCTGAAAAACGAAGTTTTTCCTGTTCATATTGCTTTCACTTTTATCTTTTTTTTATGCTATTTAAAAGATATATTTACGTACATAATACTTTTCTTACAATTATTGTTATATGAAGGTCGGTTATGTGTAAAAAATTATTATTATAGGTGGTATTTATATGGAATATGATGTGACAACATTAACTCTTATTGGACAAGCACTCCAGCGAGATAAGAGTCCAACTTGGGAACTTCTCAACAAATATAGTGAGAAAAATGGCACTATTAAACGCTTATTTGTTATGTTGGCTAGAATGGATCATCAAAGGGCTATGTCTGTGTTAAAACCTTATGGTAAATAGAGATCTTTTACATAAGCATGTAATTCATATATAATGTGTAACTTAACAGTAGTATTTATCTCTATATTATATATTTTTTTATATAAAAATAAAAGCATGAAATTCACTATTTACCACAAACATCTTATTGATTCATAAATATCATTGAAATAATATTAATTTAATCAGGATAGTTTAACTTTTTGGTTGTGATGAAAAAATCACATTGGGGTGCCTGTAGTGAAATTGTGCAAAATTTTTTTTCACTTTTAAAGAACAATTGACAATAAAGTATTACTTAAACAAATTTTGTAGACTATTTAAAACAGTTCTGTTTATAATTAAACTTGTTTTCGTAAGAGATATTTATTTAATTCATTTTATGTATAATGTATTAGTTGATATTAATAGAAATGCATATATATAAGAAATAAAGTTTTTCATTGTAATTCTTTCATGCATAATAATAATGGGTAAAATTGCAGCTTTGTAATTTTTTGCTTGTTTACTTGTTAAATAATAATAAAAAAAAAAGTTGTGTAATCATGTGATCCTCTAAACTTCAAATTCTTATGAACATTTTTTTTAAATTATTATTTTAGTTGAAGATAAGTACCATCAACTTTTGCGAAGTGAAGGTATTATGTCTACAACTATTATCTCCAACTCTAAAAAAGCCGATTATTCAAGATTAATATCTCAGGTATGGATTGCAATTTATTGTATTTTTGTTATAGAAACATTTAATGAAGTTATGCTTGGTCAAATATTATAAATGAAGGTTATCAGTGTATAGTTAGAAATCTGTTTTTTTTTTTTGTATTAAAGTTGATGTATATATAGAAGTGATGAGGACAATCTAATAAACAATCTTATGATTATTATGATTTATTTGATAAATTAAAATTATTTATATCTTTTATTTTATTTCAAGGATCAATTAAATTTGATTGGAAATGCAAAATTACATAATTTTTCTTTAATATTGATTTTTATTACTTTTTATATGATAACTTCTATAATGATTTCGAAATTTATGCTCTTCAGTTTCATATTTAAAAAAATTAAAATGTATTGGAAGTTTAATGAGAAGTCACTAACTATTCAATGATGATTTAATTGAAATTCAATGATGTTTGGGTCAAGATTAGCTTATTAATTAGCCAAAGAAATATGATGCACCACTCAATAATTAAGATAAAACAAAGTTTAAAGCTTCTAATAGGGTTAAAGATCCACATCATCAAGCAGCCAAATGGCATGGTGATTAAAGACATGATGCAGCATTCAGAAAAAGCCTAATTCAGTACCTTTTATGTTCTTCCCCCCATTTTTATTCCTTGTAATACAGTTATTGTAAATAATATAGTGAAGTTACATGAATAAAAAAAAAAACATTTTGTATTAGAAACATATTGATATAAATATTTTTATGTCATATATGTAAATTTGGGGATATTATCAAATCAAGTTCCCTGGTTAGTTATCGCTTTTGATGCCAAGTTGTCACTCACCAGCATGGCGATGAATTCCTTTTTATTGGATGTTTTTTGTGCTAACCTTTTGTGGGAAAGTGGGGCATGGAGGGTTCTGAGATTAAACTAACTAAAGCTAACTAGTTCTTGGAATACCATTGTTATGTTCCCCTTGTGGTGGGTTCCTAGAATGCGGAGGGGAAAATCTATACAAGAAACGAACTATTTCTGAGAATACCATTAGAATGATATCTTTTGGATAGGAAACATACATATTACACTAATTATTTGATATATATTAATTTATTTTATATTTATTTAAAAAAATTATTTTATATTTATTTTCTTGTATCTTATATATTTTATGTTACACCATCATCATTTATTTAAATCTTTGAATTGCTGCTTATTTTTCTAAAAAAGGTGGATATTAAGTTATTTATGAAGTTATCAATTTACAAAGAAAACTATTTTACAAATTACAATTTCAACATTATATTTGTATTAAATGTAATCTAAGCAATATAAACACAGAATCTAAATCAATAAAAACACGATTTTTTTTTATATGTTTAAAAGTATAGAATTCTATAATAAACATTTTAATTCTCCATTTAAATGGTGATTTTAATATTTCTTTAAATAAAAACTGTGAATAAAGCAATCCAGCAAGCTGTTTATGTTAGTTTTATTTAATGTTATCAAATTTTATATTTCTTTTAAAAAAATTTATCTATAGTAAGAAATTCAAAATACAAAATATCATTTTAAACAAGGCATTTTTTCCCCCAACTTCATGCCTGGCATTAGAATCACTTTGTATTCAATCACTCCTAGTATCTATTCAGCTTGGTTTGATCTAAAAACAATGCTTCATTTCATCTATTAAAAAAAATAATGAAATAATAAAGTCTGAATATAAAAACATGAATAAAAAGTTTGTAGTAAATGCATGACATGGAAGGAAAGAAAAAGAGGAGGAGAATAATTATTGCAAGTTAAATTAATCTATTTTTAAAGATTAATAAAAAAATTATTGCAAATACTGTACAATGGCGAAATGCTGTAATGAAAGATTAGTTATTTCCAAAGGGGCCTGATGCCCAATGGCTAGTGCTGTGGCGCTCGGTACCACAGGTTTCGGGTTCGAGTTCCGCCTGTGCCATGGATGATTGTAGTGGTTCGGAATCCACTTTAAACTGTAGGTCCCGATCTAATAGGATCGTTGAGCATTGTGGGGGTATTATTATTCGCGCCTGTAGCATATCTTCAAGCTACACATGCCTCCTGGGTATTACTAAATGAGTAACAGCAGTGCAGCCCTTGCTTATGGCAAAAAGACTGTATTGCTGTATGGCAAAGACTCTATAATACAAAAGACTTGTCTCTGTATTGCTAGCTGCGTTAGACTGAAAAACAGACAAAATTATTTCCAAAAAATTGTAATTTTACGTGCAATAGTTTAATTTGAAATCAGTTCAAAAGTAGTCAATTTTAGTAGCAGTTATGTAAAATGTGGCGATTATTTTCATTTTAGGCCTTGCTGAGAAGCGTATGTGCTGTCTACTAATTATTTATTTTATTATTGGACCACTATCCAGAACTATTTCAGTTATTGCAATTTTTCACTTTCTAAATTTAAATAATTTGATTTTAAATTTTTAATCTTGGTGTTTATTTATGCTAAAACTAATTTATTTTTAATATTTTTGTAAATAAATTCTTTTGTAAAAAAAATAAAGTTAATAATAGAAAAATAAAATTTATTTAGTTAAAAAAGCTAAAAATGTTGCAATAGTTTAAAATCTCAACAATGGATACAGAACTTGAAATTTATTAATCAAAATCATATTGATGAGAATTAAAGAACAAATTATTGTTATTAATTATTTGCAGATTATATAAGATAATTGATATTGCAAAATATGATGTTTCTATTTATGATTCTAAAATGTAAACTGATGTTTGTTTCAGGAAAAAGAGCATATCGATTACATTACAAGAGTTTTCGCTGTCCTTTTTTTACAAAAAAAAAAAAAAAAAAAAAAATGCATTAGAAGGAATAAAACTAAATAACTTTCATGTTCATTTATTTTTAGAACAAAATGGAGGAAAAAAATTAGTAAGAAAAAATATTTAATTCAATGTAGTTAATTTGCTTAAAAATATTGCAGTCAATTTATTTGTTTTATTATGATTTATTCATTTTATATCGATTGGGAAAATTCAGTTTAGTTTTCCCTGGCAATTTTATCTACTCTAAGTTGTTGTATATATATTATATATATATGTAATTCTTCTGTACATGTGTTTGTCACTGAACTCTGCCTAAACAGCTGGACCTATTTTGATAAAATTTTGTGTTTGACAAAACAGGGAGAATGTTTTTATGCTATTGAAAGCCACCATCAGATGGTGCTGCAGTTTATCAACTTCTATACCCTTCAACCGATTTCTATGAAAATCGGTAATAATATGTATTTGAGTATAGAAAATAGGTTCATGCTACCCACTTTATTGTTACTTGCCACTAGATGGCGCTGCAGCATTTTATCTTACATACCTTTCAAATGATATCATGAAAATTAGTTTGCATATATATTGGAACATGGAGAATATAGCCACAATATATAATTTCCTACAATGCATTTTTTTATTTGGCAGGACAATGTATGCCGGGTTCTGCTAGTATATATATATATATAATTTTATAATAGCAGTAAACTTTGCATTTAAATAAGAAGATACCAACAATGATACAATGATATGCATAAAGTACTTTATATGGTAGATTTGAGGCCATCACATGAAGTTGTAAGGAATCTAGTAATTTGCTTCTGTTTAATGAAGTATTTCTTTAAAATAATATAAAATTAAACTGTTTAATGGAATCATTTTATTTTGAAGCAAGTATGAAATATATAATGACATTCAATAATCTGTATTTAAAGAGAAATAGAAACCTATTATTTTGTCTATTTTTCGAAATTTTAATAGTTTATAATAACATTAAGATTTTATAAATGCTGTTTAACATCAAATAAATTACATAAGTACTATCATAAAATTATTTCTTAAATCTTGTATCACTTATCTATACAGGCATCTTACAATAACAAGAATTATAATATTATTATAATCAATTAAATTTTTAAATTGAAATACCAAATACAAAATTTCTGTTCAATAATCATTATCTAACTTGTTGCTATGTTGATTCAAAGTTGATCTTTTTAATTTAAAAGGGAAGTATTTGTAAAATCATGATTCATGATTTTTCAGCCTGTAAACCAATATTTTTTACTTTATTTAAGGATATCACAAATTCATTACCAAAATAAACAAATGAAATATATAAAAATATAATTGGCTGAGCAGTCTATATATATATATCATTCATAAGATGTAGAATTTAATGTAAGAACAAATCATTATTCTAAACCAAAATTAAGTATCTAATAAGAATATATGAACTTATTTGATTTGTAAAATTTATTTTAAAATGATTATTAGTAGAATAAAAATAATACTAATTTGATTGAGGATATTTTAGTGGACAGAAAAATCAAATTATATATTGATTCTTTTTTTTATTTTTTTTAATAAGAATATCTTTGTATCTCAGGCCATACTTTTGCTACTTATGATTCATTACAATTCTGTGTATGATTTATTTTGTACTTTTGAAATTTAATATTTGGGAAAATAAATGGAATTTAAGCAGTGGGGGAAATAAAACTTTTATAAGACAAGGATTTTTTAAAAAAATAAAGCTTTAAAAAAAAATAAATAATAATTATTATTATTGCCTTTTAGTGTGATTCCAAAACTTATTCATCTGAATTGTTAGATTTAATTAGAAATTATTTTGAATTTTAAGGAAAAATTCTTAACTAACAGTGGTAACAAACAGAATCTTATAAATTGAAATATCAATCTGTTTTTGTTATTTTTTGAGTATCATTTAAAATATAATTTTTTTCCCTTTCAGATTTCATCTTCGAGTGCATGGAGTTCATCAGCTATTAGTCCAGTACAAAATCAATTATCTGGAGCTGCAGGACCTTCTCACAAGTATAAAGAAAATGTCTCAAACAGTTCAAAACTCAACAATATTGTGAATTTAAATAAAGAGTATAGTCAAGTCTCTTTGCCCTCAAAAATGAAAAATCTCAACATGCATGAAGACCAAATAAAAGGAGCAATTCCAAAAAAGTAAATATCATATCTAAAGATTTTGTGATTTGAAACTTAAAGAACAACTAGTTTGAAACATTAGAAGATGGGTAATGCTCTGTCTTAATAGTTAAAATTACTATCTGCTGACTAACAAAAATAAAGATTGTTGAAAAGCTAGAAATTGTTTTGAAATTTAGATTGCTATGTAACAATGGGGTTTTTTTTTTATTAATTTAGCTATAGTTAATGAAATTCCATTTATGTAATTTAATTATATTATTCTTTTTTTGTGCTTACAATAAGATTTTAAAAATCTTATTTCCAAGTATGTATTATTTTATTGAAATTTTAAATGAAAATAAAAATATAGAATTTTATTTTTTTAAGCAAGTGTAATTATTATTTTAAGGTTACAAATATTTTAGTAATTAATATTGCTATTATATATGGTCTAAGTGTTTTTTGAATTTTTTTAAACATTACTGTACTAGTAATACTTGCACTTGTATGTATATTTTTTAAAATAACCAATTCAATATTTGTATTGATATTGTTAGATTATAATTTCTTACTTTGGAGTATTAAAAATTAGTTTTGCAACCTATTTTAAATGTTTAATGTTATTTTTATCATATTAAATGCAAATGTCTGTAGGAAACTAAAGTCCTGAGAAAATATCTAATATCATTAAAAGAAAAAGTATTACTTTCTAATAGATCAGCATTTTTGTATAAAATAGTGAAAATTATTGTGAAAATCTTTATAAAATTTATGTATACATTTAAAATTGTAAAAGGCAAATTTTAGGTAAAAAAAAAGCTACTGTCATTCCTTTTTGTGTATAATACCAATTACAAAACAGAAGTACTGTAGAAATGATGATAAATAAGATAAGGAATAATGTAATAAATGTATTGAATGAATAGTAGTTATATGATGCTTTACATTTTTGTCATGCCAAATTTTTTTTTTTAAATATTTCTACATCAAAGTACGTATAGATCTGCTGTTAAAGCACTTCATATTGGACTTGTTTTTGCCTTGCTGTAGAAATTCATAAGTTCTTTAATCTTAATACTGCATTATAGGAAAACTATATAAATAATTGCAATTTGCAGTTAGAAAATTTTTTTCAAAGGAAGCACATGCAAAATATTATACTATCTCACGATAATCGATAATTTCTTAGAGTATTCATATTTACAAATAATCAATCTTAATATCTATGTAAGATTTCATAATGTTCTTTATTTCCATTTTATTAATGCATGAAAACTATTATTCTTTGTATTTTTTTATTTCTGATCCATCCCAAATATGAAATAATAATAATAAAAAAAAATTAAAAGAAAATGTTTTAAAAGGATAAGAAAGAAAAAAAGTAAATAAACAAACAAGTAAATAAAAGACTTTTTGTGTGAAAACAAATGCTAATACAATATTTTATCAGGTTTTGTCTGTTATTTTATTGTTTAAAAATTTAGTTTACATTCTATTGAATGTACTTAAATTTACCTGATTTTAAATTTTGATGAGCCCTTCACAGAATTTAGACATTTCAGTAATTCAGAATTTAAATAAAATATAATCAAAACAAACTAACAAATGTAACCAACCAAAAACAATCTTTTGCTTTTATTTATAGGGACTCTAAAAATTGAGAATACCGCACAATTTTTTTTATTTCAAAGTTTGTGTTTAAAACAAAGTTTGTTTGTTTGAGTGGCATTTTTTTTTTCTGCACTGACAAGAAATATTTTTTATTTCAATATTTTAAAAGAATTAATTTTAAGGTTTAAAAATAAAACTTGATTGAAGTCTTATAAATTAATTTAAGAAATTTTTGCTTTAATCAATTAAGAATATTGCAACATTTTAAAATTATTTAAGTTTATAAAATGTCATCTCAATGTAATAGTTATATAGCCTATAGCTTTTATACTAATTTCATATTGTCATGCACGAGATTAGTTTGTCTATACCTTCCTGTAATTTACTTCATTTTTGTTTTTAAGTGGTTTGTTTTTGTTATTTGATGTTTTGGCACAGCCATTTCAAGTAAAACACACAATTCCTAATTTCGGAATAGTTGGAGATAGAGTGCAACAATAACTAAAGTAGTACACTCTTTCTCTCTTGGATTCTTATCAGAATAATAATAAAAATAAAAATTCTTTTCTGTTTAAATTATATTTATAAGATATCTATTACATTAAAATTTCTCAGTACAATTTGTGATGCTGCTGCATATTTCTATTTGTTCTCTTCTGTTCTTACAATCTCTTTAGTATTAGAATTGTATATTTTTTCCAATTTGTGCTCACCATCACTCCTAAAATTACCAACTTTAAATTTATTATTGAATGAACTTTATTTCTTATGCTCTTAAATCTCAAAGGCTTTTTAACACATTCTTTTAATTAGTACAAAAGTAATAATTTCTTAGTATATAATTCCTATAATTTTTTCCTTTTCTACTGCACTAGATTTTTCTGTCTTTTCTTTTCCATATTTGTTTTCGTATAGATCATTAGTTAGTTTAAATTATTTCTGCATACAAGTAGACTTCATATTAAAATTGTAACAATTGCGCTATAAAATTGGTTGAATAAATTAATGTAATAATCGTAAAATAAGTATTCAATTTCCAGTATTTATTATAAATAAGTAATTCTGTTTCAAATTGCAAAAATTACAATTTAATTTTTTGAAGAAAAATTGTTCTTTATCAAAGCATTATAGAATATCCATGTAGAAATTATAAATTGGATAATCTATTGGTAATTTCAAATTTATTATAAATTGGACAATCTAATGGCAATTTAAAATATTTATTATAAATTTGACAATCTAATGGCAATTTTAAATTTGCTTTTAAAATTAAAAATTTTTTTTTTATAATTTAAAATATTTTTGGATGAGTTCTTATCTAGTTTTGCTTTCATTATAAAGAACTCTTAAAAATTATCAGTTTTATAACTAAATGAAATAAAATGCATTCTCAACATTTGGACCCATTGTTTATGCATAATTAAAACCAGCTAGCTAACATTGAGAATTTTAAAGTGTTGCATCACTTCTAAAATTTTTAATTTGTATAAATTTTAAAAAAAAATTTCAAATTACTAAAAATATTTGATGGAAATTTTTATTTATTTCACTTAATAATGAAATTGGTATAATTTAAAATGTTATAACATTTCATTAAAATTTTTTTTAAGGGCTTCAAATTATTCCAATATGAAAAAAGAATCTCATAGTTATGAAGAAAAATCCATTTCAGACAACTGTATCTCAGAAAAAATGAAGGATAGTAAAAAGTTTTCTAAACCTCAAGTAATACCTAATGAAAAACTGCAAAAGCAATCTTCTAACTGTGCATATGGTAAGTAAATTTAGTTGTGGTAAGATTTAGTTATGTATTTAAGGAAACGACTTACAAAATTTTATTTTATAAAAATTCTTATATTCAAATATAAATGCTCAAATTAAAAAACAATTATTAAAGAAGAATTTCTAATTGTATAATATATAGCATAATTAGGAAATTTGAGCAGTAAATTTTTAAATATCTTATGTAAGAGCAAGATAAATTGTGGATAAGAATATACGAACTTGCGAAAATATACAATTTGCTCTAATTATAATTAGAAAATTTGTGCATTTTTATTTTAATCATATTAATTCTCTTTATTATAATTGCCATAATTTTCTGCCCATATAATCTCTTTATTATGAACTAAAAAAAAAAATCTTAAAATTTTGGGGTGAAATATAGACTGCTATATAAATCAATGGGAATTTTTCTGAATATTTCATAAATATTTTAAGAACCTCATTTTGAAATTTTTTCTGAAAAGAAAAAATGTTTAAGATAAAAATGAATAATTTTCTAAATATAAAGAAAGAAACTAACAATTTGGGTGTTGAAAGAAAATCAGACCTGATAAAAGTAGAATAAATGTGACACTCATTTATGATGTACATTTTGCATTAATATGAGCTTGAAGATGAAAAAGATCTGGAATGTAGTTGCATATAAGAATTAATTCATTATAAAAGGTCCAATTAATTATAAACTATGATACTGAACACAATTTTTTTTTTTAAATAAGAAGGTTGCAAATTGTAGGAAAAATTTTTATTTTCAACATTGTTCTTAAATTTATATCTTTGTGATTTCTACTATCTTAAATAGAAAACGTAATTATTTACACAGTTGTGACACCAAAAAGGCATATCTTCTTATTTTTCACTATTTTAAATTTGTAGTATAATTTTTTTTTTTATAAAATTGTGGCATCAAAAACTTTAAAACTCTTTTGAGTTTTGCAATTTTTATGCCATGTTCCTCTCTCTTTCATGTCCCCCCCCCAGATTATCCTTGACTGCTAATACTTAGAGTTGAAATCGTAGATAAGATGGCATGACTTATAAATCTGCGTCATATTTCCTTATTACTTTTTTTTATATTTAATTCAATATAAATAATCATCACTAATTAGATTAACTATTTATATATATGAATGCACTTTTATTTAATTTAGCTATGAATCTTGCCTCTCAACCTGATTGTTTGCCCGACATTATGCAGATTCCATATGAAGATATTCGTATGGCTACAAATGATTTCAGCAAAAGCCGCATTTTGGGGAAAGGAGGTTTCGGAACCGTATACAGAGGAGAATGGAAAGGGACATTTGTTGCTATCAAAAGACTCACCCCTGTAAGAATAATTTTTATCAATTACAAGTTAATCAAATTTTTAAAACTTTGGGAATACAATGTCAGATTTGCAGTGCCATTGAAGAAAAATGCAAGGTCAAAATTGTTAGCCATATCTTCTTGTCCCAAAATGATAAAGCAATTTAAGTTTATCATCCATTATGTCCATCTTTTACTGTTTGATAGTTGTTGAAGGGTGACTCTTCCTCCCTCTATGACATCAAGGATGTTAAGAGCAAGTCCTTCTATTGCTAATGAAATTATTGTAGGTCTATAGTGGTATTATTGTGTATTGCATATATAAAAGTGTACAGGGCTTGAATTATCTCCAAACATATTAGAGATTTCAATTAACAACTCAATTTTCATGAGTAATTTATCTTTTTGATGAATTTATAAGCAATTTTAAAATTTTCGAAAACCCATTTAGTACATATTTCTTTTTTAACAACTCATTTAAATTCAAAGTGGTAAAAAAAACATGGAATTCAATTAACATAATGTTTGATTTGCATGTGTAAAGTTTTAAAATGAAAATTCAGTAATATTAATATTTCAATTTGAGATTTTCAAATTTTCTATTTCATGAAACAAACAATTTTAGATAAATACTTCAGTAATAATATTATGCTTGAAAAGTAAAAAAGATCTAAAAATTCAATCATAGAGCAACTTACTTCAAATATCTATTTAATAATTTTACAATTTCATTTTTATTATTTTATAATAAGTTTAAAAAAACCCTTTTCATTAAATTAAACTGCCAATTATTTAAAAGTAGTTGAAATTTGTATCTGATTAATAAAATAGTATGTAATTTTAATTAATAGTTAAAAATAGGATGTAAAGTTAAATAGCATGCAAAATACTATGTAATTTTGGAATTAATTTACTTTTTCATTGTAATGATAGAGCAATTCCATAATTTAAGTTCATTTGTTATATTTGAACGTTAGAATCTGGTGAATATTTTTATTAGTTTTGTTGCATACAATTTTTACTTTTTAATACGCTTTTATTAGCTTCACCTGTATGTTTGTATGTATGTTTATATGTAACTCACTTTTTGGGCTCGATTTTGGGACTGATGGCGCCATCTACTGGCTAGTCAGTCAACTGATCAAACCCTACTTATTTTGTATAATTATTTTGTTTAATCTTAATTACTTTTGTTTTATTTTACTTTTATCTTAAAATTCTCATTTTAACTTTAACCTTTTTATTTTTGGGCATCGTCAACGGACTCTTAATTGTACCTAGCTTTAGCTTTTTCGATCTCCTGCTTTAATTGTTCTCAAGCAGATGTTTTTCCTAAATTTTAAATTCATTTATTTATTTTTAATTATTTCTATTCATTAATTTAAGAAACTACAATTTATGCTAATGTTTTAATTAATTTAAGATGTGGAGGTTTTGTGATTCTTAAAACCACCAAGGAACTCCGTAACCGGTATGCCCGTTGCCTAGCTGTCTTTCACCCCGGGTAGAAATTCAGTAATATCCGCAATTGCGCTCTTCCTATTGGCCGAAAATTTAGGTGGCTAAAAAGAGGCGGATCTCGAAGGCATAGGAGTGCGATCATGTCGAATTGCTCTCTTCCTATTGGCCGAAAATTTAGGTGGGTAAAAAGTATGTAAACTTAGCGGATAACCGGCCAAGTGGAAAACAAACAAATTAAAACATGAAAAATAAATTATAGTTTAAAAAAACTAAAAAAAAATATGCTTTTAGAGTTAATCAGACTAAAAAGTAAAAAATAAATTAATAGTTTAAAAAAACTAAAAAATACGCTTTTAGAGTTAATCAATCTAAAAAGTAAAAAATAATTGTTAACATAAGAGTAAAATGACTGACGAGAAAATGAATGTCACTGTTCTAAAAGTGTGGGGTGCTTTGTATGACATTTTTAAACTAACTCTGCATTTCGGAATGAAACTAGTAAAAAATTATAACGATTGATATCGAGCACCCCACGCTTTTAGAACAGTTGACATTCATTTTCTCGTCAGTCATTTTATTCTTATGTTAACAATTATTTTTTACTTTTTAGATTGATTAACTCTAAAAGCGTATTTTTTAGTTTTTTTAAACTATTAATTTATTTTTGATAATCCTTATATTGGTATATTCGTAATGTTTGATTTGTCGGTTAGTGACATGTATAAATTATTTTCCTTTTTAGAGGCATAGTTCTGGTGATTCTGCTCAACAGTTAATAAGCATCAAGCAATCTTTAAATGAACTGAATATATTAAAAACGTAAGTGTTATTTGATTAAATTATAAATATTTTCTGTTTTGTATATTATAATTTTCTAAAAATTAGCGTTTTACTATAATAAACTTTTAGCTTTTTTATTTTAATAAATTATTTTATATATATTTTATATAAATTAGTAACAGAAATATTTATATAAAATTCTAATTTTATATAAATTAGTAACAGAAATATTGTAATTTTTATTGTTAATTGGGAAGTAATCATTATTTATTATTATTTTACAATTTTAATTATTGTTATTAGTAAATTTCCAAATTGAATGATTTTAAAAATATGCCAAACAATCTATTTTGGTTCCATTATTTGTAACTGTAAAAATAAAGGGGGGAAAAAATAAATTTTTTTTTAAAAATTTATTTACATGACTTTATTTCATCAAATCATTTTGTTAAAAAATGTGAAAATTAGTATTACAAATTTAAAAACTACTTTTAATAAATAATCTGTGGAAAGTTGTTTGATCTAATTATTCTTATTCGGAAATTAATACTAAAGTAATTGTTTTTTTACTAAACCTGTTTGGTTTTGAACTATTTAATAATCAATTAGAAAAATATATTCAATGTTCTTTTTCATAGCTGAAAATATTTGTATTGGAGTGCAAAGTATAATAATTAAAATATATAGATTGAAACATACATATATTCGTATCTGAGAATAAATGGTAAAAATTTCTTCTAATTTAAAATTTTCTTCTTTTAGTTGCCGTTTTGATCATATCCTTCCCTTATATGCAGTTTCACTAGATGGTGAAAATCCTTGCCTTATTTACCAATTGATGGCAAACGGTTCACTAGAAGATAGATTATTGTTAAAGGTATGTTAAAATTACCTGAATTTCATTTTTAAAATTTTATCTAGGAGTATAAAATATTTTACTATGCTAATGATGTAATCATATTTTTGCAGTTTATTATTTATCACTTTTATTGTCTTAATAAAAATTTTATTTACCAGTGTTGCCAGGATTAAAATTTACTTAGGGATTAATATTAAAAAAAAAAAAAAATTAGAACTTTTCAGTATATATATATATATATATATATATATATATATATATATATATTAATATATATATAATTGCAAATTTTTGTATTTGAAACCAAATTTCATTTTGTTTACACTAATGTTTATTTATTTTTTAATCTTATTTCTCATTGTGACAAAGCGATACTTAATATATCTTCTTAACTGAAAATGCTGAGAAAATATTTTTTTTTGAAGAGAGAAATAAAGCACAATAATTTTTGTATAGTAACAGTAATTGAAGTATATTTTAATTTTGCTTTTCCATGTACATTAAATACGCAAGATATTTTCAAAAATTAAACTTATTAGAAATATATGTTTTTTTTTGGCTAGAATAACACACCCCCTTTGACATGGTCGCAAAGAAGCCATATTGCTGAGTGCACAACTAAAGGCCTTAATTACCTCCACACCACTCCAGGGAAACCTCTTGTTCATGGTGATATTAAAAGGTGATTTTTGTAAAATTTGATGCTCCTGATGCAACTTACATTCATTAATAGAATGGAATAAGCACATTTAACATCAAATTCTATAATTTGTTATGTCCTAATGTAAATGATCATTCACTACATATATTTTCAAAATATGTTAATGTGTAAATAGTATTATTGATATTATAGTATTGATTTGATAATGTAATTTTAAAACAACACATCAATTAATATCTAAAAATTAAAGAAAACTGGGGAAAACTTCAACGATATTTTAGATTTTTAATTTATTTGAAGAAAGTTGTGTTTAAGATGTCAGTGAAAAACAAGTGAATATGCGTCATTTCACAATATTATAAAACTGGCATCTCATTTTTTTTTTAAACATTAGATGTTATACATTGAACTAAAGCTAATTGTTGTAGTTAACAAATTTAAAAATAATTTTTGAAATAGTTAAATATTTATTTATTACTGTGAAATTTTAGCTTTTTATATTGTGGATATTATGTAAACATTAATTTTCAAACATCTTTTCTTTTCCTGCATATATTATAAAATTAATTCTTTTCCTGATGCAGGCATGTATTTTTATAGTAAATATTGAAAAGGTAACAAAACTATCATCCAACAATCTTGAATAGCTTTACAAGTTTTTTTATATACAGACATTTTTATGCACTTCTAATAAACTAATCATAAAGAAGCAAGAATATTCAGTATTAAAAATTTCAAATTTGAGGATAGTAAAATATCTGTTTTATATTTAGTTTTTACAACATAAGTTAGTACAATTTATGCACTTTTACTCTTATGAAATTTCAACAATGCTGTTTAATATGGGTAATCATTTTCGTTTTTTCTTACTTTCATGTCTTCTCTTTTTCTCCATACTTTCTTACTTCAATAGTGCATAACAAGTGAGTAATCTCTGTTATTTACTGTTTATCATTTTTCTATCTAATGTTTTTCTTTTTCCAATTTACATTTCTTTCTCTATTTTCTTTAGATAAGTCATAACCAATTTATAAACAAGTAAAATGATTTTAATTGTACAACCGTAAATGAGTTAATTTGCTAGAGTAATTATTTAGTTGTTTTCATGCAATTTGTTCAATTTTAATTTAAATAAATACTTATAAAAGTAAATAGTAATAAGATGTTAATGAAAAAACTTACATTAAAATATCTTTTTAATTCTTAATAAACAAAGTCAAAGTTTAAAAAAATAATTTATATAAATATAACAAATCTATTTAAAAATTACATTTTATTATGCAGTTTTGAATGATGTTGTAATAATGCTGAAATTAGCGTGATCTGGCAGTCATTAACAAATTAAATTGAAAAAAACAAACAGCCTGAATGTAATTTTACTTTCAATTCTAGCTGTAATTGTTTTTGTTTAAGGTAAAATTATGTATCCATAATATTTACATTGATAAAATTTTCTCTATACTACTTATATTTATTCTTTTATTGGTTAATATTGTATAATTTATTATTACTCTTATCTGTCAATGTTTTTTAATATATTATAATTGTGTTTAAACAGTGCAAATATTCTCTTGGATGCCAACATGGATGCAAAGATTGGTGATTTTGGTCTAACAAGAGAGGGTCCTGGTTGTCAAGATACACACGTGGAAGTATCTAGTATCCATGGTACTGAATGTTACTTGCCTTTAGAATATTTACGACACAAACACCTTTCTCCACAAGTGGACATTTATTGTTATGGCATTGTAAGTTCCTTTATAAATAATATTTTTTATTTGATTTTTTAAGAACAGGTAGGACAAATATTAAAATTAAGGAGTTTTTTGTAAGAAAAAAAAATTAAATTTGTGTGTAAATATTTAAAATGTTTAATGTAATTTAAACATGAAATATAATTAAATTAAATTAAATTTAATATATAGAAATGTTATTCACATACACAGTTTATCAAGTTTTTGTTTTATGTACTATTTAATTATTGAAAATGAAATAGATCACTAAAATATTCATTCAGGTATTGAATAAATTTAAGTCTAGATTAAAATTAAACATTGCATATTATATAAAATTCTATATATAACATATTGTATGATACTTTCTTGATACAGTTTCCATATAATGCCTGTAATGTATTTGTCTTTAGAAATGTATATATATAATATTTAAAAAAATTATACTTTTGTAAAAATTAGCAAACACTTGTAAATTAATTAAATTTTCTTTTAATATTTGTTTTCTACTTTCTATTAGGTATTATTAGAAATAGCAACTGGCTTAAGACCATTTGACCCAAAGCGTGGAAAAGGGAAAAGATTGGTAAGTAAATAAATCGCATTACCTTTCATTTAAAAAACAACTAAAGTATCTTTTTTACTATATATAGCTTTTAGTTTGATTATCTAACTAATTTATCATTATTTTACTAAAGTCGTTTAAAGTAATATATAAATAAGTACTTCATTAAAATCTTCCTTGTTGTTAAGCTTGGTGCATTTTTTTTTTTTTTTTTTTTTAAGGGTGTTGCTGCTCTGAAATTTCAGAAAATTGTGAAAATTTGATGTATCCATTCTGTGTTCTTGTGGCTTGTGTTCATTTGTTCATTTCACTTCCAGGCTTGTGTTCATTTGGAGATTTGTACTTTGCCAATTCAAGAAAACTTTGCTTTTACCTATATTGCAATTACATAAATCATTGCTTGATAGAACTCTGTCCTGGGGATCTATCACTTCGGGAATCATTCTTCTTTTCACAAAATATTTACTTATCCAATCAGAATATAAATATGCTTAAAAAGTTTATATGATTTCTGTAGGTAGTAGTAGATTTCAACATACTTAGTAGAACATTTTCTTGCAAAGCATACTTATTTTGCACCTACTGTTAAACATACTTTAATTGAAAGATGTTGACCATTTTTGAGTAAAAAGTATTTGTTAAATGTAATATATTTATTATGTATTTAATATAAATCAAGAATGTAGTATAGGTTTCAGCTTAAATATCTAAACAAATTTTATGCTGCAAAATAGGAGGAGAGGAAGAATGACTAATTTGTTTTAAATACAGTTTTTAGGAAATTTGACATGTAGTTTAGAAAATTTTGGTGGTAACCATAATCAATTTTTTTCTAACTTGCTTTGTGTTTAACATAAATGTGGATTTGTTTCTTTCATAAAAGTCCTCTTGATAAGGAAGTCTTCATTTTAACTATCTTTGTTGTGTGCTGATTGCTGCATATTTTGTAAAACTTGTATTTTCTAAAACACTTTTTTGCCAGGCTTGTGTTCATTTGGAGATTTATACTTTGCCAATTCAAGAAAACTTTGCTTTTACCTATATTGCAATTACATAAATCATTGCTTGATAGAACTCTGTCCTGGGGTTCTATCACTTCGGGAATCATTCTTCTTATTTGATTAGCTTCCTAAGCAACTTTATTTATATAAAATGCAAGTAGTTTTAAATGTTTCAACTGATCCGAGTATAAATTAGAGACAGGGAATTGATTTTTATTTGATGTGTTTGATATTGATTCTGTTATATATATTTAATATATATGTATATGGTTTTTAATGTATTTATCATTAGTAAATATCATTTGCATTTTTTTTTCCTTCAGGCCGATCATGTAAGGAATTGTACAGATTGTGGGCGCATAGAGTCACTGCGAGACCAAAAAGCAGGTGAAGAAAATTTGATTTGGTTCCAGGAGTTGATCCGTATGGGTCAGATTTGTAGTAGTGTTGATAAAAAGAAACGTCCTCCAATGAGTCAAGTAAGTATAATTCGATTGAAATTTAAGTAAATGTTATTGAAAGAACATTATTGCTCAAACATGGCCTAATCAACCATTACTTGATGATTAAAAAATTTTGAGGAAAAGTTTTATATTTTGAATAAAGGTCCTTATTTCTTGCTTAATTAATGTCACTTATCTACTATATAAGTTTGCATTGCTGTGCATTCTTTGGCAGTATATTTCATCATCAATTTGGCTATATAAGAATTTCTTTGTACCATATAACATAAATTTATTAGTTTTTATGCGAATTAATTCCCTTCAAATAATCATTAGGAAGGTAGTCTTACTTATAGAAAGTAATGCTGGCATCTGTATTATATTATACTGGCATGGATCCTGATAATCATGAAACAAAAATACCATAAATCAATGAATAAATTAGGATGGCCACTTGATAAGAATTTCAAGTTATAAAAGTATGAGAAGTATATCACTGTCCCAACCAAATTGACACTCACCTAATGTCATTTAACACACTTGAAAGTGAAATAATTGAGTCAGGTATTAAAAATAAGGCTCCAGTGTGGATAGAATCCAAAATGCATGTTCTCTTGAGAAGATATGCCTTCTGTGGTAGGGCATATGTAAGCTCAAATGTTTTTTATTTTCAAAATGATGGTCAATTGCTTGGTTGCAGCATGGAATATTTAAGCTTTTTTTTTTTTAAATTTTAAATTGCATTGTTGCAGGACAGATAAATACCATATTCTTTCGAACATGGATGCAGCTTAAGGAAGACTTGGATTGATTGATTGCATTAAATATTTTAGAGAAGAAAATTAGAAGATTCTGGCTAAGAAAGATAATTTTCAGGCTGTTAATGAAAGCCAGGATCTATCTTGTGGAGTAAATCAGAAAAAATATAAAAGATTTTCTTTACCTATATGATAATATTGTTTTGAGGTGTGAAAGAATAAAAAGTATGTTATTAGAGCTTTGAGAAAATATAATTCTGGTAAATATTAGAAGTGAATATCAAATGCTTAGATTTAATGTATTTTTTTATGAAATTTATATTAATAAAGTTAGGAAAATCTTTAAAAGACAAAAATGTTTCAGATTTTTTTAGAAATTATTAATTTTTATTGTCTTATAAAGGTTGATCATTAACTCATAACTCATTTTTCATTGAATCTCAAGGTAGTTTTTTGTAGAAATATCAGTTCATCATTAAAAATCTTGTAATAATGTATTCTGGTATCTTAATCTTAATTTCTGATATCTAAATTCTTTTTCTTAAACTTGTAATTTTCGTAAATACTATAAAATTAGTGCACAACTAATTTGGTTTTAATAAAAATTTAATGAAACATTTTTTTATATGTTCTAGATATTAAAGCAATTTGAAACAATAAAAAAAGAGATGTCCTTGATTGACAAGATTCGAAGTTAGTTTGACTTTTATTATTAATTTTTTTCTTGGTTTATTTTAATATATTCTTTATTATATTAAAAATTCTTTAATTGTTAAAACAATTTATGTTATATAAGATTTCTTTTGTTTAAGGACTTTCCAGTGGCAAAGGCAGTATTCCACTGCCTCCTAATTTAACTCCTATTGAACTCCAATGGTATTACGATCTTCAGAATGCTCAAAGTGGAACATCTGTTAACAACAGGTCAAGTGCTCCACCTTTGTGCTCCAGAGATCCAGGGATGAGCTTTGGTGCTGCAAACACACCAGAACCACACAAGGAAGTTATTACACCACCAGCAAAATCTAATGAACAAAGGTATGCATATAATTATATTTCTAAAAGTTTAGCATTTTAATTTTTTACTTCAGAGGTAAAGAACACTGTTTTTATTCTTTATTAATTTAATAGGAGACTGATTATAGTCATCTATGTAGTGTACAATATTTACGCTTAGAATTCTTTTAAAAATTAAAATCTTTATTTTGAAGTTATGCAGAAGATAGTTTTAAAAAATTCTTTGATAAACTGTGTAAATAATATCACTATCAGTCTACAGTGATGCCATCTGTGTTATCATGCATACATGATACACTTTAACTGGCAGCTTACACATTGCTAAAACCTCAATGCATTTGTTCACTATCTCAAAATACAATTTTTTACATGTTGAATTTTTAAAATGGAACAAAGAACTTTAATTAAATTTTATGCAAAACTTGGAAAAAGCACCATCAAAACATATTTAATGAAACAAGTTAACTGCAAATTTTGTTTAAGTAGATCTTCTTATAATGCAAACGTTTTTTTTTGGACGAAAGAGATACTCCAGAAAATGATGAGTATACAAGACCAAGTTCATCAGGAACACTTGAGATTATTAAGAAAGTGCTTGATTTTGTGTGCAAACCATCACTGTGCATCACTGAAAATGATGCAATAGAAATTCAACAAAGGAATGATTCAAACCATCCTGCATGAAGATTTGGGTAAAATAGAAGTATGTGCTAATTTTGTCCCTTCACACTTAAAGCAAGAAATACACATTGTAGAAACATCATCTCAGTCGCTGACAATGATCCAAACTTCTTGAAATTGATTGTCATAGATGATGAAACATTGTGCTTTGAGTAGGATCAAAAAACAAAGTGGCAAGGTGCAGAGAGGAAGTCAGAAAGCTCACCACAAGAAAAAAAAAAGAAAAAAATGCTCTTCACATTCTCTGACTAGTCATCAACAAAAACTTACCTTCAGTAACAATATTTCACAAATCAAAAACAGTGTTGAAATAAACTGCACAAGAGCTTCCCTCATATTGGAAGATATTCCATACTCACTTCAAAACAAAGTCCTTTTTTATAAGCAAGCCATTCGTCCTATCTTAACTTATGCTATCTGGGAACTTGCTTGTAAAACAAACAAGCATAAAATCCAAATTCTTCATGGGAGCTCTATGGTTTATTCGTAACAATGTTCTTCACAACATTTTAGAAGTGGAAACAATTGAAAATCATACCAGGAAATTATTTAGGAGGATGCAACATCATGAAAATAAGATCATGAAAGCCCAACTCTTCTTTTCACACAATGAGGAAAGATGCAAATTCCTGTATTCTTCAACTAAATGGACTGCAAATCTGAAATCTCCCTAAGTTTTATAAGAAAATAATGCCTCTCATCTTTAATTTAATAATACAACCCTTCATTTGCACAACCAAGAAACTTTTCAACTTTTCATTCTCTTGTACTCTTCCAGATGGCACGTCAGCAATAGAATTCTTCCTCCATTCATCATCCAGTGCAGTTTTGCACTAGTATATAATACCTGCTTTCCTTGTTTATCATTTGCTTGTTAACCATGAGTTGCATTTTAAATATATTTAATATGTATTTTTATTGTATTATATTTGAAATTTTTTTTAGCTCTGAAAATCTGAGTTCTGAAGAATCAAGTGAGGATGACAACCATTCTGTGCACAATGTGGTAAATCCTCCTCCTGAAACTCAGGAAAGTTCAACCAACGACAAAGCTTCAGCAGATGGCAAGGCTCCTTTACCTTTACTCACTGTATTACGTCTTCAAGTATCTGAATTTGATGGGTCATCTGAATCATCGAGTTTTCAACGTTCTGTTACTAGCACCAATAGTTTCACTACTGATGATTAATTCAAGCATTTGTTAATTATTCTATTTAAATGCATCATTGATATCAAATATTTTTGCCACTTTTATATTTTTTTGAACAATATCTTTGGTAGAAATAACTTAAGTATGCATTTACTTATTTGTAAATTATATTTTTGAATGTTATGTTTAATAATAATTACAAAAATTACAATAAAAATATTTCTTAAATTTTTTTTTTTTTTTTTGTAATTTCATGTTATGATCTGAATGTTTGAGTTTTTTTTCCTGTTGTATTCATGCATATATATATGTATATATACATAATTATAAAACATATATTAATTTTATTTTAAATATTGCAGATGAAAATTGATTGTAGCATTATGTTATGTAAATATAATTTTATTAATAAATGTTTATTATGAAACTGTTTAATAATTATCTAAATATTTTTAGAACTGTAATTTTTGTAGGACCTTTATGACTTAGTTTGATTTCTCCTGCAAATACAATTGAATAAGAGTTTAATATATTCCTCTTCCAAATTTAATGAACACATATTAAGTATGTTGTCTAATTTGTATTTTTTTAATGCTTTGAAACATTTTGAAATATTTTTAATAAGTTATTTAATTTGATAGATTAAAATTTTGTTGCTTAAGTAATTTTTGATGAAATTCTGGACTATAAATATTTTGTTACTGTTAATGAGATTTATATTGTAATATAAAACAATGGTATGATTATTGATTATTACCCTTTGGTAATCTACATAAATTTAAACTAATATATGTTTCATAATTACACACGCATATGAATACATTATTGTTTTCATATGTTCATATTTATGTTGTATTTTTAATTATTTACTTAAATTGGTACCAGAAAATAAAAATTATGTATATTTAAGGCAAATTTCCATGTTACGTAATGCTGTTTGTGTCTGGAAAATGATTTAATTATATCAGATATTTTTTTGTTGCATTACAAGTTTTATTAAAACAAAATTGTCTTATAAAACTATGTAGTAAAAGTTATTATTATTATTTTGCATATCCTTTTTCTTTTTTACATCTTTATTTCAGCATAGCAAACAAAAATATGCAGAATGTATAAAATGTTTATTAACTTTTTTTTTAAGTAAATAGTTATTATTTTACCCTAAATGGACTTGAAATGAAATCAAATAATCTTGTATATTGTCATACTTTCTATAATAAATACGATTTTCATAATTAAAAGTATCAGCTAATATTTTTGAAAAATTAAATTATATGTATTTTTTAAAGACTGCTTTTAAGAAATATTTAAATGTAACAAATTGTTTTCTGAAGGATAAAGCAATGCACAAATGAATACATCTTTACATTTTAAAAGTAATTAAAGAAATTTGAATATGACTAAGTCTTTTATTTTCTTTTTTCATTTTAACTGATAAAATTATACAGTTTCAATTAGGTTTTTAAAAATGAATATTTTTTTAAGATCAATATTATTTTGACTTTAAATAAATTTTCAAAATAATGTTTTAGAAATGTATATACGTCTTCTTTTTTTGTGATTTACTTTAGAGGGAATAATGTTTCATAATTCTCAAGTTTATGTAATAATTTGAGAAAGTGCCATTTTTGTCGAAATATAAACAGGAAGAATGTGATATTTGTGTGATTAACCATTTATTTATGTAGTGTAACTTTTTAAAATTATTATTAAATATTTCTAAATCTCTTTTATGAGTTTTTATTACATTGAAAAGGCTACAGATTTTGCATGGAAACTTACTGAAACATGTTTTACTGAAATGTTATAAATTGTTTGTAAATTCTTCAAAAAACAATCATGTGGAAGGTATAAATATTTTGTGATGTATGTAGAATCAAAATTTGATTTATGAAGACATTATACATGTTAATGTTTTAAAATTTTAATTATTTGTTATATGTTAAAAAAATTTATTAATTCACTTTCATATCAAGTAGCATGTTTGTGTTAAAGGAGCAAGGGATTTTAAAATAACCATGATTTTTATTCTTTTTATGTATTATATGTATTCTGTACTATAATTTTTTTTTGTTTAAATGTGTAGAACATTATTTGAAAATAGTTAATGTAAAATATTTTTATGATAAGTTATAATTATGTTAACAAGTCAGCAAAATTTTTAGAATATTTTATGGAAACTCACAATTGCCAAATATTTCCAGCTGAGCTTACATTTTATATTAGCATCGATAACATTCTTTTTGCAGTACTTAACTATCTACAGTAAATAATTTATTTTTTCATTGTTTTTTAATTTTGAGTAGTAACTAAGAGTTGGAATAATGGTTTACTTTGCACATATCATTATCCTGCCATCTTTAAACAGTTTTTTACTAACATTCTGTTTCATAAAATTACTTTATTTCTTCATTCTTAGTCTTTTTTGACATTAAAGTTATCAATTACAATAATAAATTGATTACTATAAAGGCATTTATACAGTATTGTTTTTATATTAAATTCAAATTCAATGCTGTTTTTTATGCATTAAATGCTAATATTCATCTTTATAAATTGTAATACTTGTATTTATCTACTTAAAATATCTCTATTAAAAATTTATTTTATGGATAGAAATACAATTATATTAATTTTTTTTAGATGTATAGTGGAGAAAAAAAATATTTTGTACTTAAATTGTTGTCATTTGAAAAAGGACAGCACTAATTCTATATTGCGTTTTATATATTAACTATTTTATTAGATCCATGCTGTCTTTAACATTGGACATTTATAGTTCTTACTAAGAACCTCACTGTGTATAAATTATATATAGATATTTTATAAAGCACATGCAAGTGGTCCCTATATGTTTTATTGACCAAGGCTTTAATATGGTTTTAAAATACCCCATAAAATGAATATATTCATGGCTAGATGTACATGCACTGCTAGAAAACGAATTTATTTCATGTTTTATGATCAAAGTTAATTCTCAAATGGAACAAATTCATATCTTTCAAGGTTATATCCACGACAGATCATCAATCAAAATATGTTCAAAAGTGTTTTATGCTTCTGTTTATTTGTTTATATGCATGTGTAAAAATATAATGCATTTCACTTATTTAAAAATATATAGAGAGCTTTGTGTCAATGGTATATGTTAGTTTTTGTATTATTTGTGAACATATGTAATATTAAATGTTTTTGTAATGCAAATGAAGGCTAGTCTGTTGATATTTGTACTAATTTAATGAAAAATTTTTGGATTCAATGTTGATGCTGAAAGATTTATTTTGGAACATATATATTAAAATGTTAAAATTTGTGTAAATATATTTATATAAATAATAAAATTGATTTGGTTGTTTTCTTCTGTTTATGCATGTTGATTTACATAGTTTAAAATTTTAATTACATTTTAATAATATTAAATATATAAAAGAGCCTATCATAAAAATGATTTTTTTTTTACAATATAACATGTTTTATTAACCCCACGAGACACTTTCTATTACTAATTCAGCTATTAACCTCATAATGGTGCTTAGATTAAATTAAAAGCATATTTCAAGACATTTATCATCTATGAGGCATGAAAAATATTTACAAATATCCAGTCATGGAGACTTAAATTTGTGATCTGCAAAACAAACATCAGTTCTATGAATTCTTAATTGTTTGTCAAGAATCGATGCTTTGATACTATAATTCTTTGAGTTCAGATACTGATGAAATAAGGCATTGTAGGATAAGGTATATCTCACTAACTAAAATGTATTTTTTTTCTATTCCTTCTATTAGCTCACACTCTCCCTATATATATCTTGTTCAAATTTTCAATCGTTCATAAAATACTTTTTATTCGTAAACTCAAGTTCAAATACATTTTTTTTAACTTGTAGTGGATGACACTTGATGTTAATGCAGTTTTTTCAACTATTAATTCAGAAATTAAATGTAATTTATTAATTTTAGATTTAAGTTGCATATATCTACCAATAGATGGCGCCAGATAAACTTAAAAAAATGAATGAAAATTATTTATAAAGGGCTTTATGCAATATCGTGAAAAAAAAGTAGGAATTGACTTCAATTTCTTTTTTATATTGATTGTTTTCATGCATAGAATGAAAGGCAAACAAAATTTTAGTTGAAATCATTATTTCAATTGTTCTTTTTAACATATTTGTATTGCTGCTTTGTGTTCTTGGAAGGAAAAGAAAAACATAGAAGTTTGTATCGCAGAGAATAAACTTGCCAACTAGTAAAATCAAAACTGTTGTTTTTCATTGGATATCTCCAGAGAATTTATATTTCAACCAAAGCGGAAGACACTACAAAAATCATCAATCCGCCACGCCACATTTTATTTTGATTACATTGTAGAGTTTACAATTTAAGTAAGTCATACAAAATAATCATATGTTTTTACCAATTAAGAAACACAATAACTGACATACATAATGAAATTAAACATTTTAACTGTAAATAATGATATCGAGATTTATCCTTGTATAACAGACATAAGTAATTTACATAATGAAAGACATAATTATGTTTAATGAGATTTATGGAGCTGGTAATTTTCCTCTGACAAATGTTTGCAGTTGTGGATCAAATTTAACAGGTGGGCTGACACATAGATGGCGCTACTAGTATTAAATCCATATGATTTTTAGTTAGCCCAAACCTTCAAAAGACACGTGTATAGATTTGACAGTTGTTGCACTATTAGTATGTGAGTTATAGCATTTTTAGTGTTCATCACGTGCAGTCCACTCGGCTGACTGTCGATTGGCCTCCGGTGTGAAATGATGGAGCCATGTTTCATCCATTGTCACATATCGACGCAAAAATTCGGGTTTATTACGATTGAACATCTCCAAACACTGCTTAGAATCATCAATTTGTAGTTTTCGGTCGATTGTGAGCTCGCGCGGCACCCACTTTGAACAGAGCTTTCGCATATCCAAATACTCATTCACAATATATCCAACACGTTCCTTTGATATCTTTAGAGTCTCAGTTATCTCAATGAACTTCACTTTACGGTTATCAGAAATTATTTTGTGGACTTTTTTGATGTTTTCGTCGGTAACAGCCTCTTAGGGGCGTCCACTGCGTGCATCGTACACGGTGTTAATGTCGCCTCGTTTAAATTTAGCAAACCACTTCTCTACGGTTGATTTTCCTGGTGCAAAGTCCGAATAATGTTTATCAAGCCAAGCCTTGTCTTCAATAGTATTTTTTTTTCTCCAAAAAGCAATGCTTTATTTAACACACGAAATTCCTTTTTATCCCTTTTTTCAAACTAACAAAAGTTGCTTCACTAAAAATGCTACAACTCACATACTAATAGTGCAATAGCTGTCAAATTTATATACGTGTCTTTTGAAGGTTAGGGCTAACTAAAAATCATACGGATTTAATACTAGTAGCACCATCTAGGGGTCAGCCTATGAACTTTTCAGCCCACCTATTACTTGTGGAAATTATCAGCAGCAAATTTAAATGTTCTTTAGTTAACATCTGTAAATATTTGTTATATATTTCATTTTGGAGAATGTGTTTTTACAGTAGTTCTGAAAGAGGGGAAAAAAGAAAGCCATGAGCAAATTCATGCAACTGATATAACTGCAAGTGGAATATTTATAAAATTCCAGTAATGATTTTAAGTATTTCTCTTTAAAAATATTACTACGCTGCAAATCAATAATTTCCATTTGAATTTCTTTTCGGCTTTAAAAGGAACTTGAAAAATCTTGACATTATTTGCAATTGCATCAAAATCTGAAAGACAAGACTTGGGTATTTTTAAAACATCCTAAAATCTAACGGAAATGGCGTGTCAATTTGCTGACTAAATGTTCGGCGTGTGGGGCCTGAATAGCCGAGTGGCTAGCGCTATGGCGCTCGGTCCCACAGGTTTCGGGTTCGAATCCTGGTGGTGACATGGATGTTTGTAGTGGTTCGGAATCCATTTTAAGCCGTAGGTCCCGGTCTCATATGACCATAGAGCGTCACCGATCCCAGTCAGACTTCTCTGTCGGGCTTGATGGCCGAGTGGCTAGCGTTCTGGCTCTCGGTACCCCAGGTTTCGGGTTCGAATCCCGGTGGTGCCCATGGATGTTTGTAGTGGTTCGGAATCCACATTAAGCCGTAGGTCCCGGTCTCTTATGACCGTGAAGCGCCACAGAGCCCAATCAGACTTCTTCTCACCCACATCATTCCCAAACTATAAAGTGGCAACTCAGCTCTAGGCGCAGTGGTGTGGTGTAGTAGTACGGAATCCACTTTAAACTGTAGGTCCCGGTCTACTTAGCCCTCGTGTGCACAAGATGACCGTAGAGAGACAAACCAAACCATTTACAAAAGGAAAAAAAAAAATTATTCGTCGTGTGTTTAATGGATAAACAAGAATTTTCAACCAGAATGTTCCCTTTTGAGAAATAAATTTATCTAAGTTTTTAAAAAATGTTGTTTAGCAGGCACTGTACATGTGTGGCGCATATTGAATATATTATAGTTACTTTCGATAATAATAATAAAAAAAAAAAAAAAAAAATGTTTAAATTTTACAATGTCAGAAGATAAGAGAAATTTATTTAGAATTCTCCGAATAATATTGGCATGGATGCTTGTTAGTGGTTCGGAATCCACGTTAAACTGTAGGTCCCGGTCTAAAAAGCCTAAAGTGTGCAAAAAAAAAAAAAAAAATGCCCGTAGAGCGACAAACCAAGTAATATTGTTGCAAATAATTATAAGCATTCCTTTTTCAAAATATATAGTAAATTATTCGAAACCATTTCGACCACTTGAAAAATATTGTCGCCATAGCTGTTTTAATCGATAAATGACATTTTGTTTTCAACAATAGATGGCAGCACGCACTCTACAATTCTTATCGAAATAATTCTACTGAAAAACAGCTTGCAAATAAATGAGGTTACTGTTTGGGGTTATATAATTCATCGGCTTGTCTTGCCATGCCAGATTTTTTACAGCAAGCAAAAATATTGTGTGAATTTGTTATATCTCTATTTTGAAAAGTTAAATTTTTAAAGAGAACAAAACATAATCGGAAAATTAATATGACGTGTTTTATTTCGATATAATTTAATTAAAATAGTATATTTGAGCTATCATTGCAGAAAAACAGTTTATACAATTATTTCAAATTCTACAATAGACTAACTATTTAATATGAAATGTAGTATCGCAAAACACGTTCATCTTTATTTAATTGTATTAAGATTGAATTACATTATTAGTTAAGTTATACAATACGCCTAATTAAGTGTAAAAAACCATAATTTGAGTAATATTTAAAATTTAAAACTGAGAATAGCGAATTAAATTGAACAGACATTAAAGGATACTGGAAATATATATATATATATATATATAATCATAATTATTAACACTTTATTAACAATAATTATTTTCTCTTGGTAAGTTTTTTATTGGGGTTTGATGGCCTATTGACTAACGCTCTGGAGCTCGGTGCCATGGAAGTTTATAGTGGTTAAAAATCCTTTTTAAACAGTAGGTCCCGGTCTAATATGACTATTGGGTGTATGGTAGAAAATTTTCCTGTCTAGAAATCTCCCTGTAGGCAGACGGCCTTGGCCCACTATAGGGCTGTTGTGCCAATGATGATGATGGTGATGATAATGATGAACTTCTTCGTTTAGTATCATATATCGTATCATATACAGTCCAGTCACATTAATGTGACCACCTGTCAAAAGCCAGAATATACACTCTTGTATATTCTGACTTTAAGTGGAGTGTGGTATTAAGTGGCATTTAAGTGGTATTAAGTGGAAATCTTTATATACACTCCACTGCAATATGCTGCCCCTTGCCTTTTGTGATTGGTTACTTCACGTTGACGTCGAAAGTGGGTGGTGGTCACATTAATGTGACTGCACTGTGTATATATATTTCTAAATTAATGATGAATTGATCATGCTTATTGTACTACAGAATTGAAAAACTTGTCTTAATTTAATTGGAAATGTCAACACATTATTAGCGAAATTAAAGTTATATTATTAATTACGTTAGACAAAATATTTAGTTAAAAAAAAGCAATAGTTGTGAGGGATTATAAAATGAAAAATATTAAACTGAGAAAAATTAAAAATCATGATCTAATAAGCTGAATAATTATTAAAGTATTGTATCGTGTTCTAGTTTCGAAGAGACTATATTTCCTGTAAGCTCTTATGGTAGACTCTTAAAGGAATGTAGTAAATTATGATTGAAAGAGCTATAAACTTTTGTAGATAATAATAATTATGTAAAACTTTCCCATTTTTCAATTCCTTCTATTTGATCACACTCTCCCTATATATATCTTGTTCAAATTTTCAATCGTTCATAAAATACTTTTTATTCATCCACACAATTTCAAATACATTTTTTTGAGCTTGTAGTGGATAACACTGGATGTTGATACAGTTTTTTTCAAATATTAATTCATTAATTTAATTTAATTAATTTTTAATACTTTAAATAGAGTTTTAGCAGTTTGTAATGAAAATGGAAATCAACAGGCAGTAGCTCAATCGGTAAAATGCAAGGATTTCAATATTTTTCTCGTGAAATTGATGAATGCGATTTCAATTCTTACGAAAATCATTAATTTTTTGATAAATTTTTGCTTTAAGTAGACGTTTCATCCAAATGATTTTCGAGAAGTGAGTTAGCAGTTGTGGATTAGTGGTTAGAATGAAGGATTTTTTCTCAAAAAATAAAATTGAAGAAGTTTTATTTTGATACTTAATATTGTGATTCCGTCATATGTATATACATATTTAAATTAATTGTAATTATTTAATAAAAAAATTGACTAAAATAAAATTTTTCTTTGTTGACCTAAGTAGGAATTGACTTAAAATTAAAATTTTTTTTTTTTTTTTATATTATTTGTTATAAAGCATCTTTTGCTGGTTTACCATCTCAAAGATGGTTCCATGTTAAGCGCAAAGATAGTTCCATGTTAACTAGGAATTGCAATACCGGACCAAAAGTTCAATACCGGTATTCGGTATTTTTTAGATCTTAATACCGGGATACCGGTAGTTGAAATTTTAGAAAAAGAAAGAAAACACATTTTTTATTTTTTTTCCCCAGGTTTATTAGAGAATGTAAATATCACAAAAAAAAAAAAAAAAAAAAAAAAAAAAAAAAAAAAAAAACACTCGAAATGGTAAACCATCTAATGTTGTCATTTTACTTATAATTTTATCCAAATTATCTTTTTTTTCCCCAAAAAAAATCTAAAATCCCCGATGGCTTGGGCTTAGAAACTGTGCTTAAGTTTGTATCTTCATCGCAATTAGATTCTTTCCTCTAACAAATTTGTATTATGTTCCGTTTTTAAAGCTGTATGGAGTCCGCTTGTATTTCATTCATTCACTTTAAAAACTCTTGAACATTTCTTTTACTTTGTGCCACCATATTCTTTTCAACATATAAATAATTAAACAAAACCGAAGTAGTATCAACTGATTTTTTATGTTCTTTAAAGTCATTCTTATTCATTATTATAGGGTATTATTTATGAGAATATATATAATAAATCTGAAAAATATTTTGAACTCTAAAATATGATATGCAAATACAATGTGAATAACAAACTCATCAATTTAAAAAATATCGAAATATTACACACTTTTTTTACAACTACAATCTTGTTTTCACACATAAGATTTCTGAATAAGAATTCACATATCAGAATAAGAATTTCGCAGATAAGAATTCTAAATTTCTAGTAAATACTGAAAAAACGGTATTTAAACTTGTGAATACCGGTATTACAAAATTGTACTAATGGCTCAAAATACCGGTATTCGATATCCCGGTATACCGTTATTGCAATTCCTATACCGGATCAAAAGTTCAATACCGGTATTCGGTATTTTTTAGATCTTAATACCAGGATACCGGTTTTAATACCGGTAGTAGAAATTTTAGAAAAAGGAAGAAAGCACAGGTGTTTTTTTGTTTTATTTGCCAGTTTTATTAGAGAAGTAAATATCACAAAAAAATTTGTAACTTATAAGAATCATAAAAAAGTAAAGGGACATTATATTTATTTAAATCACAAAAAAGTGTAAATATCACTATTCAGTCTGTGGTACTATTACAAATTTTTGATATGGGATCTTAAAAAACATAAACCGAAGTATTATCAACTGATTTTTTATGTTCTCTAAAGTTATTCTTATTCATTATTATAGGGTATTATTTATGAAAATATATATACAATAAAACTAAAAAATATCTTGAACTCTAAAGTATGATAGGCAAATGCAACGTGAATAACAAACTCACCAATTTAAAAAATATCGAAATATTACACACTTTCTTCATAACTACAGGCTTGCTTTCACAGATAAGAATTTCTAGTTTTCAGATAAGAATTGTGAATAAGAATTCACATATAAGAATAAAAATAACAGATAAGAATTCTAAATTTCTAGTAAATACCGAAAAAACGGTATTTAAACTTGGGAATACCGGTATTACAAAATTGTACAAATGACTCAAAATACCGGTATTCGGTATCCTGGTATTGCAATCCCTAGTTATAACTTGTTCACCTCTATCTTTCGAAGATTCCGGGAACCGTCTGTCGAGCAACGCTGTCCAACTCACCATGCGAAGATCAGACTTAATGATTGTGAATGAACAATGCTCCCCTCCCTTGCGTGGGCGAGGGGACTTTAATTAAAGGCCACAAAGCACCCACGCTTCATGTCCAACGTTACCTGGGTGACAGCGTGCGTACACAGTGGGCGGGAATCATGCTCCAGGGGGTCATAAGAACCAGCGAAATGAAACGGAAGACGGATGCAACAATTTGGGGTTAGAAGCCCTACTGCAAGTGCAGGAGACATCACTGCGTTATTATAAGTGTAATAGATTAAAACAACCAGAAAGGGGGTATAACCCCGTGAGACCCTGCATTTATTCGATTGGATGATTTTATGAGGCTCATTTCGAACAAAAAGTCTGGCTAGTTACTCGTATAAAGAAACCAAAGAACAGAAAAGAAGTTAATGATTCTATACTGATACCTAGATCATTTTCGATCGTTAGTAACAGTATGCACTTTTGATATCACAGGACGTCACTGTAATCGTTAGAGTGTAACTATTGTTTTTCATATGTTTCTTCAGCGCAAACCTTAGAATACTTATTTTTTTTCCTAATGCAGCTGGCAAACACTTAGACAGCTTGGTCTTCGATGCCTTAAGGCAAGCGCTGCATAGACGTTACTCACTTTGCATTGCCCAGGGGCGCGTGTAACTTGAAGATAAGCCACGGACGCGGAGTAATAATGCCCCTGCAACTCTCTACGATCCTATTAGACCGGGACCTACGGTTTAAAGTGGATTCCGAACACCTACAAACATCAATGGACTCGAACTCGAAACCTGTGGTACCGAACGCCAGATCTCTAGCTACTCGGCCATTCAGGGTCATACTTAGAAACCAAAATTTTGTTCAGTCTCCGGGAGCGGTTAGTTAGTTAGCAGCTTATATATCGAGAATTTTTTTTTATGAACACTCTGTATTTTACAACAGTATGAGAATGCTTTTATTTATTTATTCATTTTTTTTTTGGATTAAAAAAAAATATTATTTAGTATAATATTATTTTAGTAATAGTATTATAGTATTTGTGTAATACAACAGCATTTTTTAAAATCAAAAATGAATTTTTCAGAATATTAGAATTGGATGAAAGAAAATAAGTAAGCGTTTATTATATTTTTTAAAGTACTATGTGTTTTGAAATGTTATCATAATTAATCAAAAATATTTTATTATATTGTCTAAAATAATCAGACTTTTAAATATGACCATAAAGATTGTCCTGAAATTAACACTTCTAAAAAATGTAATATACTATTAGAAAAATGATTATTAATGTTAATTTTTGTCTGCAATTTATAGTCATATAAAAAAAATCACTTTCCTTTAATATATTTTTATAAGGAATTAGAAGTTTTTAATGTATGTTTGTAATGCAAGTTTGTTATGTAAGTTTTACATTCATGACAAACAAAACTTATACACAAAAAAAGTTCTCCCATATTTAAATTAATTTTCTAATTGAATTAATTTTATTGTTTTTAATTATTGTCAATTTTAATTTGACGTTGTTTGCCACTAGATATGCTCGTATGTAATAAATTCAGAGTTTCACAGGATGCACCATAGTGAGCCAGTTACACTATAAGGTACAAATATTTTCAAGGTTTGGTTTGGTTTGCCGCACTACGGTCATCTTGTGCATACGAAGGATAAACAAACAAGGACCTACAGTTTAAAGTGGATTTCATTCACAAACATCCATGCCACCGCTAGGATTCGAACCTGGAGTCCATGGTAAAAAGGGTAGAGCACTAGCCAATTGAATACTTCCAAGGAGTGGTATGTTAAGAGTTCACACTTTCCACTACTTCTCTAATTCAAATGCAACAATTTTACTCATAGTGCTAATAATTGTAATAGGTTGTCTGAAAAGTTCGTAGGCTGATATATAAATGGCGCTACTAGTATTAAATCCATATGATTTTTAGTTAGCCCTAACCTTCAAAAGACACGTGTATAAATTTGACAGCTGTTGCACTATAAGTATGTGAGTTATAACATTTTTAGTGAAGGAACTTTTGTTAGTTTAAAAAAAATGGATAAAAAGGAATTTCGTGTGTTAATAAAGCATTGCTTTTTGGCGAAAAAAAAAAATACTATTGAAGGCAAGGCTTGGCTTGATAAACATTATTTGGACTGATTACCGTAAAGTGAAGTTGATTAAGATAGCTGAGATCCTAAAGATATCAAAGGAACGTGTTGGACATATCGTGAATGAATATTTGGATATGCGAAAGCTCTGTTCAAAGTGGGTGCCGCGCGAGCTCACAATCGACCCAAAACAACAACGAATTGATGATTCTAAGCAGTGTTTGGAGCTGTTCCATCGTAATAAACCCGAATTTTTGCGTCGATATGTGACAATGGATGAAACATGGCTCCATCATTTCACACCGGAGTCCAATCGACAGTCAGCCGAGTGGACTGCACTTGATGAACACTAAAAATGCTATAACTTCACTAAAAAGGCTATAACTTTAATAAAAATGCTATAAGTGACATACTAATAGTGCAACAGCTGTCAAATTTATACACATATACATGTCTTTTGAAGGTTAGGGCTAACTAAAATTCATATGGATTTAATACCAGTGGAGCCATCTATGTGTCAGCCTACGAACATTTCAGTCCACCTGTTATGTTTAAGCCGCAACGCTTAAAATGCGGAAAAGAGCACTCCCGTAAGGAGTGTACTATTGAAGGGAAAATTGGTGTTCCCAAATATATTAATTGCAAAGCCATCGGTTATCTTGCAGCTTGGAGAGGCTGCCTCAAATTCCCGAAAATTAACTCCAGGTCCAATAGACAAGCAGTTTATCCCAAGATCATCCCTTCTAGAAAAGTTATACCTAACGTCAGCTTTGCTTCTATGCTAAAAAATTCTGCAACTTCATCCGCTCCTGCAATTGTGGATCAGAACCAACAGAGTGCTTTGCTCTGCATTCAAGATGTCAACTTATTCCAAAATGCAATTTTCTTAATGAAAGAATTTATTTAGTTATTTAATGACATCAGAAATCTTTCAAATTTAATTAATAAAATAAATTCCACTAAGAACAAAGCTGACAAACATTCGCGAATTATATGTGTTCTAATACTTATATTAATGCCCCGTAATGACTCGGTTGGTTGTTGTTGTTACTTATCCCACTTGGTAGATATCTAATCTGGACCAAGCCCACGAACCCGTATGGACATATGGTTGAAGGGGAAGGAAGCAGCTTCTGTTGTGACAGAGCACCCGTATGTAGAAGTCTGACTTTAGCTGCGTGATTCTCTACAGTCATATGAGATAGGGACCTACGGCTTAAAGTGGATTCCGAACCACTATAAACATCCATAGCACAGCCGGGACTTGAACCCGAAACCTGTGGTACCGAGCGCCAGAGCGCTAGCCACTCGACCATTCAGGCCCACTCGGTTGGTTACAGGTCTTTATACAAATAATTGCTATTGGAACGCTATTAATAATTAATAAGTTATTTTTTTAATAAATTAATAATATAGTATATTTACTCTTTTTTATCTAATCAATGGGCTTAAAGCTTAAGAAACTTTTCTCATTCACAAAGCATTAGATAGAGGTTGCTATGCAACCAAGGCTCTCCGTCAACCTGGCAAATCGTAGTAGTGATGTAAAGTTTCACCATACAGAAACTATAACGATTAAAAATAAAAAATAATTATAATAGTATAGTATAGTGTAATTCTCAATAATATCAAATAATTAAAGCATAAAAATTAGATACGATAAATCAATAGATGTGTCGTTCCAACCAAGGTTCACCGTCAATCTGGCAAATCGTCGTCGCCCATTTCTCTAAGTCCAGTAAAATGACTTTCTATAATACAGATACATATATTACTTATCCTCATCACATACACGACAGCTTTTGATTCGACTTGCGTCGCCATTGTATTATGTCCCGCCTTTCCATGAGGGGTCATATTCCGTAATTCGAAAACCTTTATTCAAGCATTTTAAATTCCAATTTTCAACAATCTTGAAATCAAACGCTTGTCTTCAAGCAATCGTTATTTCACATCATTTCCAGCAGAGAAATGTGTGAGTTAATTTTGAAGTGAGTTAATTTTATTGTTTTTAATTATCAACCATTTTAAATGGACGTTATTTGCCACTAGATATGCTGATATATAATAAATTCAGAGTTTCGCAGGATGCATTATAGTGAGCCAGTTACATTATTAGGTACAAACAATTCCAAAGAATGGTATATAAAGAGTTCACACTTTCTTCCACTTAAGTCCAATAAAATGACTTTCTATATTATATATTACCATCATGCATACGACAGCTTTTAATTCGACTTGCGTCGCCATTGTATTAAGTCTGCCTTTCCATGAGAGGTCATGTTCCGTAATTCGAAAACCTTTATTCAAACATTTCAAATTTCAATTTTCAACAATCTTGGAAGTCAAACGCTTGTCTTCAAGCAATCGTTATTCTGCATCATTTCCAGCACAGGAATGTGTAAAATCTTGCCCATGAAATGGAGCTCGTTTGGGAGAGAGCCCTGGTCATTCCCACACTCTCTGATGTCCAGATTTCCAACTTCACATCTCTGGGCAGGGGCGGAGCGTAATTTGGACATTAGTTGGGGCCATTTAAAGCAATAGCCCCAGCAACAACAATACTGGCGGCCATCATTCCTTGCCTTGCAAATGGAGAATGATAACTCGCGGGGCGGCCCCTAATGCGGGATGTCAGCCCCGGCGATCATTTAGCTGCCGGCGGACAGATTAAAGGTTACAGGGCCGCAGGGAAGGTCGAGGGGGCTCATTTGCGATCCCCGCATGCACGCGATGGGGCCTGATTAGCTGTGTGGGCCCCTGCAAAAGCAAACCTCGGTGGTCGGGAACACGATAACCGAATTTGTGGATTTGAAGTGAACAGACTAATTTGCAGGCTTAAATATTAAATACTATTTTAATGGGGGCTTTGTATACATAATCTGTCTGAGTACACGCAGGGTAATAGAATGTAGAGCTGAAACTCGACGAAACACCAGTTTGAAAAAATAGTAAAAACAACATGATCGACTTTAAATCGACAGAAATGATAGACTTTTTTAAATTTGACGTCCATTCTTTGTGTAAATTGTAGTTGAATAATCAGTTATAAACCAGTTATAATAGAATATAGAGTTTTCAAAAACAGAAAGTTGGACTTTCATTCTTTGTGTAAATTGTAGTTGTTAGCAGTTGAATAATCAGTTATAACACCAGTTATAATATAATGTAGAGCTGAAACTCAACAAAATACCAGTTTGCAAAGATTTTAAAAACAATATGATCTACTTTAAATCGACAGAAATAATGAACTTTTTTAAGTTTGACGCCCATTCTTTGTATAAATAGGTAATTATGCTTAATTTTCAAACAGAAAGTTACTTGGCAGTTGAATGATCAGACTCATAACGCGTTACAAATCCAATTCATATTGTTTGAAGACAACTAAAAGATTTAATGCAAATCAAAGAGGATTTGTCATATTTAGATAACGAAAGCTCAAAACGCCTTTTTTAAAGAGCAAAAATCTTTAATGTAGTAGAATCCAATTATTTGTGTCTCGAAAATGAGAAGAGGTTTTGAAACACGGTATTATGATCCGTGATTTCTTAAATTAATTTTGCGTGAGAATGCTCTGCAAAAACGGTTAATTGTACTGTAATTTACAGAATCTGTGATTTAATCTCGTTTTCGTTATCGCTGGTCTTCCAATTCCTATACAGTTTAATAAAAAGTAGTAGTAATAGTTCGATGGTATATAAAAATCACCTTTTTTATTCTTGTGTTAGTTGTTGTTCATCCTATTTTTATAGTCAGATACTACGCATGGAGAATGCACTGTTGGATTGAGCATCCTTGTATATTACTGTTTCTGTAAACGACTTTACTATTTGAGGAGAACTGTGTCTTCAGTAGATCCTTTGCTCATGTATGACCATCCAGATCTCTCGACCTTGCACCGATCTTTGACTTATGGAAATATTTGAATTTAAAAAGTGTAGTTTGAAAAGCCAATATCATTGACAACTTTGAAGGATGCTTTACGAAAACATGTATATGTTATCATAAATGTTACATTATATTGGGAATAGTTTTTTTTTTCTAATGCAGCTAGCAAACACTTAGACACATATTGTGAATAATATGATGTCTCGTTTGACAACTCTGTTGGTGAATTGAACAAGTATTATTCTTTAATTTTTTTTAATATTATCTTACGTAAAATATAGCTGTTTAAATGATAGCATCATCTGATTGTTAAAAAAAGAATTATTACAGGACTAATTTTTTATTATTTTAGGAAAAAAAGAACCCTCTTCATTTTTGTGTAAACGACATCTTTTTAAATTTGTTACTTTTCTAATTATTAATTTTTAAAATTTGTTCTGACTTTTGAATCACTCAGTAGATCTTCAACAGAGATTCGAACCCTAGTGACAGGACATTGATTTTAACACAGAATCCCTAAGCACCAACAGGTCTGTTCCTATTCTTTCCAGGAAACTAAATAAATAAAAAAAAAAAAAAAATCATTGAGATTGTTAGAACCCTTTCCTATTCTCTACACGTTGCAGATCGTAAATCCAAGGCAATATGGTGTTCGATTCGGGACTTGTGTTTCGATTCTCATCACGAACGATGGGAAAAAGGAAAGCCATGACTCTGATCCTGATAGTCAATCCTTCCCCCTTTTTTTTATGTTCCCGCCATTTTACTGGTGGTACTTACGGAAATCGTCTGCCGCGATTAATTTGCGACGCCATCCATCTTAACGGAAGCCATTAATCTGGCCAGCGATTACGCAACAGAACTATGCGAGGCTCCATTTTTGTTGCGTCGACAGCGTTCGAATTATTGCGTTGGAATTAGCTACCGGTCGAGCTCCACTGGTGGAAGAAATCTCTTTGTTTATTCGTTCCGAACAACAAGAAGCGCCCCCTCGTGGAGTGATTTATCATTTCTTAATGGCCGACTGATGTAGAAGTCATTGCTTTCGGGATTATCTGAGATGTAAAAGCTATTAGGGAATTTAATTCCTTTTCATTTTGGCGGGAATCACTTAATGGAAAAGAAAGTTAAAGGACCATGTGCTCATCCTGTCTCCTGCTTCTTCATTCCTTCTTTTTTATTCTTTTTACCTTTCACGAAGGAAGAAGGCTTTTAGGCTGGATCTTCTTTTTTTTTTACCGTTTTATTTGGAGTTTTCCTTTTTTGCAGAATACTTTCTGGAAAGAATTTCTGATTCTTCGCATTTCGTTCGTTTCTGTGGATGCCGCAAGAGAAAGAATCGCGCTATTAACACTTCTTAGAATGAAGGTTATGATTGAAAAAAGGAATCTAATGAATGACGGTAAAGATACTCAAAAGTCTTTTATGAATGAGCATTCTTTCTGAAATGAAATCGCATTGATGTTTTTGTTGAACTTGTATTCTTTCGAACACAAATGTACATTTTATTCATTTCTGTGGATGCCGCAAGAAAAAGAATCGCTATATTAACACTTCTTATAACGAATGATATGATTGAAAAAAGGAATCTAATGAATGCCGGTAAAGATACTCAAAAGTCCTTTATGAATGCGTATTCTTTCTGAAATGAAATTGCATTGATGATGCATTGATGTTCAATCGCATCATTGAACTCATTTCAAAACAAATGAACATTGTAGGATTTTCAGAAAATTTTCAACAATTGTTCAATATTGTTGATGGAATGGATAGTCTTTGTTTAGAAAAATTAGTTAATTTGGTGGAAATTACAACAAAAATCTCTCGTTGTCTGCCTGTATTTTACGTGATTTCCAATATATACATCACCCAAGACCTGGCAGTTATCTCTAAAAATCTTTCTGGAAGGCATTATTCATTCTTTCATATAACATTAGCTATTACCATGCAGCTATCTATCTTACCTTGTAAGTGCTGTATGTTGTATATGATATGATTTTTTCTTACAGAGAAGTGGACGAGTTTTAAGGGAGTCATAAGCAAAAACCTATCCGCATTTGAAAAAAATCATTTTTTGTTACTTTCAAGACATTCAGTCTTAAAAAAATCTTTTCAAATCTAGTAAAATCTTTTTTAAAAATTCAGTCTGTTTTTTCCAGTGTAAGAAAGCGTCTTAAAAAATCAATTTAAAAAATGAATCAGTTTTTGACATGATATCTAAAGAATGTTTTGAGCATATTAAATCATGCATTTTAATATTACGACATTTGTAAATAAATATCGTTACATGGAATAAAACAGTACCAGCACTGACATTCGACGAGTTCTTTGTTTTCACATTTGTTGGAACTGTTTTCAGACAGTTTTTTAATTTCAGAATAATTTTAATTACAAAAAAATGAAAAGCTCTTGTTTCTGAATATATTAAATCGTCAATCTAACATACACTGAAGTGACAAAAGTCATGGGATACCTCTTAATATCATGTCGGCCCTCCTTTCGCCCGGCGAAGTGCAGCAACTCGACGGGGCATGGACTCAACAAGTAGTTGGAAGTCTTCTGCAGGAATATTGAGCCATGCTGTCTCGATAGACGTCCATAATTGTGAAAGCGTTGATGGTGCAGGATTTTGGGCACGAACAGACCTCTCGATGATATCCCATAAATGCTCGATGGGATTCATGTCGGGCGATCTAGGTGGCCAGATCATTCGTTGGAATTGTCCAGAATGTTCTTCAAACCAATCGTGAACAGTTGCGGCCCGGTGACATGGCGTATTGTCATCCATAAAAATCCCATCGTTGTTTGGGTACATGAAGTCCATGAATGGCTGCAAGTGATCTCCAAGTAGCTGAACATAAGCATTTCCAGTCAATGTTCGGTCCAGTCGCACGAGAGGACCAAGTCCATGCCATGAAAAAACAGCCCACACCATTACGGAGTCACCACCAGCTTGAACAGTGCCTTGCTGACAGTTTGGGTCCATGGCTTCGTGGGGTCTGCGCCACACTCGAACCCTACCATCAGCTCTTACCAACTGAAATCGTGACTCATCGGACCAGGCCACGGTTTTCCATTCATCTAGGGACCAACCGATATGCTCACTTGCCAACGAGGGTCGCTGCAAGCAATGTCGTTCTGTCAGTAAAGGCACTCGAGTCGGTCTTCTGCTGGAATAGCCCAAGAAAGCCAAATTTCTCCGCACAGTTCTAACAGACAAGTCCCTTGTACGTCCCACATTGATTTCTGCGGTTATTTGACGCAGTGTTGCTTGTCTGTTAGAATTTACGACTCTTTGCAGACGTCGCCGGGCTCGGTCGTTAAGTGCAGGCGGTCGACCACTGCGCTTTCCATGGTGGGATGTTATGCCTGAAATTTCATACTCTCGGCACACTCTTGACACAGTGGATCTGGGAATGTTGAATTCCCTAACGATTTCCGAAATGGCATGACCCATGCGTCTAGCTCCAACTAACATTCCGCGTTCAAAGTCTGTTAATTCCCGTCGTGCGGTCATCATCACGTCAAAACCTCTTCACATGAATAACTTGAACAGAAATGAAAGCTCTGCGCATTTATACCTGTTCTACGCGATGCTACTGCCATCTGAAAATTTGCATATTGCTATCCCATGACTTTTGTCACTTCAGTGTATATCCATTTAATGAAGTGTTGATTTACTTGACTTTTCTAAAATTGATGTAAATTGATTAATTATGAGTTTTGTATTCCCGATTAACTATCAATTGTTATTCCAGACTTTACACTACTGATTAGTACATTACATCAAACTCGAAAATTCATCCTGCCTTATCAACAGTTATATTGACACAATTTCACTAACTTTACTTTTCAGCTATTTTAATTGTTCAGCATGCTTATTTAAGCGCATTGATTTTTTAATAATAAATTATTGTGATAATAGAAAAAATTTTAATTATGGAAACTGTTATTGAGTCATTTTTAATATATACTACTGTGTACAAAAAGTAAGACCAATTTTCAATTTAAAATTCCCGTGGCTTATGGAATTTCAATTTTTTTAGGTTGTTGGCACTATCCTTGACATCTGTGGGAAATTTGACGTCAAAATATTCATTAGTGTTTGAGTTTCGCTTGACTTTGCGAGACGCTAAAACTGATTCCGGCGATTTTTGAAATGTCTGAATTAATTGAGCACAGAACTTGCATTAAATTTTGTTTGCGGAAACGTATAAAATGTTGCAGAAGGCCTTCTGAGAGCATTCCTATATCGGAAAGAAGTGGTATAAACAGTTCAAAGAAGGCAGAGAACTCGTTGAAGACGAAGATCCCTCTGGTGGACCATCCACCTCAACCGACGAAGCTCACGTCCAAGAAATTAACGATTTGGTGCTTGCAAACCGTCGATTTACAATTAGAGACCTTGCTGAGGATGTTGGAATTTCAAAAGGATTGGTCAATTCCATTTTAGGCCTCAAACGTGTCAAATTTCGATTGGTACCGAAAACATTGAATGCGCAAGCTCACATTGCATTGATTCTTCGTGACTTTTTCGCCATAAATGAAACCCACATCGTTCCACAACCACCGTATTCACACCGTGCGACTTCTGGCTATTCCCTAAATTCAAAAGACCACTCCGGGGACACCGTTTTGAGTCGATTGAAGAGAGTCAACGTGAATCGCCGCTCGCTTTGAAGGTCATCCCTGCCGATGACAGTTTAGCATTCATTGAGAACAGGAAAAAAAGCTGGCATAAGTGCATTGTGTCCGGATGGGGATTACTTTGAAGGCGATGAAATAAATTTGGATGAATAAATAAAGAGTTTTTGAAAAAAAAAATAACTGGTCTTACATTTTGGGCACAGTAGTATATTCCTTTTTTGTGCCTTTTTAAATATTAAATTCAGATTAAAGTATTAATTTTTTTGTTCTAATGCAGCTGGCAAACACTTAGACAGCTTGGTCTTGGATGCCTTAAGGCAGGCGCTGCACAGACATTACTCACTTTGCATTACCCAAAGGGGATGTGTAACTTGAAGATAAGCCACGGACGGGGAGTAACAATGCCCCCGCAACGCTCAACGATCCTATTAGGACCGGGACCTAAGGTTTAAAGTGGATTCCGAACCACTACAAGCATCCATGGCAACAGCGGGACTCGAACCCAAAACCTGTGGTACCGAGCGACAGAGTGCTAGCCACCCGGCCATTCAGGCCCGATTAAAGTATTAATAATTGCCTAGAATTTTCTCTTTCACATAATCAAAATATTGAATTGCAAACGATGTTCTCAAAAATTAAATTTCTCAGAAAATCAAATCTTTCTGTATGTAATCTTACTTTTGTATTCACCAGAATCTCAGAAGAGCCTTAATCTAATTCCTCTTAATACACTCGTTCACAGTATGTGCAGAGAAAAGAGTGCAATTGAAGAATTAAAACTTAATTAAAGACTTCTGCAACATGATCCAATAAACACAAAATTAGATTTGCTTTCAGGGAGCAGTGATGAAATTAAATTTAATGGAAATTTCACTGTCAAGCTGATTAGCCGTAATAAAACAAATCCAATAACAGGAAAGTTAGGTAAACAATTGCTGCTAATTAAAGCTTTGCCGAGCATTGCAGTCAAATAGTAGTTCAATCAGTCTTCAACAAGGACAGTAATTTTGAGTGTATAGTTTTGCAAATCTCTTTACATAAGCCCAATTGGCATTCGATTCTGAATTCAGCATCAAAGAGTAGCGCTTTATTATTTAAGTCTTCCTTTCAACTCTGTTCAATACAGCTACGTGCGAAGTAAAACGTGTCGTCATTATTTTGAAATTTCACAGTCTGACTGGAAATATATTATTTTCATTTCATTTGTAAAATTCTATCAGTTTCATAATGTTGATATCATATAGATTATCTAGTTACAAGAGATTTAAAAATGTACATAAAATAGTCAAGAAATTCTCCATAATCATCGCTTTATTATTTAGGTTTTTTTACAGGTCGAAATAACTACAGATTGAATATAAATCAATTGATATACCATGAGTTGTAATAGACCACGAGCTAAAAAATGTCTACTCTAATGAGAAGTGAGGGACTGTCTTAAAAGGAGATTTTTGGTGTAGAAGTGGAAGAGTTTTGCGACGAGACGACCAGAAGTTTTCTTTTCTTTTTTCCTTGAAGTGACCGAATAGGCTGGAGTTTCAAAGTGAGCCCCTTGTGGTTTCGTGAATCACGCAATGTGATAGTTAAGATCTGCCGCAGACCAAATGTTTAGATTCCTCGTAGATTCGAGAACTCTGAAAATCTCCGAACTTGGAGTGAACTGCACTTATTTATCTAATGTATATCCTTAATTTTCATTTTTTGTAAATAGAGTTCTGTATATACATACATAATGTTTGTAAATAAAATTTAAAGTGTTTCCATGGCTATCGTTCTGGCCATTGATACCATAGGCTTCAGGTTCGAATCCTGGCAGTGGCATGAATGTTCGCTAGTGGTTTGGAATCCATTGCAGCTGCAAGTCCTGCTGTAGTACTTCAAGCCGCTGGTCCCGGTCTGTTTAGCCAAAAGTGTGCACAAAATGACCGTAGAGAGACAAACCAAACCTCATTTTGGAAAGAATTAACTACAACTCACTCTACCAGCAGATTGAAAACCTTTGAACTCCTGCTCTTTAACTGTATACATTGCACCTGAGGCACACATCTTGCATGCTAAGAGCTATTTCTAAGGTATACAAAGACAAATTAAGTACTGTATATGAATGTTAATTTAAAAATTTAACGTTACTTTAAAAAGTTAGTACAATTGTATGAATAAATTTTCTTGATATGGGTTACTTCTTAAAAATACAAACAACTTAATTCCATTTATTTTAGTCTACCACAAACAATAACTTAAATTTCTATTAATTACAGCATTCCAAAAATTTTCAAAGCATCTTGGCGCTAACGAATTATTTGTGCATATTCTATTGATTATTTATCTAAAGCAAAAATGTTGGCGAATTAAATTAAAAATTAAAAAGGCATTTCCCGAAGATTCTTTTGCATTCCGCAACATCATAACACTATACATAAGTAATTAGCACAGTTGACAGAAATTCCTGAATCAACATTAAAACTCGAGAATCCTTGCTTCTCAAACACACAAAACTGATTCTTTGTTAAAAGAGAAGCTTTTTAATTAATATCCTTTAATTATATTGAAAACAAACAGGGAAATATTTGTAACGGCAAACTAAAAATTTTCTTTTAATTCGAGAGTGATTCAGCGAGACTTTGTAACTTTTCCTCTCCGAGTTGATTGAAAAATAAAGACACGGATACAGTTAGTTTTTCTTTACTGCAAGCAAGCAAAACTGAGGCGGATTCTTTGTGCTTGCTTCGGGCAATTTTAACTGTACTCTAGAATCTTAATTTAATTTAAATAGCTTTCTTGGAGCTTCGAGAAAATGCTGCCTTTTATTTTCTTTTTCATTTCATTCACTTTTATTGTTGTGCGTATCGGCATTCGAATTCTACGGAGAGCAGACGATAAATGAAAGCGACATTCGAAAAGAGAGTATCGCTTTGTAAATGAAATTTAATCGTGAGCGTAAGATTTAGATTAAATTAGGTGGCAACGATCGCGGTAACCTCAATTGCTAATTTTCCAGTTCCTTTTTCATATTTTGTTTATTCTGTTCTGTTTCGTTCTCAAAAGATGGCTGCTTCTTTAATAAAGAGAAAAGAATAAAAATGGAACTTTCTCTCGTTCCAATTTTTACCTTTATAAAGAGAAATATTAATTGAAAGCTTCTCGAAAGAGATCAAAGCTGTTACAAGGTATTTATTCTTTTATTTTTTAATCGCAATTTAGAGCTATAGAGACACCGTGAAAAATGTGTTCAATTCGAATTATATTTAAAAAGTTTCGTAATAATGTAGACAAAAAAAGAATTCGAAAAAAATGTATTATGTTTAAAATATTTTATTCTTCTTAGAAAGCGTCGTCACTAATTTAAATCACATTTATAAGTGGATTTAAAAAATATTAAGCATTTTTTTATGTCATAACCGTATGAGAAATAATTCTAAAAGGGAGATAAATTATAATTCTAAAAATGAAATGAGTATTTTTCTCAATTATTAATCTCTTGTTTCAATATTTTAATAAAAAATAGATAGCATTTTAAATTTATTTATATTATTTGGAGAGTTAATTAAATGTTTGAATTCCATTTAGAATATGTGCAATCAAATAATCGAAAAATAAGAATATATATAATAACCGTATGAGAAACAATTCTAAAAGCGAAATAAATTAATTCTAAAAATGAAATAAATAAGTATTTTTTTCAATTATTAAATTCTTGTACAGCATTTTAATAAAAAAATAGATAGCATTTTAAATTCATTTATATTATTTGGAGAATTAATTAAATGCTAGAATTCTCTTTAGAATGCTCGCCATCAAATAATCGGAAATTTTTTTTTTGTAAGTAGTTTTGAAATATAAATGGAATAATAATAATAAAAAAAAAAAAACAAGAATTAGTTAGTGGTTTTGATTTAAAAAGTTAAATAATTGAATTTATTAATATATTAAATGATGATCTGTAAAATAATTTGTAGGAATTAAAAAATATTTGACCTTTAAATTTTAGGGTTAATTATGATATGATATATTTAATGCAGAACTACTTATACATAGTACATTATAGATTAGCAAATTATAACTTCTTGGAAATAATTCAATTACAGCATTTTGTGAAAGTTATTGACTTAATCATATTTTTATATTAAATAGCAATTAATATTTTTTGTATAATAAACTTATTTTTAATAAACTATTACATAATGTAACATATCGGCCTATATTAGACCTATAACGGCTTCAAGAAGTGGGCCACTTTCAGGTTCATGGGAACACTTTAATTTTTATTTACAAGCATTATATATCTATATACAAATAATGATTACTGGGTTATTATACAAATAAATGTAAAAATAAAAATAAAATTTGATTCACAAATGCACGGTTAAATTACAAGTACAGTTCACTCCAAGGTTGGGGATATTTCAGAGAACTCAAATCTACCTCGAATCTAATTGCCTCGTCTGCGGCAAACCTTAATTATCACACCGCGTGATAAAGAAAACCATGAGGTGTTCACTTTTCAAAACAGGTGTAAACTCCAACCTATCCAGTCACTTCAGAGTAAAAAGAAAAGCAACACATCTGGTCGACTAGTCGCAGAACTCTCTCCCTTCTACTACAAAAATCTCTCTTTAAGACAATCAGTCGAGAGAGTTAGGAGTCAGCTTCCGTCGCTTCTCATTGGAGTAGACACTTCTCAGCTCGTGGTCTATTACCAATCACTATGGCACAACTCATTGTATATCAATTGGTTGATATTCAATCTGTAATTGTTCCAACGTGTGAAGGTCGCATAGACATTCGCTAATTTCCTTGAATCTCATTATACAGGATACTGAATATCTGCTATCAGATTTGAGAGACAGGTTGTTTTTATTCGTACAAAACACTAATTGCACACAATATAACTACCCACAATACATCTCGTCTGCTGTCAAATTTGAATGATGGGTTGTTATTATATATTTGCCAAATAATATACATTCCTCTCTCCTGGGAATGAAATGTCCAAACTGTTCTCGTGAGGAAAAAAAAAAAATGCTGCAATAACTATTAAATAAATTCTTTTAATAATTAAACAAGGCATGTATTACCGACAAAGAACTGAAGACCATTTTCAGAAACTCAAAATAGTTTCTACTAAATTATGAAATTTGGATTTAGGAAATTAATAAATATTTTTTGCGACTAAATTTAAATTTCTAAGTTAATTAGAATATCTTGTCATCTAAATTCGGAGTAAAAGTTTTCTACCAAAATCTCCTGGATACAGGGGAAAATACCAATTTTTTCACCAATGCGGCTTACTCGCAAATCTAAATTTTCTGACCAATGCAAAACAAATCCAGGGTTTCTACTGATTGAAATGCTATCTTTCCAGTGTTCTGCAGACGTTTTAAATCGAAACGTTGAATGTCATTCAAGTTGAAAGCAACGGAAAACCACGAGACAGTTGAGCAGAACCAGACTTCCGATTTGCTGCCATTCTGACTCATGAGACTCCAGTGTCCAGAGGGTATCTAGCTTTAATGTCTGCTGGCTTAATGTCTAGCTGTAATGCCCTTAACTGTCTATGATTGAGGAGATTATTGATGAGGGGTATAAATGGGACTTGATCCACATTTAAATCATTCATCATAGAAATAATTTGAAAACTATTTGATTAATAATGAAATTTTTATTTTTTTTATTTCAGATAATTAACAATAATATATATATATTTTGAAATTTTGATTTCTTAGCAACTTAATCTTGTTGATGTCGTATCCCTCATGGATTAATTGGGTTGGTCGCTCTACGTATACACGAGGGCTAAACAGACCAGGACCTACAGTTTAATGTGGATTCTGAACCATTACAAACATTCATGGCCCCTCCGAGACTCGAACCCGAAAGCTGTGGTACCGAGCGCCACTCGGCCATCAGGTCATTCCTTACGGCAGAATGACGGGTGGGGGAGTTTGCAGCATGAGTGATGGAGCACCTGTAGGTAGAAGTCTGACTTGCCTCCCGTGCCGCTGAAGGACAGTGCCTTCTGGGAGGACTTTTAGGGGGAACTACCCCACATTTGCGTATTTTATGGTAGAAAATCAGGAAAACTCCCAGACAGTCCGACTAAAGAGGCCAGATTTGGAACATCACAAACGCCCTCTAGGGTCCTCGTTTTTCTTACGCCTGATGGCTAATTGGCTAGCGCTTTGGTACCACAGGCTTCAGCTTAGAATCCTGGTGGCGGCATGAATGTTTGTTAGTGTTTCGGAATCCACATTAAACTGTAGGTCCCGGTCTAATTAGCCTAAAGTATATACAAAATGATTGTAGAATGACAAACAAAACCTCGTTTTTTGAAACAGTGTCTACAACAAAGCCGTCAGCGTATTGAACCTCCACCCTACTTCTCACTAGCTGCGCACTTTGCCACTGAGCCATGAGTCAGGCTAGTAACTTAATTTAGGAATTAATTGTTAATGGTTATTTTAACTAATATGAGGAGAAAAGTTTCATTTTTAATGTGATTAGAGCTCCAGTTGCAAAGAGAGAAATTTCTAACCTAAAATATAATGCGATCATGATACATGAATTTGAGAAAGATTATTTTGTTTCATAAATGCAGTTGACATTATTTTTCTTATTATTTAAAATAATTAAATGAAAATTATTAATTATTATTAATAATATAACTACCCACAATACTGCTTGTTTGCTGTCAAATTTTAAAAAATCCATATCAGAATCTACAGAAATTTCGAAGAGTTTATTAGCGTCGTTAAGGTTACTTTGTTTAATAGTATAAGAATTATTTGTCAAAATTTTTTTAGAATATTTTGAATTGTTGGAAGCGTAATACTCGAAAATAAGAGATTATTATTATTATTATTATATCTTAATCTCTTATTTTCGTGTAATAGTAACTCGTATTTTCGAGTAATTCAACCGTGAACTAGCCCTACTTTCTGAAATTCCATCATGAAGCAGTACTAAAAATTTTCTAGATACTTAAAAGGATACATTTTGAAACCTTTAAATTGCGAACATTGATATATTTAAGAGAAAAAACTCCAACAACTAATAATCAAGCTTTCCTCACTTCACATGGAGTAGACATTTCTCAATCCGTAGTCTATCAACAATCAAGATGGAACAACTCATGGTATAGTTCATATTCAATCTGTAGTTGTTTCTACCCGTGAAAATCGCACAGACAGATAAAATTTGAGTGACAGGTTCTCATTAGTACAAAACACAAATTGTATCCAATATATCCACCCCAATACTATTTGTCTGCTGTCTAATTTGAGTGATGGGTTATTATATATTTGTCAAATAACATACACTCCTCTCTCCTGGGAATAAAATGCTAAAACTCTTTCCATGAGAAAAAAATGCTGCACTATATTGAAATTAGCCTAAAATTCACGCTCATTGGCAAGTTTAAAAACTTAAATTTTTTTTGTGAGATATACATTATAATGTGTATTCTGTTTTGAGATGAATGGTCTTTCCGTACATTTTATTTTTATTCTGATACAAAAAATAATTTATTTGATGTTTACTAAAAATTTGCACATTTTGAGCTAATCGATCATTCGTTTCAATTCCTTTAATGTCCTAACAGTCACATTAAAATTACAGCACTTGAAATGAAAGTAAAAAAAAAAAGATTATTTAAGAAAAAATCGCTATTTTATACAGTTGCTACAAAAAGTAAATGATATTATGGAAATGGAATCACAGCCAAAACTGATAACAAACACGAATCATCTCCAACAATTTATCGCCAACATTTTGTCAGCGTTTGGCTTTTTTCTTCTTTTAAAACTCTCCCGTTTACTTGCAGGGTTTTCTTATTATAGACATACTACCTTTTTTATTCCAAAATGCTTTTAACTTGATAGCAACCATAAAAAATGTGAACATTGAAAAATGGAATCTTAAGATCCATACAGAAGACATTCAAAGACAAATAGACATATGTAAATAAACCCTCGCGATGGCTTTATTTCCAGAAGATGACCTCTAGTGGGTTGAGGGCCACCAGTTCTCCTCCCCCCATTTAGGGAATTGAATCTTCCCTCGGTCCATTTACTTTGATATTATCCCCAGCCCTAATATTTGATTTGCAAGGGGGAGGGATGCGTGTGTATCCTCTCCCAAGTAACAGAACTCCTTTATGAGGGTCATCTGCTGCTTTCCTAATGGTCCACTGATATCCAGAAAGGGACCACATGCATGGGAGGGCACGGAGTTCCAAGTGTTCCTTTTCAGGAAAATGATACTGCTACTTTTGCTTATAATTCTGGAATGGGAAAATAAACGATTCCCAAAACTTGAGTTGTTGAACCGCTTGTGTTGGTAATTGCCTGATAAATGCATTTGACCAACTTGTTTAAATTAATCGGAAATATGTAGTACAAACAGTGCAATAAATAAAGGGAAACTAATCTTTCTGAATGAAAAGGTTAATCGGTGGAACATCAAACAACAGGCATATTGTAAAGATTATGTACACATATACCATGCACAATACACATGAACACATGTACACGCACATATGAAAACATGCATGCACATGCAGATTCACATAAATAGATATACACTCAAGAGCCAAAACATTATGATCACCTGTCAATAACGAGTTGGCCCACCTTTGGCGCACAACACAGCTTCAACCCGCCTTGGCATGGATTAATACCACCACTTAATACCAGTTAAATACCACTTCCACCTGATCACGTGACTTCCACGTCATCCAGGCGAGTTCATTGCAAAATGTAGGGGTGGCCATAATGTTTTGGCTCCTGAGTGTACATACACATGCATATTCATATACATACACGTGCAGATACACATACAAGCACATGCAGATATGTGCACATACACATGTTGAATACACATGCATATTCACATACATACACGTGCAGATACACATATAAGCACATGCAAATATAAGAACATGCAGATATGTGCACATACACATGTTGAATACACACACATATATACATTCACTTACACATACATATACATTCACATAAACCTATATACATATGCAGTTGCACACATATACATACATACATACACGTGCAGATACATATATACACATGCAAATACGTGCACATAGACATGTTGATGTACATGTACATTCCCATGCATTACATATAAGTATACATACACATATACATTCACATGCATTACATATAAGTATACATACACATATACATTCACATGCATTACATATAAGTATACATACACATATACATTCACATAAACCTACATACTCATGCAGATGCCCATACATACACGAGAGCATACATAGATACACACACGTATAAACATGCACATACTTACTCACTGACATACATGCGCAAACACGCACATATTAACTTTCATGTAACCTCGGATAGACTCGCACCTACATAGATGCTTACAAATGCATTTGCATATATATGAAAGTAAATAAGAATTTTTTGCTGAGGGTGGATACATAATTTTTGACATTTAAAATACAGATTAAGCTATGCATGTTTAGAGAATACATGTTTACTCATACAAGTACATCACTACACATAGAGAAATTCCTATTAAAAAGGTACTTGTGTCTTTATAAACATTTACAAGCATTAACATATAAATAAAATCTTTGTTTTGAGAAGGGTGAATTTGATTTGCAAAAGGCTTAATTAGATTCGTGAAACGTTTAATTTGATTTTCAAACGAGTGAATTTGGTTTGCAAAAGGTTTTATTTTATATGCAAATGAATGAATTTGACTTGCCAAACCTGTATTAAGAGTGTATATACAATTATATTAGAGTATGTATACGTTTTGTTCTTTATCATTACATTATATTATACGTATTGTTAATATGAAAATTTTCTTTTACTTTTTTGGATCTTAATTTTATCTATTTTTACCTTAGCATATTTATTAAATAAAAATATTAGCCGAAACAGATAAACATGGTTTCGTTCAAATTTCTGCATTAATTGTACAAATACGTTGAGTTTCTGTAATATTATTGGCCAGTGAGGTCATCTTACCAAATCCTTCATTAATCTATCATTTTAAATGATGTTTGTTAGAATAAAGGATAGAAACCTTAATCATTTGATGAAAAATGTTAACCCATCTGTGGCGAAAATGGAAAATTTTAAACTTTAAATATGTAATTAACACAAAACAGTTAAATAGTCCATACGTTTAACGATATGATTTGTTTAGATCATACAAACATATCTGGCGATTGCAGCCACCAATCATACTAAAATATGCAAATTAAAATTATTTATAAGTTTTTAAAATTGGGATTTTATTGAAATTATACGAAATGAAAGGAAACTTTTGACATCTAAAATAACTTAATTAAAAGTATGAAAGATAGACCTTTAAAATTGTTAAAGTTGAAAGAGAAGATTTCAGATTTTCCCCCTGGTATTCATTTTTTTTTTTTTTCCAACATTCAGTTTTTCTCAAAATCTGGAGACGCCAATTAGATAAGCTGTATTAGAGCATGGAATATACCACATGGAATATATAGAGCATGGAATATACCACAAATATGTATATTTTGTATACTAAAGCGCTGCATTTGTAACGAAGACCGATTTGTGAAGAATTGGAACGAATAAAAAAGAACGAATTACGAATCACTTAAAAAAGCAAAACGAATAAAAAAGAACTAATTGCTTAAAAAACGAATTGTAATTTTCACATTCCTTGTTCACATAGCCACTGATGATAGGTGAAATTTGGTTTTGTTTCTCTCTTTACGGTCATTTTGGGCATACTTAGGCTAATTAGACAGGGATCTACGGTTTAACGTGGATTTCGGACCACTCACAAATATCCATGCCACGGCCAGGATTCAAACCTGAAGCCTGTGGTACCGAAGGCCAGAGCTTTAGCCAATTGGCCACCAGGCTGCGATAGGTGAGAAGTGTAATATATATTTCCCATTCATCTAAAGAGGTGTAAATAAAATTACACCAGAAGTTAAAATTTCTGTTATGCTATTTTTCAAATGTTATAAAAAAAAAAACCACCACGCACTCATGAAGAGTGTCTTTAATAAATAAATAAATATATCATATTTTCCATACAGGACAACTTTTTGTTCGTCCTGCATTATTTATATATAAAGGTTTTAAATTTGTATTCAAGAACTATCATTTGAACCGCCAACACTCGGCCTTTTGAAAAGAATCTGCGTTCATTTTATTTATAGTATCATTATCAACGCTCTTATGGAAATAGCGCTTGAAGGCATATTCCATTTTCACACCCAGTCGGAATTTTGGAACACCTGCTTTCACTGATGGGTGAAAGGGGTGCTCAGAACTGTAATCACGACTGTCAGACGATTCCCCTGGCTAATTGGAACTGAGCCCAGGTGTCATCGCGCTTATTAGAAGGATTTGGCGAGGGTTGCTTAAAAATTCATCGTCTGCTGAAAGAAAGGGTTAACGAGAGAACACGCCCTAGCGTCAAATTTCGGCCCATTCATCACCTCAAATGATTCTTTTGCAGGGATCGAATGTCTTTACATTCAAATAATTTTGTGCCATTAAATATCTGATAAGCATAATTTCGAGATATTGATAGCGGAGTGTGAAAATAGTGTTCCAGTTTTGTAATAATTTATCGACATCCATATTTCGTCAATAGATGGCGCACTAGTTTCATCATTAGTGAGATTTATCAAAATCAAGGAATTTAAAAATTTTTTTTACGTGAATTTAAAGGAAGTTAAAAAAATTTCACCTGATCGAATATCAATGTAAACATTATTTTAATCCAAAAGAATGAATTAAATGAGCATTATTTCATGAAATTACATGAAAGAAACAACAATAATATGTATTATCGATTTAAAAATTTAAAAATATTAAATTAATACCTTGATTTTGAATCCATTCCATCTTATATTTTGGTGATAGACAGAGAAGGTGAAATTACAGAGAAGAAATAATATATATTAATGATGAAAAAAAATCTATAAATATTAAATTAATGCCCTGATTTTGAATATATCCCATCCTGTAATTTTATTGTTAAAAAAGTGTAAATAAAATAATTCTTGGCGGATTATTATATGGAAGAAACAATAATATATATAATAACGATAAAAAGATTTATAAATATTAAATTATTACAACAATGTATAACAACAATGTATATTAATTATGAAAAAATGTATAAATATTAAATTAATACCTTGATTTTGAATCCATTCCATCTTATATTTTGGGGATAGACAGATTTCCAAGGTGAAATTACAAGCCCAAGAAATAATATATATTAATGATGAAAAAAAATCTATAAATATTAAATTAATGCCCTGATTTTGAATATATCCCATCCTGTAATTTTTATTGTTAAAAAGTGTAAATAAAATAATTCTTGGCGGATTATTTATGGAAGAAACTTTAATATTCATAATTTTAAAAAGATTTTAAATATTAAATTATTAGAACAATGTATAACAACAATGTATATTAATTTGAAAAAATGTTAATTTTTAATAAATTTTAAATACATTGATTTTAAATCACATTCCATCCTTTTTATATTTTGGGGATAGACAATTTGATGATTGTTAGAGAAGGTGAAATTACAGATGAAGAAATAATATATATTAATGATGAAAAAAATCTATAAATATTAAATTAATGCCCTGATTTTGAATATATCCCATCCTGTAATTTTGATTGTTAAAAACGTGTAAATAAAATAATTCTTGGAGGATTATTATATGGAAGAAACAAAATTACATAATAACGATAAAAAGATTTATAAATATTAAATTATTAAACAATGTATAACAACAATTTATTAATTATGAAAAAATGTATAAATATTAAATTAATACCTTGATTTTGAATCCATTCCATCTTATATTTTGGTGGACAGGAAGGTGAAATTACAGAAAGAAATAATATATTTAATGATGAAAAAAAAATCTATAAATATTAAATTAATGCCCTGATTTTGAATATATCCCATCCTGTAATTTTATTGTTAAAAGTGTAAATAAATAATTCTTGGCGGATTATTATATGGAAGAAACAATAATATACATAATAACGATAAAAGATTTATAAATATTAAATTATTACAACAATGTATAACAACAATGTATATTAATTATGAAAAAATGTATAAATATTAAATTAATACCTTGATTTTGAATCCATTCCATCTTATATTTTGGTGATAGACAGAGAAGGTGAAAATTACAGAGAAGAAATAATATATATTAATGATGAAAAAAATCTATAAATATTAAATTAATGCCTTGATTTTGAATATATCCCATCCTGTAATTTTATTGTTAAAAAGTGTAAATAAAATAATTCTTGGAGGATTATTATATGGAAGAAACAATAATATATATAATAACGATAAAAAGATTTATAAATATTAAATTATTACAACAATGTATAACAACAATGTATATTAATTATGAAAAAATGTATAAATATTAAATTAATACCTTGATTTTGAATCCATTCCATCTTATATTTTGGTGATAGACAGAGAAGGTGAAATTACAGAGAAGAAATAATATATATTAATGATGAAAAAATCTATAAATATTAAATTAATGCCTTGATTTTGAATATATCCCATCCTGTAATTTTATTGTTAAAAAGTGTAAATAAAATAATTCTTGGAGGATTATTATATGGAAGAAACAATAATATATATAATAACGATAAAAAGATTTATAAATATTAAATTATTACAACAATGTATAACAACAATGTATATTAATTATGAAAAAATGTATAAATATTAAATTAATACCTTGATTTTGAATCCATTCCATCTTATATTTTGGTGATAGACAGAGAAGGTGAAATTACAGAGAAGAAATAATATATATTAATGATGAAAAAAATCTATAAATATTAAATTAATGCCCTGATTTTGAATATATCCCATCCTGTAATTTTATTGTTAAAAAAGTGTAAATAAAATAATTCTTGGAGGATTATTATATGGAAGAAACAATAATATACATAATAACGATAAAAAGATTTATAAATATTAAATTATTACAACAATGTATAACAACAATGTATATTAATTATAAAAAATGTATAAATATTAAATTAATACCTTGATTTTGAATCCATTCCATCTTATATTTTGGTGATAGACAGAGAAGGTGAAATTACAGAGAAGAAATAATATATATTAATGATGAAAAAAATCTATAAATATTAAATTAATGCCCTGATTTTGAATATATCCCATCCTGTAATTTTATTGTTAAAAAAGTGTAAATAAAATAATTCTTGGCGGATTATTATATGGAAGAAACAATAATATACATAATAACGATAAAAAAGATTTATAAATATTAAATTATTACAACAATGTATAACAACAATGTATATTAATTATGAAAAAATGTATAAATATTAAATTAATACCTTGATTTTGAATCCATTCCATCTTATATTTTGGTGATAGACAGAGAAGGTGAAATTACAGAGAAGAAATAATATATATTAATGATGAAAAAAATCTATAAATATTAAATTAATGCCTTGATTTTGAATATATCCCATCCTGTAATTTTATTGTTAAAAAGTGTAAATAAAATAATTCTTGGAGGATTATTATATGGAAGAAACAATAATATATATAATAACGATAAAAAGATTTATAAATATTAAATTATTACAACAATGTATAACAACAATGTATATTAATTATGAAAAATGTATAAATATTAAATTAATACCTTGATTTTGAATCCATTCCATCTTATATTTTGGTGATAGACAGAGAAGGTGAAATTACAGAGAAGAAATAATATATATTAATGATGAAAAAAATCTATAAATATTAAATTAATGCCCTGATTTTGAATATATCCCATCCTGTAATTTTTATTGTTAAAAAGTGTAAATAAAATAATTCTTGGAGGATTATTATATGGAAGAAACAATAATATAGATAATAACGATAAAAAGATTTATAAATATTAAATTATTACAACAATGTATAACAACAATGTATATTAATTATGAAAAAATGTATAAATATTAAATTAATACCTTGATTTTGAATCCATTCCATCTTTATATTTTGGTGATAGACAGAGAAGGTGAAATTACAGAGAAGAAATAATATATATTAATGATGAAAAAATCTATAAATATTAAATTAATGCCCTGATTTTGAATATATCCCATCCTGTAATTTTATTGTTAAAAAGTGTAAATAAAATAATTCTTGGAGGATTATTATATGGAAGAAACAATAATATATATAATAACGATAAAAAGATTTATAAATATTAAATTATTACAACAATGTATAACAACAATGTATATTAATTATGAAAAAATGTATAAATATTAAATTAATACCTTGATTTTGAATCCATTCCATCTTATATTTTGGTGATAGACAGAGAAGGTGAAATTACAGAGAAGAAATAATATATATTAATGATGAAAAAAATCTATAAATATTAAATTAATGCCTTGATTTTGAATATATCCCATCCTGTAATTTTATTGTTAAAAAGTGTAAATAAAATAATTCTTGGAGGATTATTATATGGAAGAAACAATAATATATATAATAACGATAAAAAGATTTATAAATATTAAATTATTACAACAATGTATAACAACAATGTATATTAATTATGAAAAAATGTATAAATATTAAATTAATACCTTGATTTTGAATCCATTCCATCTTATATTTTGGTGATAGACAGAGAAGGTGAAATTACAGAGAAGAAATAATATATATTAATGATGAAAAAAATCTATAAATATTAAATTAATGCCTTGATTTTGAATATATCCCATCCTGTAATTTTATTGTTAAAAAAGTGTAAATAAAATAATTCTTGGAGGATTATTATATGGAAGAAACAATAATATATATAATAACGATAAAAAGATTTATAAATATTAAATTATTACAACAATGTATAACAACAATGTATATTAATTATGAAAAAATGTATAAATATTAAATTAATACCTTGATTTTGAATCCATTCCATCTTATATTTTGGTGATAGACAGAAAGGTGAAATTACAGAGAAGAAATAATATATATTAATGATGAAAAAAATCTATAAATATTAAATTAATGCCTTGATTTTGAATATATCCCATCCTGTAATTTTATTGTTAAAAAGTGTAAATAAAATAATTCTTGGAGGATTATTATATGGAAGAAACAATAATATATATAATAACGATAAAAAGATTTATAAATATTAAATTATTACAACAATGTATAACAACAATGTATATTAATTATGAAAAAATGTATAAATATTAAATTAATACCTTGATTTTGAATCCATTCCATCTTATATTTTGGTGATAGACAGAGAAGGTGAAATTACAGAGAAGAAATAATATATATTAATGATGAAAAAAATCTATAAATATTAAATTAATGCCCTGATTTTGAATATATCCCATCCTGTAATTTTATTGTTAAAAAGTGTAAATAAAATAATTCTTGGAGGATTATTATATGGAAGAAACAATAATATACATAATAACGATAAAAAGATTTATAAATATTAAATTATTACAACAATGTATAACAACAATGTATATTAATTATGAAAAATGTATAAATATTAAATTAATACCTTGATTTTGAATCCATTCCATCTTATATTTTGGTGATAGACAGAGAAGGTGAAATTACAGAGAAGAAATAATATATATTAATGATGAAAAAAATCTATAAATATTAAATTAATGCCCTGATTTTGAATATATCCCATCCTGTAATTTTATTGTTAAAAAAGTGTAAATAAAATAATTCTTGGCGGATTATTATATGGAAGAAACAATAATATACATAATAACGATAAAAAGATTTATAAATATTAAATTATTACAACAATGTATAACAACAATGTATATTAATTATGAAAAAATGTATAAATATTAAATTAATACCTTGATTTTGAATCCATTCCATCTTATATTTTGGTGATAGACAGAGAAGGTGAAATTACAGAGAAGAAATAATATATATTAATGATGAAAAAATCTATAAATATTAAATTAATGCCTTGATTTTGAATATATCCCATCCTGTAATTTTATTGTTAAAAAAGTGTAAATAAAATAATTCTTGGAGGATTATTATATGGAAGAAACAATAATATATATAATAACGATAAAAGATTTATAAATATTAAATTATTACAACAATGTATAACAACAATGTATATTAATTATGAAAAAATGTATAAATATTAAATTAATACCTTGATTTTGAATCCATTCCATCTTATATTTTGGTGATAGACAGAGAAGGTGAAATTACAGAGAAGAAATAATATATATTAATGATGAAAAAAATCTATAAATATTAAATTAATGCCCTGATTTTGAATATATCCCATCCTGTAATTTTATTGTTAAAAAAGTGTAAATAAAATAATTCTTGGAGGATTATTATATGGAAGAAACAATAATATAGATAATAACGATAAAAAGATTTATAAATATTAAATTATTACAACAATGTATAACAACAATGTATATTAATTATGAAAAAATGTATAAATATTAAATTAATACCTTGATTTTGAATCCATTCCATCTTATATTTTGGTGATAGACAGAGAAGGTGAAATTACAGAGAAGAAATAATATATATTAATGATGAAAAAATCTATAAATATTAAATTAATGCCCTGATTTTGAATATATCCCATCCTGTAATTTTATTGTTAAAAAGTGTAAATAAAATAATTCTTGGAGGATTATTATATGGAAGAAACAATAATATATATAATAACGATAAAAAGATTTATAAATATTAAATTATTACAACAATGTATAACAACAATGTATATTAATTATGAAAAAATGTATAAATATTAAATTAATACCTTGATTTTGAATCCATTCCATCTTATATTTTGGTGATAGACAGAGAAGGTGAAATTACAGAGAAGAAATAATATATATTAATGATGAAAAAAATCTATAAATATTAAATTAATGCCTTGATTTTGAATATATCCCATCCTGTAATTTTATTGTTAAAAAGTGTAAATAAAATAATTCTTGGAGGATTATTATATGGAAGAAACAATAATATATATAATAACGATAAAAAGATTTATAAATATTAAATTATTACAACAATGTATAACAACAATGTATATTAATTATGAAAAAATGTATAAATATTAAATTAATACCTTGATTTTGAATCCATTCCATCTTTATATTTTGGTGATAGACAGAGAAGGTGAAATTACAGAGAAGAAATAATATATATTAATGATGAAAAAAATCTATAAATATTAAATTAATGCCTTGATTTTGAATATATCCCATCCTGTAATTTTATTGTTAAAAAGTGTAAATAAAATAATTCTTGGAGGATTATTATATGGAAGAAACAATAATATACATAATAACGATAAAAAGATTTATAAATATTAAATTATTACAACAATGTATAACAACAATGTATATTAATTATGAAAAAATGTATAAATATTAAATTAATACCTTGATTTTGAATCCATTCCATCTTATATTTTGGTGATAGACAGAGAAGGTGAAATTACAGAGAAGAAATAATATATATTAATGATGAAAAAAATCTATAAATATTAAATTAATGCCTTGATTTTGAATATATCCCATCCTGTAATTTTATTGTTAAAAAGTGTAAATAAAATAATTCTTGGAGGATTATTATATGGAAGAAACAATAATATATATAATAACGATAAAAAAGATTTATAAATATTAAATTATTACAACAATGTATAACAACAATGTATATTAATTATGAAAAATGTATAAATATTAAATTAATACCTTGATTTTGAATCCATTCCATCTTATATTTTGGTGATAGACAGAGAAGGTGAAATTACAGAGAAGAAATAATATATATTAATGATGAAAAAATCTATAAATATTAAATTAATGCCCTGATTTTGAATATATCCCATCCTGTAATTTTATTGTTAAAAAGTGTAAATAAAATAATTCTTGGAGGATTATTATATGGAAGAAACAATAATATAGATAATAACGATAAAAAGATTTATAAATATTAAATTATTACAACAATGTATAACAACAATGTATATTAATTATGAAAAAATGTATAAATATTAAATTAATACCTTGATTTTGAATCCATTCCATCTTATATTTTGGTGATAGACAGAGAAGGTGAAATTACAGAGAAGAAATAATATATATTAATGATGAAAAAATCTATAAATATTAAATTAATGCCCTGATTTTGAATATATCCCATCCTGTAATTTTATTGTTAAAAAGTGTAAATAAAATAATTCTTGGAGGATTATTATATGGAAGAAACAATAATATAGATAATAACGATAAAAGATTTATAAATATTAAATTATTACAACAATGTATAACAACAATGTATATTAATTATGAAAAAATGTATAAATATTAAATTAATACCTTGATTTTGAATCCATTCCATCTTATATTTTGGTGATAGACAGAGAAGGTGAAATTACATAGAAGAAATAATATATATTAATGATGAAAAAATCTATAAATATTAAATTAATGCCTTGATTTTGAATATATCCCATCCTGTAATTTTATTGTTAAAAAAGTGTAAATAAAATAATTCTTGGAGGATTATTATATGGAAGAAACAATAATATACATAATAACGATAAAAAGATTTATAAATATTAAATTATTACAACAATGTATATTAATTATGAAAAAATGTATAAATATTAAATTAATACCTTGATTTTAAATATATCCCAACGTGCAATTGGGTGATTGTTAGAAAAGTGCAAATAAATTCTTGGAGGAATATTACATGAAATTACATGGAAGCAACAACGTGTATAAATATTGAATTAAAAACTTTATTTTGAATATATACCAAGTTGTAATTTGACGATTCTTAGAAAAATGCAAAAAAATAATTCTTGGAGGATTATTACACGAAAGAAACAATAATATTTATTAATGAAGAAAAAAATTTATAAATATTAAATTAGTACCTCGATTTTGAATATATTCCAAATTGTAATTTGATGATTGTTAGAAAAGTGTAAATAAATAATTCTTGGAGGAAATTTTAATTGTTTAATCATTTCAATATTTTTTACTGAAAATTTACTATTCATATCAGTAAGATAGTAGGATTTCTTAATTTACCTCATGATTAATTAATTTTCACCTGCTTAGCATTGTATAACTAGTACTGTTTTGTGGATGAATGGTAATTAACGAAGTATTATTAAGAAATAGATAGAATTTATAAGCAATAAATTAATAACTTGATTTTGAATACATACCAACTTGTAATTTGATGATTGTTAGAAAAGTGTAAATAAATATTTCTTATAGAAAAAAAAAAAGTTCTTATTTTTCAATATTTTTTATTGGGCATTTACTATTCTAAGATCTTAGTATTTTTTAATTTACCTCATGATTCATTAATTTTTATCAGTTTAGCATTGTATAACTGGTATTGGTTTTGTTGTCCAATGGTAAGAATTGTATCATGAAAAAAGCATTTACCACACATTGCAAACAGTAATCTAAGCCTAAAAGTTCAATATTAGTTAAGTGTTTCATTATTGTTCATATCTCTGAAGGAGTAAGAAAAAAAAAATGTATCTCAGAAATAAATACACAATGTTTTCAAGGTATTATCAACAAATGGATAATAGATGCATTATATGTAGGTCATTTGTTATTATTGCTTATGATTGAAATTATTGTTATGATGTCTGACACTGCTATGATGCGCCTACTTCCTTCTTATAAAAATTTACGAAGAAGTAATACCTTCTAGGAGAACTTTTCAAGGATGACTGCTCCTCATTTACGTGTTATAATAACATTTTGTAGAGTCGAATACTTAAATAATTCTACATTAGTTCGGTAGAATCGTCGTAGATTAAATGTTGCATAATAAGTTTAGTGAACTATTTATATATGGTCTTTAGTGGCTGTTTTTTTTTCTATTGGCGGCCTGAGGGCCAATTTACTAGCGCTCTGGCCTTTGGTACCACAGGCTTCAGATTCGAATCCTGGTGGTGCCATGGGTGTTTGTAGTGGTTCGGAATCCACTTTAATCCGTATGTCCTGGTCTCCTATGACTGTAGAGCATCACAGTGCTCAGTCGGACTTTTCGCTCACATTATTCCCCAACTGTATAGGGCAAACTCAGCTCTAGGAATAGTCGCGTGGTGTGTTGTGGTATAGTAGTAGTTCGGAATCCATTTTTTGGTCCCGGTTTGTTTAGCCCTCGTGTGCCCAAAATGAGCACAGAGAGAGAGAAACCAAACATGCCTTTCTTTTGGGAAAAAGAATATTCAGTTTTGTTATTGAAGGTTTTTATCACTATTTAAAAAAAGAAACCATGCCTTCCTGGATGAATTTTTCACAGATAAACTTAGAGGCCATTCAGATAACTCTAATTAGGCCGTCTGACTATCAATGGCAGGCTGCCTATCGCAATCACTATAAATTCATAAGTATTTTAAATATGTGACTGTAGCAAACTATGTCATCAAAAGATTCCATTTCCTCTTACATGTTACACTCTGGTCTTTGGTACCACAGGTTTCAGGTTAAAATCCTGAATCATCCATGGCCTGGCGGTGGCATGGATGTTTGCAAGTGGTTCCGGAATCCACGTTAAACTGTAGCTCCCAGTCTAATTAACCCAAGTGTGCACAAAATTACCGTAGAGTTACAAACCAAACCAAAGCTCTTGCATGCTGACACGCGCTCACCACCACGAGTGTTTTTGAAAATTAAATAAGCAAAATATTACAAAATCCTATTCCTAGTCATTAAATAACCGAAACACCTTTTGTATAAAATTAGGATAATTTATTGAAAAAGAAACAGCTAGTTTAAAAAAATTTGAGTAATTCAAGATTCTAGAGAATATATGTTAAATTTAATTAAAAATAAAAATATTAGTTTTGAAGTGACATAATCTAGCGCTTTCAAGATCAGAATTTTCAAAGCCATTCTTTGCCGAGATATGTATATTCATAACCCTTTTTCAAAAAAAAAAAAAAAAAAAAAATTTCCAGCTTTTAACGTTTTAATTAAATAGCTTCTGTACTTCTCAAACAATTTCCCCTGGAGGCCGAGTCGCAGTCTCATAACGATTACGGCAAACAATTTCTTCTGTTCGGAGAGACTATACAAAAAGAGTTTCCACTTGTCATCAACAGAATGTCAATAGAGCCGGAGGTTAGGATATCGATCGTCAGAGGGGGGCTTCTGTCGCCATCGATAATTCGAGGCTTGTCCTGTTAACGAGAGTTTTTACCGTGGAAGAAGGGAACAAATCTATTAACAGGAAACGCAAAGACCTCGGCAGAAAAATTAAGCTTTTACCTGAAGTGCTGCCGATGAATAAAAATAGTTAAAGGGCTTTGAAGAATGTTTTGAACAACTTCAAGCGAAACTTTTCCGTTAGTTTCCGAAAAGTATTTATGGATTTATTTTTGTTTTCGGCTTTTCATGAATAGGGTATTATAATTAGAATGCGTAAAGAGTTAGGGGGACATAACACTAAATGGATGTAGTATGGTTACATTAAAAGGTTTTAAAAGGATTCCGTTTTAAGTTGGAAATAATGACATGCAAGGAAAATGAAAATTTTATAAGAATTTGTTCGGTAATAACTCGCAAGAGCATGTTGTAAGCTGAGGAAAATAAATTAAGCATTTTGCTAATTAGATTAATAAAGTATGAACTTGAGTGTTTACTTATGGTAAATTATTATTTAGATCAGAACAATTTTTAAATATCTCCACTATAATGATTTGAAACAAAGTGGAAATATAAAATAAAATATATTTTTTTGAAGAAAATTGATAGAAGTAAAAAGTTGCTGTATAAATTGAAAAAATTATATTCTTGAGTCTTTTTTCCCCTATCGTCTGTAAAACTGATATTTACGATTTTAAAATACTCTTAAATAGATGTTTGGTTTGTCGATCTAGTGTCATTTTTTGCTCACTTTGGACTAATTTGACCGGGATCTACAGTTTAACGTGGATTCCAAACCACTCACAAACATCCGTGCCACGGCCAGGATTCGAAATTGCAGCCTGTGGTACCAAAGGCCAGAGTGCTTGCCAATTGGCAATCAGGCCACACACTTAAATAGAAGGTAATGCAATACGGAAAGATTATATCCTTTTTAATAATGCACTTAAATTTCCTTCAAAATAGGGCTCTTAGTTGAAAACATTCCAACTAATTCCCTCAAATAAAAAAAAAAAAAACACGCTGTTGTAAAAATTATTAACATCTGGGGGTCATAGTAGAATTATTCGGAATAATTTTTAAGTCTAAATTCACAGAATAAGATTTCAGGACAAAAAAATATTAGTAATGCTACTTTTCCAATGCGTACTGATTCAGAAGCTCATAAATCAGGGAATGGCTAACCCAAATGATCTTGTGGGCTACTTTGGAAATATATCATAAATCCCATCATAACTAATATGCATCATTATGTATCACCATATTAGATTTAGACCTACTAAAGACCCAGCAATTATTCTGCGAACTCATAACTGTAAACTCATCAATAAAAGAGGCAATTTCTGTCTTATATTGGCAAGAATATTATTTTAAAATCAAAGTTAACTTTTTGTCATAATTTCGACAGTTAATTTTGGACTACATGTATGAACACATAATGTATTTTTTTTGATACATTGGTTTTCTTTACTTTGGCCATTATAAAACAAATATATTTTGTAAATGTGGAATAAATATCACGGGCCGAAAAAATATTCAAGGCGGGCCGCGGGTTGGCCACCCTGTCATAAATGGTATTTTACCGAATCTTTATTTAGAATAATTCTGATGCTCTCCATCAAAAGCAATAAGAACTGCTAAGAACGAAAGAGGAAACAAAATGTCTGGTCTGTATTGGGCGTGAGGATAAATGAGTGAACCTCCCAAGAGTCGTCTGTAGTGATGCTATTTTAAAACTGTAGTGGTAAAGAGTGAATGTGGTATATCACCTCTTCACCCAACACATAGTGCCTGGGTAATGTAGCATATGCTACAAATCTACCGTGCTAAGGCGAATGATCTCAAGTCAAATTAGTCAGTATTTGAAAATGAAGTGAAAAATTCACATAAATAACATTAAAAAATGGGGCATAATGGCCGAATGGCCAGCGCTCTGGCGCTCGGTACCACAAGTTTCGGGTCCGAGTCCCGGCGGGACTATGGATGTTTGTAATGGTTCGAAATCCCTTTTAAACCGTAGATCCCGGTCTAATAGGATCGTAGAACATTGTTACTTCGCTTCCGTAGCTTATCTTCAAGCTACACGTGCTCCCCTGGGTAGCGCTAAGTGAGTAACGTCTGTGCAGCCCTTGATTATGGCATAAAAAAGATAACTGTCTAAGTATTAGCCAGTTGCATTAGAAAAAAAAAAAACATTAAAAAATTGCAAGAATAATAACATCTCTGATGAACATTAGATTAATTTTTAGAATTTTAATGATTTTCGTAATTTTTTGCCCTAATGAATTACTGATTGAGTGTTAATTTTATGAATAATTTTTTTTTGTTCCTTCTTTTTTTGCAAACATATAAATGCTGTACTACTTTATATAGGTATTCTTTTACAAACTTGAAACCGAACTTATTCGTGTAAAATATAATGTTTTATTTACTTATGCTAGGATTGTCTTATTTGCTGAAGAATGGATATTTTTATTCATATCTTGAAAAGATTTTGCCGCATCTCACCAACCGCAAAAAATATTCCAGCAGTGCAAACCCGAATGACAAGCGAGGCCATTTTATTTCCTTTCCACGTTTTCGGGGCTTTAAGTCGAGTTGTTTGTCTCCTGCCGCTGTCACTTGGAAAGCTAGACAGTCAATTTGCTGTTGCCACTGCCTTCTCCAAAGTTGAAAAATCGCGCGAAAAGAAGTTCCAAAAATAAACTTCAGGCGGTCGAGTTCGAATGCCAGAGTGACTTCAATCCTAAGTGGAATTCAAGGTACGTTTCGGTTGCTTTTACTTTTATTTTTGTTTTCCAGAAATCTCGAAAGCTCATCCGAAACGATTGTGGAAGCATTAGCGGTGATAAAAGTTCTGTGAAGGTTTGGAAAAAAGTTTGCCGTGGCATTTTTGGTTACCAACAAATTGAAATGGATTTGTAAAGAAGTCTTAGAATATATCGAAAATAGTAGTTCTAAAGTCTTTTCACAGTGAATGCTTTCACTTTAGGTAGAGATTGATCAATATAGCTTTAAACATTATAAAACTAAACATTTGAGTGTTTAAAGTCGGGAATTTTCTTGTTGACACTTCTTACTCTAAAAATGAAGTTCTGAGAAATCCCTTATTATTAAATTCTTATTATTAAATATTATGGATCCATAATATTTTTTAACTGGTGCAAAAATAAAAATTTCTAATTATTATCATGTGGGAACATGGTGTTGTCCTTGTTAGGGGTCCATGCCTTTATCTGAAAATGAGGGTCAAACAAATAAAACTCCATTGCTAATTTTGACGGAAAATAGTAGTTTTGGGTCCCTTAACTCTTGAAATGATTCATGAATAACTTTAGTCTTAGGAATTTTCTGGAGGATTTGGCTTTTGTTTGAAGTGTTTTGTAGTATGGTTTTGAATCACTTTTCATGTTTTGGGTTTGATTTTAAACGTTTGTATATCCATTGTTTATAAGTACTCGTATTGCGTTGATCAATTCCTTTTATAGTTCTTTTATTGTATTTGGAATACTTCATACTTCATTTATGCTTAGAATTTTCAAACTTTGATCTATTTTTTTCGCTATTAAATGTGATAACGTTTCTTGTAGAATTTGGAATACTTCATTCATTCACGACTACATTTATCTTACTTTTGTATATTCTTTTAGAAATTTTTGAACAATTCCTTCTTCTTGGAGTTCTTGATCTATTCAACATTGCTCTATTCATGTGGCTATTGAATTTGGCTATGCTTGTAGTATTCCAATCAATTGCTTCATATATCTCGTGCATTATTAAACATTGGCATATTCCTGAGTTTATTCATCCGTTCTAGAATGTTCACACATGATAAGTTGAAATTTGCCGAGCATGTTTCAGTTTTTTTAAAGTTTTTATTTCTTTTCAGCAACGACATTTAATATTGCGATAATATTTGAAAGCTGAGAAATGCTGTTAAATGTTTAATGTTTAAGAAAAGCTGTTAAATGTTTGCAAATTAAATATCTTTTTCATGCAATTTATTATTAATTTCGTAAATTCTTTCATAATTAGTTAAAATATAAATTTATAAAATGAAATGTAATTTATAAGAAATTATTAAAACTAATTATTAAATTATTAACTTCAGTTGTAACAACAGGAATACAAAAGTATTCTTGAAATTAAATAAAATGATATTGTTCATAAAATTTTAGTTTTATAAATTTATTAACATACAAATTATTAGATTAAATGAGATTGATATGAAAGTTATAACAGACAAGTGATAAATACAAAGTACTTTATTAAATAATTTTTATTTATATACATATTTTATTTAACACTCTTTAATGAAAATGAGATTTAGTACCTAAATTTGAAGAAATGCTAATTCTTTTAAATTATTCTTCAAAAATTTACAATTATAAAATTTTAGTAGCGAAAACAAGCTAATGCATCTAAATGTTCTTATGTGACAGCTACATCAACTTGTACAATTTGATCCAAACTTTGATTAATAACTTTTAATAAAGGAAATTACGTACTTGTGATTGAAGGGGCATTTAGTTCAATATCTGCAAATGGAATCACAAATAAACATTTTAACCGCTCTTCTATTTACATAAATTAATTCAGTGACATACTTTGTCACCAATCACAGTAGTGTAACTTCTTAATTTTATTAGCATTTCCCAATTCCTGTCCAACTGTCAAATTATGTATGGAATTACAGCTTTTACACAAAGTTTTGATACGTTTGTCTGTAACTCCCGTTTGGTCATAGTCTTCAAATTATGATATGGGAGATTCACTCCTTGAAATGTTCTGCAATCCATTCTTGCACTTTAGGCCTATTAGTTATAGTAGCACTAGTTCCTCTAAATGTTTTCGCTAAAGTTTTTTATTTGCTACTTCTTTAATTTATTTCTCATTGTGAATTTTCTAAACTCAATACACATCGCAGCATAGAGCAAAATTTTAAAATCTTGTTAGAAGATGAAACTCCTTTCTTCTAATGAAGATGGAAAAATGGCTTCTTTTATATATGAATATTAGCAAAAATTAATGCTAACGGTTAAAATTAATAGTGCGGGTTGGATCTGTGGCATTATTTGTAAAATAAGAATTGAATTATATGTTCACCTGTAATACAAGTAAGTTCTTTTATTTGTTAAAGAGTTTTTAGTCAATTCATAGTAATATCGATTTTTGGATCATACGTTAAAATATATATCTTCGTCTTGCTTCGACAAAACTACATCTATTTATTATCAAAATAGTTTGCATTGAATCCTATTTTCTCACTTAATAATTTAGAATAAATTAGTAGTAAAAAATTTCAATAAAAAGTGACTATTTGATGATTGCGTTAAGTTGAAACTCGAAAAAATATCAATTATTGTTACCTAAAAGTATACTACACCTGAAATATGCTTTAAATTATTGATTATTATTTGTATCTGAGATTTATCTGCTATAAAACTTTGAATAATTAAAACGAAAAAAAAAAAAAAAAAAAACTTTTTCAATCGGAATCGTAGGAATTCTAGATACGCTTTGGGTTTAGTATAGCTTTGTTTCAAGTAAACAAATCCTTCAACTTTTTTTTTTTTTCATAACGTTTTTTTAGTGAAAACTCTTCGGAGTGCAAAGTAAATCTACCTCTTTGCGGTCCACTCCGGGCAACGTCTGATACGCCACAATGTTCTACAAACACGGCCTTCAGTCTGGCTCTTAGTGTCAGTTTCTTAAAGGCTCGTGCTCACCAAGGCGACAAGATGCAAGCGAAAAAATTTGACCAATCACTAGCCTCACCGCTGTCGCCTGAAACCGGTTTGCAGTCCACCGCTTGGAGTTGCCCAACTTTCAACTCGAAGCGGTTTTTCACTAGGCGTAATGCTATTTCTGACGTTTCGCTGTGAAGGGGTCGAAAAAATTTTGTCGCTTGCCTCTTGAATCTTCACGTCTCTCGCCTCGGTGGGAACGAGCCTTTAGAGTTCTGCAGTGGAACGCAGTCGGTTTGTCCCATTATCTTCGGTGGCATTACTACGGCTTTTTGTGGTCACGATTGTCTCCGCAAGCACCTTCACAGAATTAAATCCTGATCCTCTCTGTCTCCTGTGTGATAACCACGAAGAAATGGATATGTCTCGCCTTTTTTCCTGTTCTTCACTGCCTCCTGTCTTTTTATGGAAGCGTTCTTGGATTGCTAGACTTAAGTTGATGGATTAACTGCTGTCACTTGTTTCTATCTTGTTCTTTGTATTCAATTTTTTTATGATATCTGTTGTCCTGTAAACGTGCCGTTGGAAATATAAAAAAAAAAAAATTGTGAACAGAATGAATTATTGTTATCTTTACTCAGGCCAATTCTTTAGAAAGTGAAAAAGGATATATTTAATTATTTATATTAAATTTTTTTTCGTTGAGAGATGCTAGAGTGAATAGTTCTACGCAAAATTTTAGCCTGTTTTTCACTTGGAATAATTTTAATTAAAAAACTAAACATGTTCGTATGTGCAGCGTCTCTAAAGAAATTAAACGACTAATCCATTGCATTGCTTATTACCTTATTATAGGTATTATATTAAGTTTTTAGATAGTTTTGGAAAATACGTTGTCTTGCATGAAATCCAATTAATTTGTAAATATGAGTTTTACATACAGCAATCTTTTATACGAGCATAAATGGAAATTATGCTGAATACATACAGCACCCATGGCAACATGATATATTATTCAATCAAACTGCCATCGATTGACATCGAAATATATCAATAACAATAATATTTCTTTTTTTTTTTTTTTTCAATCTTTTTTTCTAATCAGTTTTGAGGCGACTATGAGTAAGAAAAAACCAGAATTAAGTAATTTGTAAATATAAGTTTTATATGCAGCAATCTTTTATACAAATCCTACGAAATTCAAACAACATAAATGGAAATTATGCTGAATACATACAGCACCCATGGCAACATGATATATTATTCAATCAAACTGCCATCGATTGACATCGAAATATATCAATAACAATAATGTTTTTTTTTTTTTTTTTTTCAATCTTTTTTTCTAATCAGTTTTGAGTCGACTATGAGTAAGAAAAAACCAGAATTAAGTAATTTGTAAATATAAGTTTTATATGCAGCAATCTTTTATACGAATCCTACGAAATTCAAACAACATAAATGAAAATTATGCTGAATACATACAGCACCCATGGCAACATGATTCAATCGAGCTGCCATCGATTGAAATCCAAATATACCAATACCAATAATATTTTTTTTTCATTTTTTAAAAATCAGTTTTGGGCGGCTCATTTCTTATTATATGAATGGCATACAACACGAATGGAAATTATTCTCAATATATACATCACCCATGACAACATGGTTCAATCGAACTTGAAATCGAAATGTATCAATAGCAATAGTATTTTTTTTCCATCTTTTTTTTTTTTAATCAGTTTCGGGGCGATTCAATTCTAGCCCTATGAATGGTGCACAATTATTACGAACAACACTTAACAAAGCACTATGAGTAAGCGAAAACAGAACTTTTTTTTTACCCTCCCCTTAACAGAACCCCCCCCTTTCAATCAATTCCCACCAGGGGTTTTTTAGAAGGATCTGATTGAGTCGTTCTCTCCCTACACCAATCAATAAAATCAACACGCCGATTGAAGGGAACGACATCACCGCCATATTGATTATGAACCCTTTTATTTCCCTCTCTCCTCCCTCTTGGTCTGAGATTGTCTACCTTCCCTCCCCCCTCTCATTTGAGATCCACTTTCCAAAGGCTTATCTGAAGAGCAATAGAGGAATAAAAAAAGTGTTCGATCTGAATTTGAAAATTTCAGTATCAAATATAACGGGGAATGATTTTATGAACAATATCCTTTTTCCTTACTAGTCTGTGTCTGTTTTTGTAATTCAAGTAAAAAGTAATATTCATATATTTTTTATAAGGTTTCATAAGCAAATGTATTAAGTTCGTTATTTATCAAGTGGAATTAAAAGTTATTCAAATATTTTTCTTAATTTTCACGTTATATGAAACGATTTACGACCTATACACTAAAAGATGAACTCAAAATCTCCAGAATTTTTTCCCCCTTATCGTAGTCTGATTTTTTTCTTCCAATTTTTAATTATAACTTTTCTACTCAATTTGGTGTTGCCGTACATAATAAATTAGATTTTTACCGGATATTGCCCTGTTATTCCTTTTTACAATATTTTGTTAGGCTGGAGATTGAATGTACGAAGTGTAAAATTAATCTGGCCACTCGCCTAACGTTCTCTTTTAATGGCTTTGTTAAGGCAATAAAGTACGTAGCGGTACCATTCACATTCACAGATCCAAACAAAACTACAGCCCAGTTATGAAAAATAAAGACCTGCTGTCTCATCGATAATTCCGCTAACTAAGAGTTATTTATTGAGGAATAAAGGATGCTTGGAGATAACTAGTTTCCTACAAAGAATATTCTCCTCTTTACTGCCTGGCGGTGGCTTGGATGTTTGTTAGTGATTCAGAATCCACAATGTTACAACCCTCAAATCATGGAAAATATTTCCTTATAAGATAGCATAACTTTCTTTACAGCATATCATTCATTTCCCTATCGAAATATATATCGAAAATATCTTTTCAGCAAAATATGATGAAAGCTTTTAATTACAATCGCCATCTTGCTTAATATTTCTTTTAAAATTTGCTTTTAAAATTTCATAGCTTTTTTTTTTGGCCTAGTGGCTAGTGCTCGATACCATAGGTTTCGGGTTCGAGTCCCTCCGGTACCATGGATGTTTGCAGTGGTTCGGAATCCACCTTATACTGTAGGTCCCGGTCTATTTAGCTAAAAGTGTGTACAAGATGACCGTAGAGCGACAAACAAAACCAATCCTACTTTACTGGCCCTGCAATCTGTCCTTTCAAATTAGCTCATCTGCCCCCCCCGTCGATTAGATTCCCTTCACATTAAAAAAAAAAATATATATATTTTTGGTTTCATTCATGAAATTAAAATATTCATCAGTTATAAATTTAAGCTGATGAATATGTTAACTTTATTTTTTGACTTTCGTATCGAATTCTATTTTTAACTAATATTCTGATAAAATTATTCATGAGAATTTATTCGAGATTAGTTTTGTTAAATTTTATTACGAAAAAAAAGGGAGGGGAATTAAATATAATTTTGTTTCGTAATATTTCATAAAAATTTGAAAATTAAAAATAAATAAATAAAAATAACATTAAAAAGTTGAGTAACAAATACATGATGAGCTGGAACAAGGCTAATGCATCCCAACATCACCAAGCCTGAAAATTGTAAATCAATTTATTATTCCTTACCTGAATTACACAATCTAAAATTACACATTACAGACCTAAATTACACTGTAGTTTCATGAAAAATGATTTAACATTAAAAGACTATGATGAAGGTCGCGTTATGAAAGTTGATATGGAAGTAGAACATATCATATTGCAACGAAATTCCCTTGGCAAAATTTCTCAATTTGTTATTAGTCATCAAATTTGTCATGGAAATCTATGTTTGCTTTACTTTAATTTGTTAGTACTTTACTTGATTGTCAAATTGTTATAAAAAGGCATCTACAAATCAGGTCAAATTAACCATGCAAATTTAAATGATAAACTTTACAATTTAATTAATATTTAACAATTGTTTTACTTTATAAAAGCATTATGATGTGTAACGGCTCTATTTTTTCCTTAATACTGTAAACTCATAAAAAAACATATAAAATGCATAAAAATTTATGAAATTTTGAACATTGTACAGTAGTAAATAATCAATCCATCAATCTTACAGCAGTTATTATGTAGTACGTAATCAATCACGCAATTTCAACGAATTGCTGCATAATTTATAAGACCCTACTCATAAGTAATTTAGAAACATGAAATGGTTTTCGGAAGGTGAACTCACTGCGGAGACTGTTATATAAGGATGAAAAGATTTTATATTGCTTCCAAAATTTGTTTAAGTAATTAGACATCGGAGGGGAAAAAAAAAATTAGAAGAGTGATCGAAAGTTAAGTTTCAGAACTTACAAGCACTTTATATATTGAGAATATATATATATGGCCGAGTGACTGGCGCTCTGGAGCTTAGTGCCATAAGTTTCGTATTCGAGTCCCGACGGTGCCATGGATGTTTGTAACGATTCAGAATCCACTTTAAACCGTAGGTCCCGGTCTAATATGACTATAGAGTGTTGGGCATAAGATTGACAACTCTACCCCGTAAAAATAAGACATCTGTCTCGAAATCTGCCAGTAGGCAGACGGCCTTTGCCCACCCTGAGACTGTTGGGCCAATGATGATGATGATTATTATTCTTTGTTGCTTAATTTATGCAACTCTATAATTACACATATCATATAAATATTAATTTCTATACGTATATATAAATATTTTCCTACAAAAAGAACTATATGGGATTAATATCTGTTAGATCCTGGGGACATTTTAGTATCAGTGCCTTGTGCATTACATCTTCGTGCACTTGGATTATTTGCAAGAAAATCCATACCTCAATCGTGCTGCGCGTATAATTCTGCGTTATTTATATTTTTTTCTCTATTGAATAACAATGAACAGGGCGATTGGATTTCTATGACACCTTCCGTGGGATGCTTAAAGCATACACCTCTTAACGAACCATTGAAGAGTGGAATTGACCTTATCGCAATCGATATATCCCGGACGGGGTTTTGCATGCAATGCTCTGCCTGGGAGTGTCTGCTAACTTCATTATGAAGTCTTTCAGAAGTGATTATGCAAATTGCGAGTCTTGGTAATCGGATAAGCTGCGGCTCTCTAATCACAGTCCTCTGATTTTTATCGCCCCCTGTCATATCATGCATTGGGTGGGAGAGGTCCTAATTGAATAAGCACACATGCGCGAATTAGTGCCTACAAGAAAGGACGTAATCCAATAGCATGCATTTATGGTGTAGCATATGTGGAGAAATATTTCACATGTACTGTACGTCACAGAATTGGCGAAGTTGTCGAGTGCGTTGCATTGGATTATATGAACTTCATCATTTAGAGCAAGAAGGCCTAATACAATTCTGGATCTTTTATGACCCAACAAAAAGTCGGGAATATTTTTAAAAACATTGAGAATCTACTTCACTTTTGAAATTCTAATTTAATAAAAATGCATTAAAAAATACTGAAATGCATGAAAATTTTATCTGGATACGCATTAGTTTATGTTTGTTCCATTTTTAACTTTAATTTTTGTTAAAAATTGGCGAGATTCATGTTCATCTTGTGTATACCCGCAAATTAAAGTCTTTATTGACTTGAAGTCAATGTAGATAAACGCAGGAGCCAGAATGGGCACCATCAAGCATGTCATCATGTCATCAAAGTTGCCAGTAAAAAGTTACCATTAATCATTACAGTTGCCAGGTTCCTCTTCTTATTGTGATCCATTGAGGACGAAAGAGTTGAGAGCCCTAGGTGGCTGAAAGTGTTCTTTTTTGTTGGTGGGGTACTATTGTAGCTGCCGGCTATCAGCTACCGTATAGCTTCGGACAAGGCAGTATAATACGACTATTCTAGACCCTGCAACATCCTCCAACAACGACGGGCGCTGAGGGAAGGATATTGCCTTCCGTTCCTTTTAACGAAAAGGATCATCCCATCAGGCAGCCTGACGATGCGAGATGCCTTACGTATGGCATTATAATTGTCACCGGGTCTTCTAAAAATCGCACATTACCAGCTAATTAGGAACTGCACGATAGCTGCATATATATATTACTACTTGGGCCTGGTACGGTGTTTTTAGCATATATCTGTGATTTAAATTAAAGTATATATATATACATAATTGTGTAATCCACTAATAAATGCCATCCAATACGAACTCGCAAATGTTTTAAAATGCTAATATATTTTTTATGCATTTATTTAACTTATTTTCCTAATATATAAAATTAAAAATAAATTGTGAACTTATCATTTTAAATTGTATTAATCTTATTAATTTTATTTACTTATTTTTAAACATTTAACTGAGATCATTTTTGTTTCTTAAAATATTTATTTCAATGATTCAAAATTTCTTAATTTGCACAGTAAATTAAAACAATTTTGACCGAAATTTTAATTTTGATATTTTACTTCTTATAGAATTTTTATTGGAAACCTTTTATTTTAGGATTTAAAAATCGGTTTAAATTTTACAGCACAGATTGATATCAAAATAGGAATCACGTTAGGGAAAGGATGAATTTTAAGTTGAAGCCAAACTGCACCAATAGCAAGTAAATATTATATTAAACCGATCGGTATCAAAAATTCTTTCCACTCCTCAAATATTTCATATGTCGAATTTCAAAATATTCCTCTTACCTGCTGTATTGTGTTAAAGCCGTAAAAGTTGTTGCAAAAAGTGAAGTATTTCAGCTTTCGGGCGACATGTTATGCAGTCGGTAACATAAATAGTTTCAAATCTGTCACGTTCTGAAAGGGCTTGCTGAGTCCATTTTGTTTGTAGTGGCAAAAACAGCAGTTTTCGAAATATTCAACGCAATATCCATTTTTCCAGACGTCTTTTTTCCCTCGACTTCCCTTTTCTTTTGAATAGCAGGGGACGAAAAAGTGTATGACAGGCATATTGCGCCATGTTCAACAACTTTCACGTCTTCTTTTTTCCTTAGATATTAGTATTCTTTCTTCCTAAACATTACTACTTTCGCTTTTATTTTCGTGGTGATATAAATTTTTTTTAGTAATATAGAAAATTTTAAAACATTATTTCATCGTTTAGCGAATTCTTTCAGAGTTGATCTTGAAAAAAAAAAAGTTTCGTGTAACTATTTTTAAAGTAGTTTTCCTGTAACTTTTTTTATAAGGTAAGGAATACTTTAAAAATAGTTAAATGAAACGTGTTTCGTCTAACTTGCTCTTAAGTAGAGTTAAATTTCACCTCTTGAAGTAGTGTTAAAATATAGAATTTTTATTTTAATTCTTACTTCGGTAGAGAATATTATATACAAATTTGGCTTATGCAGTTGTTAGTTTTAATACGTCTGAACTCGAGCAAGTTGCTGGTTATTGTATTGGGTTTTTATACCACCACCATCACCACCACTACTACTACATAAACAACAACTGCGTCATTGTGATCATTAAGCTTTCTATTACGAATAAATTACTCATTACATATATTTCATGCGTCCCATGATCACATACGCAAGTCTGGTTAGGGGCTCAGCAGGGAAATCAAATTAAAATTTTTTTCAAAGACTGGAAAATAAAGCTCTTTGAATGATTACAAATTCGCCTTGGTACTTCAGAAATGATGATATTAGAAACTCTCTTGACCTTTCCAATGTCAGACAATACATTTTTAAGAACTCTAAAATGTGTTATGACCCTATCTCTTTTACTGGTAATTCTGTTCTTAGATATCTCCCAATTTATGATATTACTCTATTTGAAAATAGAAAACTTTCTAGAACTGTTAAAACGTCCTAGCAAATTAAAACAATTTTGAACCCTTATTTCTTACAGAATTTTAACTGGAACTCTTTTATTTTAGGATTTAAAAATGATTGATTTCAAAATAGGAATCACTTTAGGGAATAGATGAATTTTAAGTTGAAGTCGACTGTACCAATAGTAAGAAGTAAATATTATATTAAAAAGATCGGTATCAAAAAAATCTTTCTCAAATTCTCAAATATTTCATATGTCGAATTTCAAAATATTTCCTCTTACCTGCTGCATTGTGTTTAAGCCGTAAAAGTTGTTGCGAAAAGTGAAGTATTTCAGCTTTCAGGCGACATGCTATGCAGTCGGTAACACAAATATTTTCGAATCTGTCATGTTCTGAAAAGGCTCGCTGAGTCCTTTTTGTTTGTAGTGGCAAAAACAGCAGTTTTCGAAATATTCAACGCAATATCCATTTTTCCAGGCGCCTTTTTTCCCTCAACTTCCCTTTTCTTTTGAATAGTAGGGGACGGAAAAGTGTATGACAGGCATATTGCGCCATGTTCAACAACTTTCATGTCTTCTTTTTTTCTTTTAGATATTAGTATTCTTTCTTCTCAGACATTACTACTTTCTATTTTATTTTCGTGGTGATAGTAACATAGAAAAGTTTTTATACATTATTTCATCGTTTAGAGATCTTAAAAAAAGTTTCATGTATCTATTTATAAAGTAAATAAAAGAATACTTTAAAAATAGTTACACGAAACTTTTATCACCTGATTCACTCTATAGTAGTATTAAACTTCACCTCTTAAAGTAGTGTTTTTATTCTAATTTTTACTAAGGTAGAGAATACTATATGTAAATTTGACATATGCAGTTTTGTTGTTCGTTATAATGCGACTGAACTTAGTAGTTCCGCTGGATATTGAATTTTGTTTTTAATACCACTACTACAAAAACAACTACGTCATTGTGATTATTTGTCGAAAATCTAAGCTCTCTATCACGAATAAAATACTCATCAACATTTATTACATGCTTTCCACGATCACATACGCAAGACCGGTTTGGGGTTCAGCAGCCAAATCAAATTTTAAAAATTGTTCAAAGATTGGAAAATAAAGTTCTTCAAATGAATACAAATTCGCCTTCGTACTTCAGAAATGAGGATATTAAAAACTCTCTTGACCTTCCCAGTATTAGAACAATTGATCTTTAATACCTCTAAAAAGTTTTATGACTCTAACCCTTTTACTGGTAAATGTGTTCTTAGATCTCTCCAAATTTATGACATTACTCTATTTGAAAATAGAGAGAGTCTTAGTAAATTAAAACAATTTTAAACCCATATTTCTAATACAGTTTTAAATGGAACTTTCTTATTTTAGGATTTAAAAATGAGTTTAAATTTTAGCCCACGGATTAAGATAAAAATATGCATTACTTTAAGAAATAGATGAATTTTAAGTTGGAGTCAACTGTACCAATAGCAAGTAAGTATTATATTAAATCGATCGGTATCAAAAAATTTTTCCTCAAATTCTCAAATATTTTATATGTCGAATTTCAAAATATTCCTCTTACCTGCTGCATTGTGTTTAAGCCGTAAAAGTTGTTGCGAAAAGTGAAGTATTTCAGCTTTCGGGCGACATGTTATGTAGTCGGCAACATAAATATTTTCAAATCTGTCATGTTCTGAAAGGGCTCGCTGAGTCCTTTTTGTTTGTAGTGGCATAAACAGCAGTTTTCGAAATATTCGACGCAATATCCATTTTTTCAGGCGTCTTTTCTCTCTCGACTTCCCTTTTCTTTTGAATAGCAGAGGACGGAAAAGTGTATGACAGGCATATTGCGCCATGTTCAACAACTTTCATGTCTTCTTTTTTTCTTTAGATATTAGTATTCTTTCTTCCTAGACATTACTACATTCTCTTTTATTTTCGTGGTGATAGAAACATAAAAAAGTTTTTACACATTATTACATCGTTTAGAGATCTTGAAAAAAAGTTTCCTGTAACTATTTTTTAAAGTAAATAAAAGAATACTTTAAAAATAGTTGTATGGAACTTTTTCATATAACTCACTCTTAAGTAGCGTTAAACTTCATCTGTTAAAGTAGTGTTAAAATATAGAATTTTTTTTGTTGTTAGTTATAATGAGTCTGAACTCGCGCAGTTTGTTGGATGTTGCATTGGGTTTTTAAACTACCACCATCACTACCACTACCACTACTACTACAACTACGTCACAGTGAATAAAGATGAGAGGCGCTGTTATGTCTCGGACTATACTAAATCTATAACGGCTTCAAGAAGAGGGTCACTTTCAGGTTTATGGGAACACTTTGGTTTTTATTTACAAGAATAATATATATAAGAACTTTATTTACAAGAATAATATATATATAAGAACTCTATTTACAAGAATAATATATATAAGAACTCTATTTACGAGAATAATATATATAAGAACTCTATTTACAAATTATTACTTACAAAAAAATGAAAATTAAAGATATCAATTCATTCGCAAGTGCAGTTCACTCCAAGGACGGAGATTTTCAGAGTTCTCAAGTCTACCACAAATCTAATGCGTTCGGACTGCTGCAGAACTTAAATATCGCCCGGCGTGATACATAAAACTACAAGGGGCTGACTTTGTAACTTTTTGACTCGACTTGTATTCTTATCTGGACGCCGTTAAAGAGAAGCCCTTGTTTCTCCTATAATGCACTTTGTCTGGTTACATATTCAAAAGTGTATACAACTGACAAAATTAATGTATTGTCCCGAATTTCGCCTCGGTATTGACTGGATTCAACTAGTATTCTTGTTTGGATGCTACTAAAGAGAAGCACTTGTTTCTCCTATAATGCACTTTGTTTGGTCACATATTCAAAAGTGCATAAAACTGACAAAACTAACGTAAACGAAACTCGCCTTGAGGTTAATTGGACTGGGCTTGATTAGTATTCTTGTCTGGACGCCGCTAAAGAGAAGCACTTATTTCTCATGTAATGCACTTTGTTGAGTTAAAAATTAAAAAATGTATACAATTGACAAAATTAATGTATTATAATAATTTTTTTTTCTAAATATGGTTGAAATACAGTCTTTTTATATGTACGCATGCCATTTGTTATCTATGATCCTGATATATTAACTCCCATATGGACATATCCGTGATATATTAACTCCCTTTTGCTTTAGAAGCAAACACAGAATATTAAAGTTACTCATAGATTTTTTTCGAACCTTAAAAAAAAGGGTGGGGAGATAAATTTTTTTTTTTACAATATTATTATAAAAAAATCATTTGCACTAATTATTTTCATTCGATGAATCAGTAGCCAGGGGTAAAAAAAAATTCTAATCAAAAGAAATATCTACCCCGAGCTTATTGATACACTGAATTCATGCAGGCGGCTTTACTTTGGCGCACAAGGGTGAGCCTGGAAAAAAAAGAACAGCCGCCTCACCCCACGGAGTATCGGGTAGGGTGATCAGATTTCCCGTGGGGAGCATCAAACGATTTTTAGCCTCAAGGGATGAGCCGTTTCTTTGTGGAGAAAGCGGGTACGCAAATTCGGCAGGAACATTCCGCTTTTTTAATTATCACCAGTGCACGATAGAGTGAATGCTGATTGTGAATAATGCGTGCATTGCTGATGCACAGCTGATTGCGGGGAGCAGGGATAAAGCGGAAGGAAGAAAGAAGCAAATATTTGACTTGCTTGCCTGCTCTTGCCATTCGTGCTGATTGCTGCTTTAAAAATTCAATTTTAAGTTAATAAGCTGTATTGTCTTGAGCAAAATTCGTTTGGTTTTTTTGATGAAGTTTTGACCAAATGGAATAAAAGTTGTATAGTATATTGTTTCTGTAATCAACGTTTCATAATATATTGTTTCTGTGTTTTTTCTGTAAACCTCAGATTAAACATCATATTAATTAATGTAATCCTCAAATTAATCATCAGATCAATTAATGTAATCCTCAGATTCATCATATTAATTAATGTAATCCTCAAATTAATCATAAGATTAATTAATGTAATCCTCAGATTAATCAATGCAATCATCAGATTAATCAATGCAATCATCAGATTAATCAGTTTAACTAATGTAATCCTCAGATTAATTAATGTAAGCATCAGATTAATTAATGCAATCCTCAGATTAATCATCAGATTAATTAATGCAGTCCTCAGATTAATCACCAGATTAATTAATGCAATCCTCAGATTAATCATAAGATTAATTAATGTAATCCTAAGATTAATCATACGATTAATTAATGCTACCCTCAGATTAATCATAAGATTAATTAATGCAATCCTCAGATTAATCATAAGATTAATTAATGCAATCCTCAGATTAATCATAAGATTAATTAATGCAATCCTCAGATTAATGAACAATCGTAATCCTCATATTAATCCTTAACAATGACTCCTTTATTAACCTAATCCTCAGATTAATTAATGTAATCATCAGATTAATTAATGTAATCATCAGATAATCGTCAGTAAGAGATATTGCAATAATGAACACTAAGTGAAAAAGGATATTTTATAATTTTGTTTTTAATAATATTATGCGTTACATTGAGAAATTTTGATTTTTAATCTCAGAATTAAATATGAAACAATTTTATTTAGTTGACTGGTTGTATAAATTATAAACACTCCAGTGTGTGTTACAATTTGCATGCATTAATTCTGTGGCTGGGATGGTTCCAATCAATAATACTCGAATCATCTTAAGCAATCTATCTTCTGTTCGAATAGTTAAATTTTCATGTTTTTCTCCAAAGTTTTAGTACCGTTTAACCTGAATATTTTTGGTTCATCACGTTTTCTTCTTTAATCACGTTTCTTCTTCTTTTCTCTGGTTGGTTTAGATTCCCAATTTGATCCGATAGGTGGCACTGCTATCGATATAATTCTTCTGAACTTGAGTTTGTCACTGAACTTCTTCTAAATGGCCGGACTGATTTTGATGAATTTTTTTTGTGTGTGTTTGAGTGGGCCCCTGGATGGTTTAGATTCCGAAATGGACCTGGTAGGTGGTGATTCAGTCTCTCTCTATATATATAATCCTTCTGTACGTGTGTTTGTCATTGAACTTCTCCTAAACGGCTTGACCGATTTTGATGAAATTTTTTTTGTGTGTGTTTGACAAAACAGGGAGAATGTTTTTATGCTATCCCCTTTGTTGTAAGTCGCCGCCAGATGGTGTTGCAGTATATCAACTTTTATGCAGTTCAACAAATCGCTATGAAAATTGGCAATAATATGTATTCGGGTATGGAAAATATGTCCGCGCTATCCATTTTATTGTTACTTGTCCCACGAAGGATAACTCTTGGAGTTTTGTTGCATGCCGATAGTAGTAGATCTTTTAGCCGCCTAGAATATTACCAGAGTGCACCATGGGGAGGTAGATATACCGCCGTACTCCTTATAAAATCATAAAAGCCAATTTATTGAATCATCAAGAATTCCAAGAGTATATGAGCAACTATTTTCAAGGATGAAGCACACGAATAATGAAATTAGAACCAAAATACACGATGAGCACATTGAGAATTTCCACTGCTTACAGAAATGTAAACCAACAATATTGATTTACTAGTGTCTCAAAAACAGAGTGCAGCATATCACTAATTTCATGCTGCTGTCCTATTTTTTGTAAAATAAGAATTAAAAAAGTTTAAATTACTTGTATATATATATATATATATATATATCACTAGTAATAGTTTTATACTATCGTTAAATACTTTAATGAGTGACCCAAAACAATTTCTTATTTATCATTGTGGCCCTAAACTAAACTAAAGTGACCGCCTTTCATGCTGCATATGCGAATTTCTTCCCTTTAGTAAACTGTTAAATATTTGAAGTTTAAAAGGCATAAAAATACGTAAAGAAATTAATCTATTGAAACTGAAATATGTTTCTAAACAAATAATCAACGAAGTCGATGGTTAGAACTTTAAAAGAATAATAAATGAAAATAAAATTCGCAGCTATTAATTCAACTTATAAAATCAGATTCCACTTATAACTTGGTCATTATAAAAATTACAATTATAATACTCTCATGTCCATAAATTAAGGATAATTCAGAATCACACAGAAATTGAACTCTAAAATAAAAATTTCACCTGTAGAACTATCACACACATCTTGAAGAAGAATATGCAAATTACAGGAAACCACCAGATGGCGCGGATAGTACGTCACACTGACGAGAGTGTAAGAGAGGGGTATATAAGGAATGGTGGCAAAGAAGTAAAATTGTTCACAAGCGCTTTAAAAGCCTTTCAGTGCAATAACCGCATAGTTATGGCACAAAGGAAGCATTTGGTTGATTTTTTACGTGGTAGAATTATCGGACGACTGGAATGTGGGCGTACCCAGCTGGAAGTATCCGAGGAACTTGGAATCTCCCAGAGTGTCATCTCCAGGCTTTGGCAACGATTCCAAGATGTTGGTAATGTGAGTAGATGTTACAGCACAGACCGCCCCCGAGTTACAACGCCGAATGAGGACCGGTATTTAGCAGTTACTGCCAAAAGAAACAGACGGAGCACAGCATCAGACCTGTTTCGTCAGCTCTCTTCAGCTACCGGTACGACAGTTTCAAGGCAGACCGTGCACAGACGCTTAGGGCACATTGGTCTATATGCTCGTAGGCCTGTCAGATGTGTTCCACTTACCGCAACTCACTGTCGCCTGTGATTAACCTGGAGTAGAGAGCATGCATTGTGGACACAGCAACAGTGGTCTTGTGTGATGTTTTCCGACGAGTCCAGGTTTAGTTTGCAGTCTTATTCTCGCCGGACTTTCATATGGAGATCGCCAGGTACCTGTTACCACCAAGAGAACACAATTGAACGACACCGTTACGGTGGTGCAGGATGGCTCGTTTGGGGAGGAATTATTCTTGGTTCCAGAACTGACCTGCATGTTTAGAGTGTAACGATGACAGGCCACATCTATCGGGATGTCATTCTGGAAACAACATGTACGTTTGTTTCGGGGCGCCATGGTTGCTGAATTTCTGTTTATGGATGACAACGCCCGTCCTCATCGTGCAAACATTGTAGAAGAATGCCTTCAATTGGAGGATATCACCCATATGGATTGGCCAGCATACTCACCGGACTTGAATCCAATAGAGCATGTGTGGGATATGCTTGGGCGACGAATTGCAGCCCGTCAACTCCCTCCCACCTATCAACCGGAACTTCAAAGGGCATTGCTTGATGAGTGGTGTAATATTCCCCAAGATTAGATTGATAATTTGATTTTCAGCATGCCTAGGCGTTGTAAGGCCTGTATTGCATCGTCCGGGAGACATACTCCATATTAATCATCCTACTAACCATGTTATACTGTTTTTTGTAAATAGGTTATTTTTTGAAATTTGCTCCAGGGAATAAAAATCGCAATTTTTATTAATTATGTCAAACATCTAGCATCTTTTTTGCTCTTTACCTTTTGTTTAATAAATAGACTTTACAAATAAGTCAAATTTGTTTTGCTTCTGTCTCTTTCTTTGCCTGAACTTCATTATCCTTAATTTGTGGACATGAGTGTAGTTTACAATTTAAAAATTTGTAATTTAAAATTACAATTATAATAATCTATACCAATCAGCCAATTATTTTAAGTATCAATTTTTTCACCAAACTTTTTAGAATTAAAGCAATCAAATAAACATAAATTCAAATTAAAGTTTTATTCTATTTGAATCTTTGAAAAAGTTTTTTCTTATTTATTGTATAAGTTGGTTTTCAATGTTTGCTTTACAAACGCAACGATTCAAAAAACAGCCTACTGTAATTTTAAACTTTCAAAACTAAATAAATTTCCAATTTGTTTATTTTACTAACGTTTTCCATTATTATAAATAAGGCATTCAATAATACATTAATAAACACAATTCCACAAGTACAGCGTACAAAAAATCTTTCCCCCAAATTATCACGCTTTAAACGTATAGAATAAATACTAAATAAATGACATCGGTGGAAAATATTTTTCCATCAATACTTTCCCTTGTAAAGACCTGGAGGCCATTTCGAAAGGTTCCGCAGAAGCTTTTTTAATGGCCGTCGTCTTCCTTCAAATATCGTCTGCGGTAAAGACTTCTCCCGCCATGAAAGTCAACTCCAACTCCAATAATTTCGAGCAAACTCATTTCCAACAACTTGTAGATGCCTCTTGTATTTTTATACTTCTTGCCCTCCTCTATTTTAATACAACGCTGTCCGCTGAGCTTTATGGAGCAGTAGGAAGCAAACAACTCCACTCGCCTCAGTCAATAGCATGGTGAATAGAGAAATAAAATAACGTCTCCACGCATTGATTTATTTATTTTTTAACTCTCTTCTTCTTCTACATCTTTTTTTTTTTAGATATAGTTTTTTTTTTTTTTTTTTTTCTTCCTTTTTTCCAGGCTCTTCGAAGCCATATAACGGTTCTTGGAATTTCCATTTTCTACTATTTTTATTTATTTTATTTTCTTCTTCTTTGCTTTTCGTTCTTTTTTTTTATTTTTTATTCTCTCATCGTTCGCCGTAAAATAAATACCTGGAATGTTCTTCGAACTAAGCAAATTCCAAACGATTTTTAAAAGTCTGTTTTAGAAGTCGTGTAAATACTTCTTTTCGCTGTCGCTTTATTTTTGTGTTTTTAACGTCGTTCTTCTTTGAAAGTTAAAATAAAAAAAAAAACCTCTTGTTTCAAAAAGCAGAATTCGCGCGGTTTTGTTATAAAAGCCATCAGTAAAAAGTTATATAGTTCTTTTTTTTATTTTTTCGTTAAACATTTTTCAATAGACAACCTAGGTCTATGTCTGATAAAGTAAACATTAGTATAATGGCTTTTCAATTCTCAGAAATGAATATTTGTTATACAAATATACATTTTAATTCAGTAGCGAAAATCCTTTTGAGTAATTTTAATGAGTTTCATATTTATCTCAAAGTCTGTGTGAATTGGAAATTTAAAATTTTTTTTTTAAAAACTCTTTTGTTTATTTTTTTTTATGCTTGTCGTAAAATTTTTGTTGTTTTCCATTTATTTCTGCGAAGATTATATGTTTAATTTTTATTATGAAATAATATTTATTCTGTTTCCTAATAAGAAATCATTTGTAATATAATTAAAGTGTAATGTTTGGATAAATGCTAAATAAATAATGCATTCGAATATATTTTTTAAATTTTGGTGTAGAATCAAATATATATCAAGTTCAGGTTACAGGTTTTACTTGTTTTTACAAAACTTGCACAATAAACAAATTTTATTTTATTTTTTAAATAAATAATTATTTTTAATAAAATAATAATTATTATTACACATTATAATGACTATAAAAAAACATGCTTAATATAAAATTGTATAGTAGATACTAATAATTTTAAAAAAGACATTTTTGAACCTACTGAAAATAGTCTTTGAATTGCTAACGTTATTTTTCTGAAAATTTAATTATAGAATCCCTCAAAGATTCATGTTAAAATCGTAAAATATGGAATTTAATTTTATATAAATTAGTAAATTTAATGTAATGTAAAATTTTATATAGTTCTTTATCCTTTTTTTCGTTAAACATTTTTCAATAGACAACCAAAGTCTATATCTGATAAAGTAAACATTAGTATAATGGCTTTTCAATTCTTAGAAATGAATATTTGTTATACAAATATACATTTTAATTCAGAAGCGAAATCCTTTTGAGTAATTTTAATGAGTTTCATATTTATCTCAAAGTCTGTGTGAATTGGAAATTTCTAATTTTTTTAAAAACTCTTTTGTTTATTTTCTTTATGCCTATCGTAAAATTTTTGTTGTTTTCCATTTATTTCTGGGAAGATTATATGTTTAATTTTCACTATAAAGCAATATTTATTCTGTTTCTGTATAAGAAATCATTAATAATATGATTAAAGTGTAATGTTTGGATAAATGCCAAATAAATAATGCACTCAAATATATTATTTAATTTTGATATAGAATCAAATATGCATCAAATTCAGGTTGCAGGCTTTACTTGTTTTTACAAAACTTACACAATAAAATAATTATTTAAGTATGTTTAATATGAATTGTATAGTAGATATTAATAATTTTTTAAATAACATTTTTGAAAATAAAAATAGTCTCTGAATTGTTAAAGATATTTTTCTGAAACTTCAATTATAGAACCCCCCAAAGATTTCATTTTAAAGTCGTAAAATGTGGAGTTTAATTTTATATAAATCAGTGACTTTTACATAAGTGAGGAGCCTGCATTTTTATAAATAAGAAACATAATAATACCTTTATAAATTTTTTTTTTTTTGCATTATATATTATAGAATCCCCCAAAGATTCATTTTAAAACTGTAAAATGTGGAATTTAATTTTATATAAAGCAGTGTATTTACCATAAGTTAATGAGCCTGAATTTTTGTAAATAAGAAATATAATAACGTTTTTATAAATTTTATTTTGTATATTATATTAATATTTTCATAAATAAGAATTATGTTTGAATATAAGCAAGCAATGAAAGTGACCAACATAACACATGAAAAAAAAAGACACATTTAAGATGAATACTTTATCAATTATATTATTCTTTTAATTTATGCACAAGCACAGCTATTTTACATTATATCTTCATTTTAATAGAAATAAATTTATGTTAAATAAATAGTACCACTTACAAATAATTTTCCATCATTTGGATATCATTTCCCTATATACGAAGCAATTTCGTCTTCATAGATTTCAGAAAACAATTATAATATTTATATTTTACATTTATAATGTCCAATATTTTGTTTAACTTTTACTATTTCTTTATTTGGTGCTTTATTCTTATTATTTTCTTTAATTAAATAAAATCCATAATTATTAAAGCTACTAAAACCAGTTGTTATGCTTGAAGTTAATATGAGTCTGTTCTTTTCTTACTCGTTTTTGTATATTTTATATGCTTTATTTATGAATGGAAAATGGCGTCATAGTTCTTTATACGTTATCGTTACCATTTAGATTCATGATTTGATGCACATAAATCTTTTCCGTACATATTTCAAGCTTCTGCTATTTTAATACTTCTCTCATAGTGATATTATCGCTTGCGTCTATTGTTTTCATATTTTATCGTTTTCAGATGTTTTGCACACACGATTTGTATGCTTTTAGATTCATCGGCTGATTTCCATATAGAAGTTCAGTAACACTTCATTATTATAATGAAATGTTACTGATGATATTTACTAACTTTTTTTCTTTTATTTAAAAAGGGTTCGTACTTTAAATATTTTATTTTTATGTTTATGGTACCTGAAGATGCTCTACTATCTTTGGCTGGAATATCTGCTAGTCATCTAATAATACGATGTGTAAATCATTTGCCATGTAAAATTTTGCAGATTCATTAGGTAAATTTTGTGTCAAATTTCAATCGAAAACATATGTACTGAAAAATTCAACTAATTCATTATATAGCTAACACATCTTTAAAAAAAAATTACGTTTTCAGTGTTGGTTAACATAATCAAACATCATCAATTGGCCAACAGGCCGCCTTATAATATGAAGGTGCAAAGAAAGCTATTTTATGTCTAAGACAGAGTTATGGTGCGTGGTGCTGGTTACTATTGCGGTTCATTTGAACTGTTCCTTTGTTTATGGACAATGTTAACGAATTTTGCCTTGTTAAGCGGGATTAACTTAATGCCAAATACCATATATTGATTAAGGAACTCTGCCAATATTTGTCCTTGCACTTTCTAACAATCTAATGCTCTAATTCCAGACAATATCCGTTGACAGAGAGATTCATTTTCAGTTACTAGCCATTCGAATAAAATCCGTATCTGGATATACATGTAAGGGAGATTCGTAGTACAGAATTCTACACTTCACAACTCGGTTACTTCTCGAGCAAAAAACAGCAAATATCTCCAACTCGTTCCTCCCCACCTTCACAAAATTGACTCAATCCTTATTTGCATTCGTTGGTGCTTCTCTGTGAACACAGATTCCGATTAGGTTTCGCCTGCGCAAATTCGGGCTCTCCTGCAAGAAATACTAGTCCAACCGGAAACAAATCCGAATCTTTTTCCCTCCCTCCCCCTCTGACGGTGGTGGTGGAGGGAGGGGGGGGGTGGAAAATGTTCGTCTCCACCGCGGGATTAAGTACAAATTCGCGCCTACGGATATTGAATCGAGAAAATGTGTTTTTGAAATAAGGTACGAGTGTATCTTTCTTTATTTTTTTTTTTTTTTTGCTACTTGCGCGTTCGGAATCTCTCACAGTAAGTATAAATGGAAGCAAACACAGAGTCAAAGACGCCGAAATTCTGTGTTTCGTTTTGAACTGGCCTGATTTTAAAAGGGAATCTGAGCTCATGGAGTATTCTTGTATATGCAATTATTGTGCAAATTAAAACTTTTTAAAAATGTTATGTAGTTTTAATCGAAGCTTTTTAATCAATCAAGGATAATGGGTTGTTAGGTTTATTTTAAACAAGCCACAATATTTTTCTAATTTATGTAAAAACAAGGAATATAAATTTTTTTTTTTTTTTTTTAAAGTCAATTCCTACTTATTTTCATTATATTGCAGAAAGTCCTTTATAAATAATTTTCATTCATTTTTTAAAATTTATCTATCGCCATCTATTGTTAGATATATGTAACTTAAATCTAAAAGAAACTAAAATTACTTAATTAAATTTAATTGCTGAATTTATATTTGAAAAGACTGTATTAACATCAAGTGTCATCCACTACAAGTTAAAAACAAATGTATTTGAACTTGAGTGGATGAATAAAAAGCATTTTATGAACGATTGAAAATTTGAACAAGATATATATAGGGAGAGTGTGAGCTAATGGAAGGAATTGAAAAAAGCATTAAAAACTACTATCAGTGAAACTTTTCCATCAATCAAGGATAACTGATTTTTAGATTTATTTTAAACAAGCAACAATATTTTTCTAATTTATACATTCATTTGAATCGTTTCTTTATTTCAATAATGCACGCTGTTTACGAATTTTATCTTATTATGCGGGATTTGCTTATATCAAATACCATATATTGATTAAGGAACTCTACTACCAATTTTTGCTCTGAACTGTCTAACAATCTATTGCTCTAAGTCCATACGATATCCATTGAGAGAGAGATATATTCATCTTTAATTATCATGCCATTCGAATAAAATCCGTATGTGGATCGAAATGTGAGGGAGATTCGCACAGAAATCTACACTTCACAACTCAGTTACTTCTCGAGCAAAAAACAGCAAATATCTCCAACTCGTTTCTCCCTTCCCCCTACCTTCACAAAATTGACTCAATCCTTATTTACATTCGTTGGAGCTCCTTTTGAACACAGATTCCGATTACGTTTCGCCTGCGCAAATTCCGAACCTTGCAAGGAATACTAGCCCAACCGGAAACAAATCCGAATCTTTTTCCACCCCCTCTGAAGGGGTGGAGGGTAAGGGAAAATGTTCGTCTCTCCACCGCGGGATCTAGTACAAATTCGCTCCTACGGATATTGAATCGAGAAAATGTGTTTTTGAAATAAGGTACGAGTGTGTCTTTCTTTTTCTTTTTTTTTTTTTTCGTCTTGTACTTGCGCGTTCGGAATTCCTTACAGCAAGTATAAATGAAAGGAAACACAGAATCAAAGATGCTGAAATTTTGTATTTCGTTTTGAACTGGTTTGTTTTTAAAAGGGAATCAGAAGTCTCATGGAATCTTCTTGCATATCGAATTGTTGTGTAAACTTAAAACTTTTTAAAACACACAATTATTCTTCAATGATTGGAAAAGTTTCAATCAAAACTTTTCCAATCATTGAAGAATAATTGATTTTTAGGTTTATTTTAAATAAACAACAATATCTTTCTAAATTATGTAAAAAAAAGCGTTAAAAACTATTATCAATTGAAAATTGACTTTCAGATTTTTTTTTAATGAAGCAACAATATATTTCTAATTTATATAAAAAAAGCATTAAATATTGCTATGAATTGAAGCTTTTCAGTCAATCACGGATAATTGATTTTCAGATTTGCTTTAAACAAGCACCAATATCTTTCTAATTTAAGTAAAAAAAAGCATTAAAAAGTATCATCAATCAAAGCTTTTCCATCAAACAAGGATAATTGATTTTTAGGTTTATTTTAAATAAGCCACAACATATTTCTAATATGTAAAAAAAACATTAAAAACTACTATCAATCGAAGCTTTTCAATCGATAATTGATTACAGACTCGTTTTAAACAAGCAACAATAACTTTCTGAATGAGGTAAAAAAAAGCAATAAAAATTACTATCAATCGAAGCTTTTCCGTAAATCAAGGATAACTGATTTTTAGGTTTATTTTAAACAAGCAACAATATTTTTCTAATTTATGCATTCATTTGAGTCGTTTCTTTATTTCAATAATGCACAATGTTTACGAATTTACCTTATTACGCGGGATTTGCTTATATCAAATACCATATATTGATTAAGGAACTCTGCCAATTTTTGTAATGCACTATCTAACAATCTAATGCCTTAATTCCAGACAATATCCGTTGAGACAGAGAGAGAGAAAGAGAAATTCATCTTTAGTTACTATCCATTCGAATAAAATCCGCATATACATGTAAGGGAGATTCGTTCAGAAATCTACACTTCACAACTCAGTTACTTCTCGAGCAAAAAAACAGCACATATCTCCAACTCGTTCCCCTCCCCCCTTACCTTCCCAAAATTGACTCAATCCTTATTTACATTCGTTGGAGCTCCTCTTTGAACACAGATTCCGATTGCGCTTCGTCTGCGCGAATTCCGAACCCTGCAAGAAATACTAGTCCAACCGGAAACAAATCCGAATCTTTCTCCATCCCTCTGACAGGGGTTAGGGGGGAAATGTTCGTCTCCATCGCGAGATTACGTACAAATTCGCTCCTACGGATATTGAATCGAGAAAATGTGTTTTTGAAATAAGGTACGAGTGTAACTATCTTTCATTTTTTTACTTGTACTTGCGCGTTCGGGAATCTCTTACAGCAAGTATAAATGGAAGCAAACACTGAGTCAAAGATGTCGAAATTCTGTATTTCGTTTTGAACTGGTCTGGTTTTAAAAGGGAATCTGAGCTCATATGGAGTCTTCTTGCGTATCGGATTATTGTGTAAACTGAAACCTTTTTTAAAAGTTATGTGGTTTCTATCGAAGCTTTGTCACTGATTCAATCAATCAAGGATAATTGATTTTCAGATTCATTGTAAATAAGCAACAATATCTTTCCAATTTATGAAAAAAAAGTATGAAAAATTACTATAAACTAAAAACTCAATTATTGTGTAAATAAAAACTTTTAAAAAATGTTATGTAGTTTCAATGGAAGTTTACGTAAAAAAAAATCAGTAAAAACTACTATAAATCGAAACTTTTCAACCAATCGAGGATAATTGATTTTCAGATTAATTTTAAACGAGCAATAATATCTTTCTAATTTATTTTAAAAAAAGTATTAAAACTATTATCAATCGAAGTTTTCCAGTCGATAATTGATCTTCAGATTTGTTTTAGGCAAGCAACAATATCTTTTTATTTGTATAAAAAAAAATAAATAAATGGCAGTAGAGCAGCAAACGAAATCATATCAAATCTAGATGGATATTAAGTTCATAATTTTTTGTTTTCATAATGTATGATAGAATATATAAGTATCCAAAATTGATTTCATTTAATTGAATACTTAAAAAAATAGGATTTTTAGCAAAATAACATTTTTTTACAAAATAGTGAAGTTGTAAAAAAAGTTATTTTTGTCTAAGACAGAGATATGATGCTGGTTACTATTGTGGTTCATTTGAATCGTTTCTATGCTTCAATAATGCAAAATGTTTACGATTTTTACCTTGTTATGCTGGATTTACTTATATCAAATACCATATATTGATTAAAGAACTCTGCCAATTTTTGTAATGCACTATCTAACAATCCAATGCTTTAACTCCAGACAATATCCGTTGAGAGCGAGAGAGAAATTCATCTTTAGTTACTAGCCATTCGAATAAAATCCGTATCTGGAAATACATGTAAGGGAGATTCGTAGTGCAGAAATCTACACTTCACAACTCAGTTACTTCTCGAGCAAAAAACAGCAAATATCTCCAACTCGTTCCTCCCCTACCTTCACGAAATTGACTCGATCCTTATTTACATTCGTTGGAGCCTCTCTTTGAACACAGATTCCGATTACGTTTCGCCTGCACAAATTCCGAACCCTGAAAGAAATACTAGTTCAACCGGAAACAAATCCGAATCTTTCTCTCCACCGCGTCTCTCCACCGCGAGATTAAGTACAAATTCACTCCTACGGATATTGAATCGAGAAAATGTGTTTTTGAAATAAGGTACGAGTGTGTCTTTCTTTCATTTTTCTTTTCTTGTACTTGCTCGTTCGGGAATCTCTTTACAGCAAGTATAATTGAAAGCAAACTCAGTCACTGGTCTACTTAAAGTCACTGGTCTACTTAAAGTCACTGGTCTACTTAAAAGGGAATCAGAACTTATAGAGTCTTCTTGCATATCGAATTGTAGTGCAAACTGAAACTTTAAAAAAAATGTTATATTAGTTTCCATCGAAGCTTTTCAATCCAACAAGGATAATTGATTTTAGTTTTCTTTTAAACAAGCAACAATTCTTTATAACTAGCAACAACACAAACAATTCTTTACAAACAACAATTCTTTTAAACTAGCAACATTTTAACAATTCTTTACAAGCAACACATCTTTTAATCGTAGCTTGTGTTGTTGCTGGTTTAACAATCTATCTATTGAATCGAGAAAATGTGTTTTTGAAGTAAGGTACGAGTGTATCTTTTTCTTTCTTCTTTTACTTGTACCTGCGCATTCGGGAATCCCTTACAGCAAGTATAAATGAAAGAAAATACCGAGTCAAAGATGCCGAAATTCTGTATTTCGTTTTGAACTGGTCTGCTTTAAAAGGGAATCAGAACTAATATGGAGTCTTCTTACATATCGAAATATTATGTAAACTGAATTCTTTAAAAAAAAATTTTATGTAGTTTAAATCGAAGCTTTTCAATCAATCAGAGATAATTGATTTTCAGGTTTATTTTAAACAAGCAACAATATCTTTCTAATTTGTGTAAAAAAAATGACAGTAGAGCGGCAAACGAAATCAAATCAAATCTCAGTGGATATTATGTTTATAATTTTTTTGTTTTCGTAACGTAAAATATAATATATAAGTATCCAAAAATTTGATTTCTTTTAATTGAATACTTAAGAAAATAGTATTTTAGCAAAATAAAATTTTTCGCAAAATAGCGAAGTTGTGAAAAAAGCTATTTTTGTCTAAGACAAAGCTATGATTCGTGATACTGCTTACTATTGCGGTTCATTTGAACAGTTTCTTTGTTTCAATAATGCACAATGTTAATGAATTTTACCTTGTTATGCTGGATTTACTTATATCAAATAGCTTATATTGATTTGGCAATTTTTGTCTAGCAATCGAATACTTTAACTGCAGACAATATCCGTTGAGAGAGAGAAAGAGAAATTAATGTTTAGTTCAAGCCATTCGAATAAAATCCGTATCTGGAATATACATGTAAGTGAGATTCGTAGTACAAAAATCTGCACTTCACAACTCAGTTACTTCTTGAGCAAAAAACAGCAAATATCTCCAACTCGTATCCTACCCTACCTTCACAAAATTGACTCAATCCTTATTTACATTCGTTGGAGCTTCTCTTTGAACACATATTCCGATTACGTTTCGCCTGCGTAAATTTCGAACCCTGCAAGAAATACTAGTCCAACCGGAAACAAATCCGAATCTTTCTCCATCCCTCTGACAGGGGTTAGGGCGGAAATGTTCGTCTCTCCTCCGCGAGATTAAGTACAAATTCGCTCCTACGGATATTGAATCGAGAAAATGTGTTTTTGAAATAAGGTACGAGTGTGTCTTTCTTTTTTTTTTTGCTGCTTGTACTTGCGCGTTTGGAATCTCTTACAGCAAGTATAAATGAAAGCAAACACAGAAGAATCAAAGATGCCGAAATTCTGAACTGGTTCGTTCTGAACTGGTCTGCTTTAAAAGGAATCAGAATCTCATGGATTCTTGCATATCGAATTATTGTGTAAAATAAAGGATAATTGATTTTTAGGTTCATTTTAAATAAGCTGCAATATTTTTCTGATTTATGTGAAAAATAGTATTAAAAACTACTATAGACTAAAAACTGAATTATTATTAATTATTATAGACTAAATTACTATAAACTAAAAACTCAATTATTATTAATTACTACAGACTAAACTACCGTCGAATTAAAACTCAATTATTTTTGTAAACTAAAACATTTTAAAAAAATGCTATGTAGCTTCAATCGAAGTTTTTTAATCAATCAAGGATAATTGATTTTAAGATTTATTGCAAATAAGCAACAATATTTTTCTGATTTATGTAAAAAGCATTATTAAAAACTACTATAGACTAAAAACTCAATTATTATTAATTATTGTAGACAACAATGTGTAAACATTTAAAAATGTGTTTACATTAAACATCTTAAAAATGCTATGTAGTTTCAATCGAAGCTTTTTAATCAATCAATTGATTTTCAGATTTATTGCAAACAAGTAACAATACCTTTTCTGATTTATGTCAAAAAAAGTATTAAAATCTACTGTAGGCTAAAAACTCAATTATTATTAATTACTATAGACAAACTTACTATAGAATAAAAACTCAATTATTGTAAAAACTAAAACATTTTAAAATGTTATGTAATTTCAATCATTTTAGTTTATAGCAGTTTTTAATACTTTTTTTTTTGCAAAAATTAGAAAGATATTGTTGCGTATGTAAAATAAAACTGAAAATCAATTATCCTTGATTGATTGAATCAATGACAAAGCTTCGATTGAAAATTATCATTGTCATTGTCATTGATTGAAAAATTCTGTATTTTGCCCCTTTATTTGAATAACAATTTTTATTTTCATCTCATAAATTTTTTATTTTTAACATTTTACAGCTTATAAAAAGATTTCAGTACAATAAATATAGTGTATAATTGAAAAATAATCGAGACTAAACTACTATAGAAAAAAAAAACCCCTCAATTATTGTGCAAACTAAAACTCTTTAAAAATGTTATGTAGTTACAATCGAAGCTTTGCTAATGATTCCATCAATCAAGGACAATTATTTTCAATTTTCTTTTAAACAAGCAACAAAATCTTTCTAAAGTTATGTAAAAAAAAAGTTTTAAAAACTACTATAGACTAAAAACTCAATTATTATTAATTATTATAGACTAAACTACTATAGAATAAAACCTTAATTATTGTGTACACTAAAACTTTTTAAAAATGTTATACAATAACTTCAAAGGTTTACAATCAATCAAGGATAATTGATTTTCTGTTTACAATGCTAAATAAACTAAAACTTTTTAAAAATCAAGGATAATTGATTTTCTTTTAATATATGTAAAAAAAAATAGTATTGATTTTCAAAAACTACTATATATAGACTAGGTTTAAACAATCAAGGATAATTGATTTTCAGTTTTCTTGTAAGTAAGCTATATAAAGCTATATAATAAGCTAAATAAACTAAAACTTTTTAAAAATGTTATACAGTTTCACTCTAAGGTTTACAATCAATCAAGGATAATTGATTTTCAGTTTTCTTGTAAATAAGCAACAGTATCTTTCTAATATATGTAAAAAAATAGTATTAAAAACTACTATAGACTAAAAACTCAATTATTGTGTAAACTAAAAATTTTTAAAAATGTTATACAGTTTCAATCGAAGCTTTTCAATCAATCAAGGCTTATTGATTTACAGTTTTCTTTTAAACAAGCAATAACATCTTTCTAATTTATGTAAAATAATATTTGAAACTACTATTGGCTAAAAACTCAATTATTATTAATTACTGTAGACTAAATTACTATATAATAAAAATTCTATTATTGTGTAAATTTCTATTATTCTATTATTGTGTTCTATTTAAAAATATTACGTAGTTTAAATAGAAGCTTTTCAATCAATCAAGGATAATTGATTTTCAGATGTTTTTTAAACAAGAAACAATATCTTTTTAATATGTGTAATAAAAGTATTAAAAACTATATACTAACTACTTATAGACTAAAAACTTAAGACTAAAAATATAATCCATTATATATTCTTTATAGGTTAAAAACTATAGACTAAAAACTTAAATCCATTATATATTCTTTTCATATTATGTATAATATGAAATGAGTTCAGTATGATTAAATATTGTGTATAAATCATAAATAATATATGATTAAAGTTCTTATATTGCAATTGATTTCCATTTATATCAAATATTTGTTTTCAAAAAAAAAAAAAAAAAAAAAAAAAATCTTACGTTGTATTTAAAAAATTTATAGTGTGCCGAAGTTGCCGTAAATTTATATTAGGGCTTTCTTTTTGCGAAGAATAGAAAGTACGAAAAAAAAAAAAAAAAGAATGTTTTTATTTAAAATAAATTCAAAATAAAACTGTTTCCAAGAAGTTTCTGTTGAATAATAATTTTTTTTGTGCCTGATTCCTGTTGTATTGTTTTAAATTATGATTAAATATAAAGAACACATTTTTCAAATATACACTATATTTGTTGCACTGTAATCTTTTTATACGGTGTAAAAAAAATTGAAAATAAAGTATTTATGAGATGAAAATGAAATTTTTTATTCAAAGTAGGGGGAAAAATACACAAGTTTTTCACAATATAGTGTGTAATGGTTGAGTGACTTATTGTTCGGTTTAATCTTTTCATATTAAAATATTTTTTTTCGATTGAATAAATGTTCAGAAAGAAAGTGAATATTTATAGTTGCAATAAAATAAAATATACCTCTAAGGTAACACTTGAATTGCATTTTGATTGAAAAAATTATACTTTTTTACAGGTTTTGTAACATTTTATTATTTTAATATTGTATACCATTTCATTTCATTTTTATTTTTAGACAAACTATTATACTATATAATAAAATCTATTTTAAAATTTGGAATAATTAGAATAAGATTTTTAGAAATTAATATTAATAATGACAGTAACAAATGCAAATAATTTTAAAGTTGATTAATAAAATATTTATAAAAATGAAAAAACTTTAATTTTATAAAAAAGAATTATAATTTTATAAAATTTTTCTTTTAGCATAAATAAGTTATATAATAAGATGATAGCAGGTTCTTTTGTGGCAGTTAAAATTTTTTTCCTGTGAATGGGTGTGGTTGGGTTGAAATAGTTGTGGCATAGGTTTAAAAATACATAGTTTTATTTACATTCTCACAAACACCACACACATACAATTAGATATATACAATATTACGGTTGTGATTTTAGCTTTAAATTTATTGACTGTAGTATTACGGTTTTACCGTAATTGATATTTCTTACTACATTAAAACTTCGAAATACGTTCACATAGATTTACAAAATATTTTGAAGATAAATAATCACAAGCTGTCAAATCCACCCACAGGTCTAAGCAAGTGAGTACTTGTAGGCGAGTCTTTACAAAATCGTATCTACGTGTATTGATTTATTGAGAATACGATACCATAAATAGATGTAAAGTTCAGATGATGATAACCAGTGCATATAGAAATTCTAAGTTTCATTTACAAATTAAGTACGAATTGTATTTATTTAAGACTCGTGTATTAAGAAACCTTGAAATTATAAAATTTATTTCCAACGTCTTTATTTACTATGTTTTAAAACGTAGGTAGTGCGTAGATACATAAAAGAACACAGCTTTTTTTACTGTAGCTTTCTCTTTATTTGCTTTAATAGTGTAATTTTCCATGGGATTCAAAGTAATTCTTCTAAAGGGAACATCATGGACAAATAGGTTTGGAAATAATTGAGTTAATATTCTAATTAATCTCTTAAATCTATGCTGATATGATATATTTATTTCCATCTATATCACTAATATTATATTAAAATTTATTTCCATTATATTTATTAACATCTTTATTTACTATCTTTTAAGACGTGGGTAGATGGGGTAAGTAGATAAATAAAAGAACAAAGCTATTTTTTACTATAATTTTCAGTTTATTCGCTTAAAGAGGTTAGATTTCCAGGAGATTCAAAGCAATTCTTTTATAGGAAGCAGTAGGACAATAAGTTAGGAAATAACTGAGTTAATATTCTGATTAATCTCTTAAATGTAAGTTGTTAACTTTTTAATGCCTGAAAAATAAAATAAAATAAGATAGATATTATCTACAAGACAAGAGCTCGTCTTCTGGAAGAAAGGAAGTTTTTAGACGATGTCTTACACACATTCCCATCTGTCGCTCTCGCACACACTTTGGAAAATCATGTTTGATGTTGTCATGTTCTTAGAGCATTGGCATGACATTTTTCTATCCTTATGCGACATTTTTACTTTCGGACGAACAGAGGAACTTTTCATCCAAGTAGGGGAAAAAAAAGTGGACGACGCCATTTTTGCAAAACATCAAACTTTGAGGCGCCTTCATTGAACGCGAGCACGTTGAAGCTTACTTGGACATTTTATCTTCTTTTTAAGATGGTGGTAAGGAAAGAACAACGTGTTCATACACATTTAATACAGAATCTCCTTTTTTGATGCGAGAAGGATAGGAAGTTTAATAAAGTGTCTTAAAATTGTGCGTGAAAGGAATAAACAGAATGACATCTTGTCTTTGAAGGAAGCATATGTCTCACATTTCAGCATGTATCATCATTGCGCATAACAGTTTACTACTACTATTACACCACATTACTGTGTCTAGAACTGAGTTGCCCCTATACAGTTTAGAAATAATGTGGATGAGAAGAAGTCTGATTTGGTTCCGTAATGCTCTGCCGTCATGTGAGATCGGGACCTATGGCTTAAAGTGGATTCCGAACTAATACGAACATTCATGCAACCGCCGGGATTCAAACCCGAAACCTGTGGCACCGAGCTCTAGTTACTCGGTCATCCTGCCCCAATTTAATAAGAATACGATACTATGAATAAGAGTGACGCACAAATTATGATGAGCAGCATATTTATTTAAAATATTGCATTTATTTAAGCCCTATAAATTAAAATGAAAATTTAATGGGATTATGCATTAAATTAACAACAGCCATGCATTAAATTTTATAATTTAAAGGTTTCTTATTTCCATCATTTTTGTTTTAAGACGTGGTTAGATGTAAAAAAAAAAAAAAAAAAACTTTGTTTTTTTGAACAATAGTTTCTGTTTATTTGCATACAGAGGGTAGATATCCAAGGTATTCAAAGTAATTCTTCTAAAGGGAGCAAGCAGTAGGACAAATAAGTTTGGAAATAACTGAGTTAATCAAGCTCTTGAATGTAAGTTGCTAATTCTTTAATGCCTGAAAAATAAAACAAAATAGACATTATTTACATGGGAAGAGCTCATCTTTTAAAAGAAAGGAAGTTTTTAGACGTTGTCTTACACACATTCCCATCTGTCGCTCTCGCACACAATTTGGTAAAGCATGTTTGATGTTGTCATGTTCTTAAAGCATTGGCATGCCATTTTTCTATCCTTATTTCTCCGACATTTTTACTTTCGGACGCACAGGCCAACTTTTCATCCAAGGTAGAAAAAAAAGTGGACGGCGCCATTTTTGCAGAGCATCAAATTCTGAGGCGCCTTCATTGAACACGAGCACGTTGAAGCTTGCTACGACATTTTATCTTCTTCTAAGATGGGGGTAAAGAAAGGACAGAGTGCTCATGCACATTTAATACAGAATCTCCCTTTTTTGATTCGAGAAAGACAGAAAGTTTAATGAAGTGTCTGGAAATTGTGCGTGAAGAGAATAAACAAAAAGACATCTTGTCTTAGAAGGGAGCATAGCATTAAGAACATAAGACATTATGTATATATAAGCAGCATAACAAAGCAAGACATTTTAGCACCACACCATCAATGTGCATTACAGTTTACAATAAACATCTCTAAGGATAGTACTTGTGGAGCAGGCCCTCAGTCTAGTCCTTGCTTTTTTAAGTCATAAGCAAAGACTTTCCGGCCTGTAAGTTTATTATGCTATCCTGGCATAGACACGGGAGCTTCTGTTCAACTTTCGCTCGTTGGATTTCTAATCGCTCCAGTTTGGATATCCATATTTGGAATTTGAGGAAGGAGTTAACAACCTCCTGCGGCCTGGTGGCCAATCGGCTAGCGCTCTGGCCTTTGGTATCATAAGCTTCAGGCTCGAATTCTGGCAGTGACATAGATGTTAGTGAGAGGTTCGGAATCCACATTAAACTGTAGGGTCTTGTCTAATTAGCTTAAGCCCTATGCCAAAATGACCATAGACCATAGACCCGTGCCCAAAATGACCATAGAACGACAAATCAAACTAACTTTGATTTACAAATAAAGTACGAATTGTATTTATTTAAGGTCCCATCAACAGCCATGCATTATACTTTATAATTTAAAGGTTTCTTATTTCAAACATCTTTGTTTTAAGACGTAGGTAGATGCATATATAAATAAACGAACAAAGTTTTTTTTATTATAGTTTTCTATTTATTCACTTAAAGAGGGTAGATGTCCGGATGATTCAAAGCAATTCTTTTAAAGTGAGGAATAGGATATATAAGTTTAGAAGCAACTGAGTTAATATTCTGATTAAGCCCTTAAATGTAAGTTGTTAACTTTTTAATGCCTGAAAAATAAAATAAAACAAGATAGATATTATCTACAAGACAGGAGCTCGTCTTCTGGAAGAAAGGAAGTTTTTAGACGATGTCTTATATACATTCCCATCTGTCGCTCTCGCACACACTTTGGGAAAGCATGTTTGATGTTGTCATGTTCTTAAAGCATTGGCATGACATTTTTCTATTCTTATTCTCCGACATTTTTACTTTCGGACGAACAGGCCAACTCTTCATCCAAGGAGGAAAAAAAAAAAAAATGGACGACGCCATTTTTGCAGAACATCAAACTTTGAGGCGCCTTCATTGAACACGGGCACGTTGAAGCTTACTTTGACATTTTATCTTCTTTTTGAGATGACGGTGAAAAAAGAAAAGTATGTTCATGCACATTTAATACAGAATCTCCTTGTTTTGATGCAAGAAGGACAGGGAGTTTAATAAAGTGTCTGGAAATTGTGCACGAAATGAATAAACAAAATGACATCTTTTCTTTGAAGGAAGCATATGCAACATAAATTAGCATGCTTCATCATTGTGCATCACAGTTTACTACTACACCACATCATATCATTATGTCTAGAGTTGAATTTCCCCTATACAATTTGGGAATGATGTGGGTAAGAAGAAACCTGATTGGGCCTGTGACGCTCTACATATGAGACCAGGTTTGGTTTATCACTCTACGGTCATTTTGTGCAAACATTGGCCTAATTAGACCGGGACATTCAGTTTGACGTGGATTCCGAACCACTACAAACATCCATGGCACCGTCGGGACTCGAACCCGAAATCTCTGGCACCGAGCGTCAGAGCCACAGATTTAGCCTCGGCAGCCTCTTTAAAAGTATAGCATTTGTGGAGCAGGCCAGCACTTTCGTCCCTGCTTTTTCGAGTCCTAAGGAAGTACTTTCCGGCCTACAAGTTTATCATGTCATCATGGTATATACATGAAAGCTTCTGTTAAACTTCGTGCGTTGGATTTCTAACTGACCCAGATTGGGTATTCATGTTTGGAATTTGAGGAAGACGTTCACAGCATTCTGCGGCCAGGTGGCCAAATGGTTAGAACTCTTGCCATTTGGCTACCTGACTTGGTACCCTAACCTTCAGGTTCAAAATCTGGTTATGGCATGGATCTTTTTTAGGGGTTCGGCATCCACGTTAAATTGCAGGTACTGGTCTAATTAGCCTAAAGTGCGCACAAAATGACCATAGAGCGAAAACCGAACCCAAACTCACAACTTCCTACTTTCTTTCTCGAATTCTAATGAGACTTTCCAGCCTATAAGTTTATCCTGTCCACTCTTAGTATAGACACATGAACTTCTGATTCGGCATTACATGTCGGTCAAATTATTGTAGATAATCCAGATTAAAGACATAAACGTAAACAACATATCTTAATGACTAATTAATTTTAAATATTTTCTGATGCAACATATCAGCAATCATATTCGTATTGCATAAATAACACTATTTTAGACCTGCAATGCATTTAATAGTAACATTGATTTATTACTTGTACTCATTTTTATGAAACTTTACATTTTAGGTTCAGAAGCTTTCACTTCTTAACGTTTTTACATTGACTTTATACACGTGGTTGTCTACAGACAGAGACAAAATATGTAACGCATCTAGTTCGATCTCTCATCTATAGTTTGGGCGGCCTTGTGAAAGTTTTCCGGATTTTCTTCCATGCGAATGGGGAGGGGGGGGGGCAGTTAATCTTAAACGTAATTTCTTCCTCCCATCCCCCGTCGATGTTGCTGTTCGCGAAATGTAAGGTACATTGAAAGAATAGAAAACTCGATGATGTTAAAAAAAAAAAAAAAAAAAAAAAAAAAAAAAAAAAAATGGCAGGGCGATATACAGGTTATTCATAAAATTTAGAATTTAATGTAAGAACAAAACGCAAAACAGCAATTTTAAGCAAACAAAGAAAGAAAAAGTATCAATAAATCCTATTCAGGTAATAAATTATATTCATCAGTTATCGTTCAAAACAGAAAAAAAAAAAAAAAAAGAAAACAGATTGAATAAATATAAATTCCAAATTCAAAACGATTTTATAAAAAAGCCCGTAAAAGAAATAAAAAAAATTAATAAATGAAAGAAAATAAAAAAAAACCCCAGAAAATTCCAAACGATTTTATAAAAAAAAAAAAATTATAAAATATTAATAAAAAGGCGTGAAAGTAATTTAAATAAGCCGATATGAATAGGTGAAATAAATAAATAAAAAAAAAACACCCAATTAGAAACGTTGAAAGTGGCCCAACTGACTCACTCTCCCCAAAACAATACCAGTATATTTTATATATAATAAAATAAAAATAAATACAAAAATAATAGGCTGGGCGGATATACAGGCCACTCATAAAATTTAGAATTTAATGTTAGAACAAATCGCATAACAGCAATCTTAAATAAATAAATAAATAAAAATTAAAAAAAAAAAAAAAAAAAACTATAGAATTCCAAATGATTTTTTTTCCCCTTTGAAAAACCTCATTTTCACTTTGAAATAATATTTTCTTCTCTTTCACCAGACGATCTTTTTTAAAAAAATTTACATTATTTAATTAAATAATTAACAGCTAGTGAAAGAAATTTAAATAAATATTATGCATAAAAAAAGTTCGTGAAAGAAATTTAAAAAGTATAGCTCGTGAAAGAAATTAAAAAAAATTAGCCAATAAGAGACGTTGAAAGTGGTACAGGACAACGTTGACACATTCTCCCCAAAACAATATCCGTATATTTTATGGGTAATAAAATAAAAATAAATAAAGTAAATAATTGTCTGGTCCGATATACAGGTTACTCATAAAATTTAACACTTAATGCAAGAACAAAACGCATAACAGTAATTTTAAAACTTAAAAAAAAAACTATTGAATTCCAAACTATTTTCCTTTGTTGGAAAAATCTCATTTTCACTTTGAAGTAATATTATCTCTGCTTTCGCCAGAAGATTTTTTTTTTTTTTAAAAATGTTACATTATTTAATTATGTAATTACTAGCTGGCGAAAGAAATTAAAATAAATATTATGTATAAAAAAAGATTCGTGAACGAAATTTAAATGGACTAATAAGAATAGCTTGTGAAAGAAATACGAAAAAATTAACCAATAAAAAACGTTGAAAGTGTTCAAGAAAAAAAAAAAAAAAAAAGGATGAAAGAAAATTAATTATTAATTAAAAAGGCACGTGAAAGTAATTTAAATAAGCCAATATGAAGAACTTGTGAAAGAAACAAATAATAAGACATAAATAAACTAATAGGAAATTTTGAAAGTGGTCCAGGACATCACTCCTCAAAACAATATCCGAATATGTTGTGGGTAATAAAATAGAAATTAATAAAAAAAAAACAATCGGCTGGGTTGATATAAAAGTTACTCATAAAATATAGAATTTAATGTCATAATAAAATGCTTAACAGCAATGTTAAAAAAGTAAAAAATAAAAAAAAAATATATATATATAATTATATATATATATATATATTTATATATATATATATATATATATATATATATATATATATATATATATATATATATATATATATATATATAAACTGTAGAATTCCAAACGATTTTCCTTTCTTGGAAAAATCTTAATTTCACTTTGAAATAATATTGTCTTTGCTTTAACCAGATGATCTTTTTTTTTTTTTTTTAAATCTACACTATTTAATTATATAATTATTAGCTCGTGAAAGAAATTAAAAAAAAAAAAAAAACTAACCAATAAGAAACGTTGAAGAAAGGCCAAGAATAAAAAAAAAAAAATTGACCAAGGAAACGAATAACTCAGCTCTCAAAAACACTGTCCATAATTTTATGGGTAAAAAAACCCTACCCCATAGTATTTAAATGTGTACAGATCTCAATTATTGAACTACTACAGTGATCCAGCGCAAAAAACTACCCCATCACAAAACTCACTTTTTTTTTGCACCGGGTGTGCAATTAGATTGATAATTCCCCCCACTCAGACAGTTGGAGGGGGGGGGGATGAAAAATCGTTCTCCGGGGGATGTGGGTATCACAATCAATAGGGCGAAGGTTGTCTCCGCTTTAAACGCAGTGTTGATTTTATTGATTGGACGAGGGACTGAATGACACGTGTCGTAAAAATGGCCGATAAAAGGTGCTTTTTGCAATCGCGAAATATGCTGTTTGGATCAGAGTGTTTGTCTGATCGATGTTCTGGAGAGAATGGTAGTACCGCAATGGTCCGTAAAACCGCTTTCCTTGTTGGCATTTCAAATAAAGTGCTATTGAGGGTTGGTGCTAAAATTCTAAACTAAACAACTCTTTATAAAGTACCAGTTGAAAGGACCCATCGTTACCTGGACAACGATTACATCGTCCTGGTTTCAACGGATGTTATGGTGTATTTTAATTTGATAAGTTTTGTTACTGGAAAATATTGAAAAATAAAGATTATGAAATTAAGATTTTATATATATATATATATAAGGACATTAGTCTGTTATATAATTTCAGTCATTATATCACATAGGGGGCTATTTGTATTCCCGGATGTTTTCAGCGGCCTGATGGCCAATTGGCTAGTATTCTGGATGTTGGTACCACAGGCTTTAGACTCGAATCCTGGCGGGGGCATGGATGTGGATTCCTTGGTTCGGAATTCCTTGATTCATATTTAACTGTAGGACCTGGTCTTATTAGCCTAAAGTTTACAAAAAAGGACCGTAGAGCGACAAACCAAACAGGAAGAATGTTTTTATAAAAATTATTAGGCAATAACTAAGATATGAAAACACTTCTTCATTGTCGCAATAGCCCTATGGTGGACCAAGCTATCTGCTTACTGGCAGATTTCGAAACAGGAGATATTTTCTTTTTTACGAGGTAGGGTACCCTACGCTCTCTAATCATATTAAACAGGGACCTACTGTTTAAAGTGGATTCCGAACCCATACAAACATCTATGGCACCACTGGAACTTGAACCCGTAACCTGTGGCACCCAGCGCCAGAGCGCTAGTCCCTCGGCCAACAGACCCCATATGAAAACACTATGAAAACAAAAACAATTCTAGAAATATAATACACAAATTAAAAGAAAAATTTACAAATATTCTAGACAATTTTATTTCAAAAGAAATTATTGAAATAATTATAGAATTAGAGAATTATATAAGAGGATTTTAGAATTGTAAATATATAGAGAATTATAAAATAAATTCTTTATTATGGAAACTTAATTAAAAGCTATTTCAATCAATTCTCTAAATTCCTTCATGGAAATGTAGAATTCACTATGAATTAACATACAAAGTTATTTATAAAATGCATTAATACATTTCAAGCCTTTGGAATTACTTAAGGAATATTCAAATCTGATAATTAAGTAACAAGTTAAGAAATTATCCGCCATTGATATAATCAATACATTAATCTTGAATTATTATTATTGCTCAAACTGCTTCAAACAGAAGCTCCTATTATGACGTTTATTACATTTACATTTTAACTTCTTAATGAATAAACTTTCTAAATGCACCAAATTTCCGCAAACTGCAACTTAATTAACTTTTGTACTAAAAGACGAATATATTTTCAATGCACAAATGTTCAATAAAGGGTTCAATACTGAATTATAACTATCAGATACTTTAATAAACTGCAAACTATTCCCGAATATCGAACGCTATTCAGTGTTTGGATCTATTCAGCATTAATCAGAACACCTCTTAAAACTTCATTTTCAAAATATTCATTCAATGATTTTGTATTGATTCGCCCTCCATTACCGCGATTTCCATGCCTTAGAAAATAAAGGTTCTTTCAGAATTACCCTGGGACCGTGTTTATTTCGCGACTGCAACTCGCGCCATCTATCGATCGAAAGTGGAAGCAGCGCCCTGGGCTCAGCCTTGGGTTTCTTCGGCAGACATTGACAGGTTAGAAGTCAACTCTCTTTTTGTATGCGCTCTCTCTTTTCTCTCTTCTAAGCCGTGAGGGAATCGATTCTTCGTTATTTTGAGAGTCGGTTCCAGAAAAATGTCATTTCATTAATGCTGATACAGAATACAGCGTTTTGAAACTTGTTTGACATGGTTCATTTTTTTTTTTTTTTGTTGAATATATATAATAATTTAGGAAATGAACTTAAATCTTATAAATTTATTCCAGTTTTTATTAGGTGGAATGAAGTAATTCATAGCAAACGATGAAATTCATTGCATGCAATATCACATTTTTATGAAATGAACCCCTTTTTGCATAATGCCAACTATACAAAAATCAGGAAACGAGTGTATTTACTGATTGTATTTTATTATCTAACTGTAAACCGCAGAGTATTAAATATGAAACTCGGATAGTAGTTATCTATTATTCAATTGATGATCATTAAAATATTTAAATGTAATTTATTATAATTTATTTAGTTATTATATTAATCTTCTATTAGAATTTATCTGTCAAATACTGATTATATTGAGAAAAAAAGTAATCACCGGTTTTATTCAAATAATAACATAAGAATATTATATTTGCATATACACTATATAAAGGGATGAATGAACTCCAAAATTCCGAAAAAAGTTTTGTAAATTTGACGCTACTAGTTTGGAAAATTTTATATTAGCCATCCATAAAATTTATGTTTTCAATTTTGAAAATACAGCTATCTTTTATAAAATGTTCAATTTGCAATCACTTAAAAATGCTTAGATTCCCATAATTTCTGTTGATGATAAAATGCAATATATTAAGCGGAGCATATGCCAATTTTCCGGAACTTTGACATATACTTAAAAAAATTTCAGTTATATCCATAATCACTCCTGATTAATATAAACAATCATATATTGCTTAATATTAAATCTGCACTTAAATCATAATATTATTCAAATCATTAAATTATACAATAATTGTATTGAAATACAATTAATATAATTTCTGATGTATAATATATGATGATGTAATAATTGTATAATGTATTTCAATATATACTTTGATGTATACAATTATACAATTCAATAGAATTAAAATTGTAGATTTCTATAGTTTCATAATTGTAGAATTGTATAAAACTTTTTCAACAAATAAATTCAGTATAAAACTACCAAATGAAGATTAAAATAAAAAAAAAATCTAGCTAAAAGAAGGACAGTAAAAATATTCTCGACACATATAGAATCCTCTGATTTCCCTATGAAAGTAGAATTATGAATCTTCTTATACTAGAAGTATAATATTCCCTCAATATAATTCCCTTCTGTTGTTTCCAACCACCATTGATTTTACGACCCGATATTATTATTTAATACAAAAAGGCTTAAATTTAAATTGTTATAAAAGCGGCTTTGAATTTCAGCGCGTAATTTTGGTATATTACTTTATCTTTAATATTATTCGGTTGTTAAATTAATATACGATGATTCACGGACAACGAAATACTGGAAAACTAGCAGTTTAAAAATAAAACAAATAATTTAGTTAAAAGTAATAATAAATGTAAAAGTAAATGAAGTAATAAATATATTAAGTTAAAAATAAATAAGTAATAAATATATTAAGTTAAAAATAAATAAGTAATAACAAACTATAGTAATTCTTGACATATTGTAATTCATATTTTACTTTCTGATTAATCGACCAATTTAGTCTAGTTTAGAAATCTAGAGCACTGAATCTTAGGCAGCAGGTACTTACTGTAACTTGAATGTGGAGAAAAAAAATTGTTATACAAACAAAAAGTTGTTATACGTACAAAAATGTTATATGCAAAAAATTATATTAAGTTAAAAATAAATAAGTATATTAAGTTAAAAATAAATAAGTATTTTAGGTTTAAAAATAAACAAGTATATTAAGTAAAATATAAATAAGTTATAACAAATTATTATAATTCGTTAAAAGACCAAATTTGACACTTTATTTTCTGATTAATCGACCAATTTAATGGACTTTAAAAAAATCTAAAGCACTGAAAGTTAGACCGCAGGTTCTTACTGTAACTTGACTGCGGAGAACAAAAAATATTGTTATACAAACAAAAAGTTGTTATACATACAAAAATGCTATACGTGCAAAGATTATTTAATAAATATATATGATGATATATGAGTTTCGTGATTAAAACATCATACCTAAAATTGTTTTTAAATTAATATTGTTCCAAATAGATTAGTGAATTTTGATGCATTACCACGAAGCAATAACATCAACAACTGTTGATAAATACCAATGGATAAAATATCTAATAGATTCTTGGATTTGCCTATGGCTATCATACTGATAGTCAATAAAGTTAAGATTCTCTAAAAAAAAAATAACATAGAGATCTTGCATCTGTGCCTAGTAATTGTCAAAAGTTTTTATTTCCTAGTTTGTAATAAACTAGAACATTGAATAAAAAAATTCTAATATTTAAGTTTTTACATTTTTATTAATTTAAAATCTAGATGGATATTTTTACATTTTTCAATCTTTCAAAAAATTATTTATAAAAAAAATATCCAATGACTTTTTAAATTAAAATTGATATACCACGATGTTTTAAGCTCTATAAGGCAAGTTTAAAAACCACACATTTAATATGAATCAAGTTAAATATTATAAACGACTTATATATGAATAATATCTATTCTTCATAAAAAAAAAAAAAAAACTTAGAGACAAATATAATTTTTATTTAAATATCATTAAATAAAAATTAGTGTTTGAAAAAATCCTCATTATTCATGAAATTTTGGATTCTTTCACATAATTCAAATAAAAGTAAACATTTCTTAAATGTATAATTATTTCATAAATAAGATTTTATTAGATAATATAACATTGATTGAATCAAGAATTTAACCACTTGAAAACTTTTCCGAGCACAAATTTGATTGTAGACATTAGAGAGTTTTTGCATACCGTACGTTAGTTACCGTAGGACGTCCGTTAGCTTTTTCTCCCTAGCGCGCATACTCATAGGAAACTGAGCATGCGCGCTAGGGAGAAAAAGCTAACGGACGTCCTACGGTAACTAACGTACGGTATGCAAAAACTCTCTAATGTATCAGAAAAGATACACCATCCAATTCTTTTCTCTCTATCACAAGCATCAATTTTTCTATCACACAATTCTTTCCTTTTTATTAAAAAAAAAAAAAAAAAAAAATCTAATGTCTTTTTAAAGTAAAGTTGATATGCCATGAGGAAAGTCTGTCTAATCTAAAACACAAAAACCATACATGTAATGCAACCAAGTTCAATATTATAAACGTATCTGTTGAAAACTTATGCCATCCAGTTTTTCCTTTCTATCACACAATTCTTTCTTTTCTATTTTTAAAAAAAATTATCCAATGACTTTTTAAAGTTGATTTACCACGAGGAAAGACTGTTTAATCTAAAATTCAAAAACCATATTCTAAACAAGTTCAATATTATAAACGCATCCAATGAATAATCATTTCTCAAAAATATAATTATTTATAATAACTATGTATAAATAAGATTTTATTACATTATGAATGAGTCAAGAATCTAACCATTTGAAAACATTTCCGAACATAAATTCTGTTGCAGACATTGTATCAGAAAAGATATGTCATCCATTTTCTTTCTATCACAAGCGTCATCAGATATAAAGTCAATCGAATATGTTTCTTTATCCCTTCTTGAAGATCAATATGCTTATTTTCTTCACCATCTTAACTCTGTTAGGATGAGCATTACCATCTATCAGGATGAGACTCTCCTCGAAGCATTGTTAGCCACTCTGGTGTGGCGGGGAGGGGAATGCAAACCCCCCTTTTTCGTATTCAAATCACTCATACCCTTCCAGAATGTCAAGCGACATCCCTTTCTCTCCTTCGAGAGACAAAAGAATGCATAAATAGATTTCAAACTTTCATCTTTCAAAATCGAATGCAACGTAAGATTCCTTTTCGAATGTTCCTTTTTTTCTTTTTCTTTTTATTTACCTTAACGCGCTGAGAAAGCTCTTCAGAAGGTTCGTTGTTTTATTCTCTTCCATCCGTGACAGTGCAGCAGACGATATTCTTGGGCAACAAAAACATTCTGGTAAGGCAGTTACCGGGGTGGAATAAGGGAAGGAGTAGCAAATAATAGCAAATGCTTTTGCAAAAGCATTGCAAGGCCTCTTTTATCTTGCTTCGGCTATTTAGCCCCATCGGGTTCTATTCATGCGGAATGCGGTAAAACGGATTAATGGCCGGAGCAAAATCGCAGACGACTTCTTGCCTGGAATTAATCGATATTGTAATCTTTATCGTTTCGGTCTTTCGCTCCCTTTTTATTCCTGTTTCTTCTGACATTCTTTTTTTTCCTTCTTTTTCATTCTTTCGTTCTTTGAGTTTGATGATTTTCTCTCTCTCTCTCTCTCTTTGCCTTTTTTTTCTTCTTACTGAAAGCGTGATATACATGTCATTCGAAAACGATTTTTAAATCTGTTCTGTTCTTTTTTTTAAAATCTTTTTTCGTTCTTTTTTTTTTTTTTCTTCTTCAAAGTACGATCGAAATTAAACATTGCGTTTTAAAAACCACTTACTAAAGCTTATTTTGTAAGCATTTGTAGAAGAAGAAGAGTTTTAGAAGAGAAAATTTTCTTTTATTCGAAGAAGAATTTTCTTATTACTTTCTTTGCTCTCCCGCCCCCGCCTCCCACCGTTCCTTTTTCACTACCCCCCGAACGCTTGTTTCTGTCAATATTAGATTAAAGAACAGGAGTAGGAGGAGGAGGAAAGAGCTTTTTCCAAACAGTATTTTTATCGCTCTCAAGTTCCACTATTTTAAATGCTCTCCTAGCGTTACGATGTTTTAGCTACTATCATTTGTATTGATTGGCGCCCATTTTTTCCCTGCCATGTAAATGTTTGAAGTTGAGTCGCCAAGTACGAGTTTTTATCTGTACTTCGTTTTTATCTGTACTACTTTATCTGTACTGTATTTCCGTAACTGTCAATTATGAGATTTAATCATGTAAAATAGCCTTGAGCTGAAGGATTCGAAATTAAACTATTTGCCTGTACAAGGTGATCGAAAAGAATCAAATTATAATCATGGACTAAATCGAAAGAGACTTTTTTCTGAGGAAAAAAAAAAGAACATAGTCGTATTACAGATTCAAAATGTGACCCTTTTTCTAATAAATGCACGAATACGTGTCTTAGAGACTACATTTCTCAGTTTAAGGTTTTCTTTTTAAATCTTGTTTTGAGTTAATTAATAGAATTTAGTTTTAGATGTTTAAATAGAAACATATTCGAGGATCGTAAGTGATCTGCCCCACCTTCTACAACTGTTCAATGATTTAACAGTTGAAGAATGGCGCTTTTGAATGGCATGAGCACAATAAAGATGGAACTTTCGATTAAAAAAGGATTCGAAATTAAACTATTCATCTATATAAGATGATTGAAACGAATCAAACTATAAACATGAACTAAATAGAAAGAGACTTTTTTCTGAGAAACAAAAAAGAACATGGTCGCATTATAGATTCAAAATGTGACCCTTTTTTCTCGAATAAATGTACGTATGCGTGTCCCAGATTTGAGATTACATTTCTCATTGTAAGGTTTCCTTTTTAAATCTTATGTTCAAAATTTTCTTTGAGTTAATTAACAGAATGTAGATTATCCACATAAAGTTGTAGTTGTAGGTGATTAAATGATCTGCACCAATTATGAAAAAATTAAGAGGAACTAAATTAAGAGAATCGAAATCGATGAAATAAATCGAAAGAGAATTTATTCTGGGAAACAACAACAACAAAAAAAAAAGAAGTCAAACCTGTGAACATAGTCGCATTACAGATTCAAAATGTGACCATTTTTGTCGAAAAATGCACGAATGCTTGTCCCAAATTTGAGAACATTTCTAAGATAAATGATTAGAAAGATATTTCTAATTAATAAAATGTAGATTATCCGCATAAAAATGTAGTTTTAGTTGATTTTAAACAAATAACAAAGCCTTCAACATAGTCGCATTACAGATTCACTATGTGACACTTTTTCTCGAATAAATGTATGCATGCATGTCCCGAATTTGAGACTACTTTTCTCAATATAAGGTTTCCTTTTTAAATATGTCCAAAGTTTGCTTTGAGTTAATTATTAGAATGCTGATTACCAGCATAAACATGTAGTTTTAGGTGATTACATAGAAAGAAATCCGAGGATCGTAAATGACCTGCACCACATTCTTCAACTGATTGACGCTTTTAATTTTTGAATGGCATGGACACAACAAAGAAGGAACTTTTGACTAAAGGAAGATTCGAAATTAAACTATTCGCCTATATAAGGTGATCGAAAGGAATCAAACTAAATCGAAAGAGGTTTTATTCTGAGAAACGAACAAACAAAAAAAAAATTGACATAGTTGCAGTACAGATCCAAAATGTGACCCTTTTTTCTCGAATAAATGCACACAAATGCGTGTCCGAAATTTGAGATCACATTTCTCAATGTAAATTCTTTTTAAATCTTATGTTCTAAGTTTGCTTTTGAATTAATTAATAGAACGTTGATTATCCACATAAACATGGTCTATAATCTTGCTCAGTGACAATGTGCACTGCTGATAAAATTAGGACTGAGGTTCAATCCGTTGGCGACTTTGTTGTAAATACTGTTTCAAAAAACAAGGAAATTCGATAGACGGCATATTATAAATTGATGGATATGGCCTCAGCTAAATGTGATGATGCAAAAATAATATAGTATGGATTGAACCAATTTCTCACTCAAAAAAATTCCTTGGAAGATATTGACAGCTTAGATAGTAAAAAATTAAATTTTAGGATACTTTTTATCTGGTGATTTTAATATTTTTGTGATTCTAAATAAAAGTGCATTGAGCATATACAAAATTCACATTTTCAAATTTTTTAGTTGATGTGAAAATTAGAATAAAATTTGATTAGAATAAAACAACAAAAGCAAGACTTTCGATAGTATTTCTTATCAATTTCAATTGACACACAGATAATTTTATTGTGATATTTATATTCAGTATTTTTACTGTTGTAAAGGTTGAGTTAAAGTTATATCATTAACATTAACATATTCAATTTATAATGTAATATATGCAAATATTTACTATTTAAAGTTGACTTTTTAAAAACACAAATTTCAGGAATCTGATCTAATTTCTTCTATTTGTATTGATTGCATTTAAATTTCTTACAGCCAAAACATTTTCTATGGACCATTTTAAGTAAAAACACTAATAATTAAAAAAAAAATTTAAGAATGAACAATTAAAAAATATAAATAATTAAAATAATGAACGAAAAAAAAATAAAATTCGTCATTTAAGATTATATATATGCAGTACATATATATAATCCTAAATGATGATTTTTTTTTGATTAAGCATTATATTATAAATAATCTATGCAAAAAAAAAAGATATTCAAAAAATTGGTTAAAAATTAGAAAAGAAAAATAAATAATCACCTTCTTTAAATTAGGCCTGCACCTGACACTTTTGCTTAAATTTAGTCTTTGTATTTTAAAATATGTTTTTTACTAACATAAATAAAAAAATTCTTTTTTTTAAAAATATTTGTTTTGTTACCAAATAAATATTTTTGATAAGTATCAATAATAAATGATAATTAAATAACGATAAGATCATTAATAAATTATTCTTTTAAAAATTTCCTCTAAAAAGCAGAGGAAGAGATAATTTTATGGCAGTTAATTTAATCATCATTTAGCTTAAAAAACTAAATTCCATTGAAGAAATAACAGATAAATCACTTTCATACACTCTAAGAAAGTCTTAAAATGATTATACAATATTATATTAAAATAAATTTCATTTTTCAATAATTAAAACTTGTTAAAAATAAATATAGAGCACTATTTGAATGTCTTATACACTTTGGCAATTATAATGCATCATAAATAATATTAATGTTGATTATTTTGCCATCTTCACTTCATTTGCCAAATTTCTGTTCGTGCAATTAATTTTTTAACTTTTTTTTTACTTCTCTTTCTTTACATAATCCGTACCTTTCTTGAATAAAATTCGTAACAGAAGTTCTTAAAACTGTAGAGGACTCGTGATCCAAAGATAGCGTGTGCTGATGTGGGCTGGATTTCTATTGAAGTCATACATTGATTGCAGTTACAGTTAAAAAAACAGAGAAGCACTTGGTGGAAATTGCTCAGAGAGCCATATAAGTCCACTCGGAAGGAATTTTTCCTCTCCTAAAAAGTTTTAGGGGAGGACGATACGATAGGATAGTACCAAAATGGTGTCCATTACCATAAAGATGTCAACAACTTGGCGAATTCGAGGATTGTATTCTGAGAGTACATGTGTCTGCCCTATGAAAAAGAACTTCCTTTTTCTGCATTTGTCTTTAGCTTTCTCTTAACTTCTTCTTTCAGTTCCTTAGAACTGATCAGTTCAGTTAGAACTTCCTTTAGTTTCTGTATTTAACTTTAGCCTTCTGCATCTAGTTAACAGTTTCCCCTAACAAGAATGTTTTGAAGGACACCTACTGTTTTACTAATACGTAAAAAATAAAAAAAATAAATAAAAAACGTCTCTTATTTGAGATTTTATGAGTTTATTATATTGTGAGGTGTTTAATAGATGTATAATATAATACATATTAATATATTGACCAGCCGTAGAAGACATGTTTTGCTTTCAACTGTCTTCTTATTGCAAGAAGAGTTAAAGGATACGTACAGTTTAATAATTAATTAAATTTTAACAAAATAAAAGTTTCATTACAAGAAGAGTTAAAGGATACTATTGCAAGAATAATTAAAGGATGCATACAGTTTTAAAATTAATTAAATTTTAGCAATAAAAAAAAATTAATAATAACACAATCTGCTTCATATACAGGGCTATTAAAAATTTCGGTGTGGAAGAAAATATAATAAAAAATATCTATAGGTCGGAGAGACATGCAGTTTGCAGATAAATATTCACCGTAGAAGGGGAATTTGTTTGATACGGGAAAAAATAGTTTTAAAATTTTGGTAATAGAGGGCGCTACTGTTTCTCAGAGTCAAAAAAATAAAGAGTTAATAAATTGGAAATGAGATGTTTAAAATGATATTTTCTCGTGATTTTCAGCTATAAAGTTTCAATAAGCCCGCAACTATATTCTAATACCGAGTATAGTCGTTGTATTACGCTCATGCAGCATATTAATGGAAATGACTGCTATCTGCTGACGCATAGCACTTTTCAGTGTTGGTAAAGACAGGAGATTTTCTTAATATAGCCATGCTTTGAGGTTAATCCACAATCAAAAAATTACATGATGTTCGATATGGTTATTTCGGAAATCATTAATGTTTGATATATGTGTTCAAAAGGCGATCGGTGTCAAATGTTGACCATAGAAATTCCATTATTTGACGTGTCGTATACGTTGAAACTCCATCATGCAAGAAACCGATTGTGTCTAATTCATTCCATTCCTGTGGGCAATGTTATGTAAGAAGTCACAATACCTTGCTTCTTTTCTTCTAATTCATTCCATTCCTGTGGTTTCAGGCTCGTGGCACAAGTCTTTTAAAAAAAACAACAACAAAGGACTGATCATGGACGATGTGGCAAATTTGCATCACACTTTTTCTGGATACAAGTAGTACGTATACATAACATATTTCAGAGTACTCATGAGGGTTGCAGCTAGTCCAAATCCGGCAATTTTGTGAATTATCTTCTATAGTCAATAAGAAATGTTGCTCACCCATCCGTAAAATCTGAAAGAACCAAGCTTCATCTTTTAGAATATTCGAAAGAACTTTTCTCGCTCTTTAATCCATCCCCTGTTAGAAGTTGTTAGATTTTATATGAATACCTTCATAATGTCCTTTGGAGTTCTCTCCAAACTGTAGTTATAGGTAGCCTTGAGACAAGGGAAATTTCACGAGCGTTGGTCGTTCCAAGCGAAGATAACTGGGCTTTGTTAATGATATGTTCCTCTACGATTGTGTTGTGACCACTGTACTGGAGGTCAGTGGTCTTCCACTGCATGGATCATCTTGAACAGAAACTGTTGCTTCAAATAAACGCAGTATTCACATCAATTCAAATTGAGTGATCCTTTTTGTTTCATACTTTTAATTACTTGAAACTTCTGTAGAGTGGCTGTCATAGACTACAAATTAGTATATAGTACAGGTTACCAGTAAAATTTTATCTTGACTACGAATTAGTATAGTACAGGCTAACCAGTAAAATTTTATCTTGAGACAACGACAATAAGTAGGTATGAATAGCCCTTGCCCGATAATGCTTTATGACTGATTCGTGCCGTAGGATAAAAGATGAAATATCTGCGTATAGAAAATATTGCATATGATATAATTGAAAAATTTTCATATGACATGAACATTTTTAAATCATAATGTGATCATGCACAGTATAATTTTTCATATTAAAAATGTTCATGCAGCATTTATTCATATTTTTGTACTTAAATTTTGTGTTGTATTAACAATATTCAATATTCATACGTCACTTTTTTGGAATTACCTGCAGAAACTTCCTTTTTCGACGAGATTTTGAACTATAAAATTTTATTTTCATGTAATAAGAAATCATCATCATCTACCATGAATATTAATCTGCATATTTCATGTCTCTCAGACATAGACGCTATAGATGTTTTGTTATAGTATTTAGTTTCGTACGGAACTTTTGAATCCCCTCGTATATATGAAAATAAGGCCTTTATAAACTTAATATACAATTTACTAAAATTATCAATGCGTTTTTATCAATTGATCCATTTTGTTTGTGATCTGGAATATATACCCACAATGTTATATAAACATCCGCAGGTCTATGTAACACCAACTACTAGTCGACTTTCTTTCCACAAATTTCAATTATTCGAATTTGTTAAATTTCTAATGCTAATTTAGTAATCAAATTGATTGAAATTGATTTGAATAAAATAAAATATGCAGCTATTAATTCCAACACTTACTTTATTCTATAAATTTTTTTAATAAATTAACTAACGCAAAAATATAAGAAATTTTTTTTTTTCATATCCAATAAAATAAGATTAATATTTTACTTTTTTTTTGCGTAACTACTGAAGCAGTCAATCAATATCTCATTTTTCATTTTAGAAAAAAAAATTCCCAAACGATTGTTTAATATGTTGAACCAGATCATGTAATAATTAAAATCTACAAACTGTACTTACAGAACGAATCAGAAGCTTATTATTAATGGGTAATCTGAAAAATTGAATGGGAGGTTGAGCGAAGAAGAAAAAAAAACATTAAAAAAAGAATCCCCGCGAAATTATTCCATTTCAATTCATCTTTCCATTCATTAACCCCGTAACCGTAATCAGCACGGACGAACAAATATGGCTGCCTCTGCAGCGTTCCATCAAAATCCTTTCTATTAAAGTTAATTTATCGTCTGCATTTTTCTTTCTTGCTTTTTGTTCTTCTTCTAGGGAAAACAACAAAAATACATCAAAATATCGTTATCGTAGTCTTCGCTAATCTATGCTAATTAACTGTAATTAACCCAATCCAGTTTTTGAAGTGAAGATTTAAGGCTTCGAATATAATTAATTAGGACAGGAGGGGAGAGGGAGGGTTTAGAGAAGTTTCGGACAGTTGAAGTTTTTTTTTTTCTTTTTTTGAAATTAGGGTGAATATGAGTAGGAAGGCGTTTGAACTAGAACTTTTGTGAAATTAACGTCAGGAAACTTAATCAAATTGGAGATAGTAACTTAGCAGACGATAATTGCAGTGCTACTTGTACAGTGTGACTTGTACTGTGGTCTTCTTTGCTGAAGATTTTTATTTTTTATTTTGTTCGGTAATAAACAAAAGTTTGTTGGAATTAAAGAGATAAATTTGAATTTCTGGAGATTCCAAAGTAACACTTCTAATGAATATTGAAGTTTGAAGAGTACTTTGGAGTTAAATTAAAATGTATATAGGCATGTATCCTTTCTACTTTAGTTTTCCAGCTATGTGTGAGTGAATTAGTTATTGGTCTCGTAATTAATTATTTTCATAAAGTTATTGAACATAAGATTGCTTACTGAGAAATATACGTGCAAAATCAAAATAATTACATTCATCAAGTTAAACCAACAAGTAATTTTTCTGTATTTGAGGTAGACTGTAGAATGTTATATTGAAATTTATGTGTGAATGTGTTATGTGTAATTGAAATATTGATATGAGATGTGCCACTATGGTGAAGCTATAAAGTAGTGGATATCTAATATTTTAGATGCAAGGGCCAAATTGGCTGTACTTAATTTTACGGGCATAAGCATGCACTTATTCAGACATTTCAAAAATCGCCAAAATCACTTTTAGCATCTCATAAAGCCAAGCGTAACTCAAACACTAATGAATATTTTGACGTAAAATTTCACACAGATGTCAAGGACAGAGCCAACAACCTAAAAAAGAAAAAAAAAAATTGAAATTCCATATGTCCGGGAAATTTAAATGGAAAATTGGCTTTTCTTTTTGGGCACAGTAGTATCTTCTTTTATATAGATTTCCAGATATGTGTGAGTGAATTGGTTGGTGGTCTTATAACTAATTATCTTGAAAATTTTATTGAACATAATATTGCTTTTATGAGCGAAATCAAAATAATTACATTCCTCAAGTTAAACCAACAAGTAATTTTAATTTTTTATTATTTAAGGTAGACTCAATGTTTACATTGAAATTTATGTGTGGAGAGTAATTGAAATATTGATATAAGATGTGCCACTGTATCAAAGCTTTAAAGCAATCGATATTCAAAGGTTGTAGATCCAAGAGCCACATTGGTTACACTTAATTTTATAGGCCACAGGCATGTATATCCTTTCTTCTTTAGATTTCCATCTATGTGTGAACGAACTGGTTGGCTGTCTTGTAATTAATTTTCTTCAGAAAATTATTGAACATAAGATTGTTTACTAAGAAATTTATATGCAAAATCAAAATAATTATATTCATCAAGCTAACCCAACAAGCAATTTTTCTGTTTATTATTTAAGGTAGACTCAATGTTTACATTGAAATTTATGTGTGGAGAGTAATTGAAATATTGATATGAGATGTGCCACTGTGTGAAACTTTAAAGCAATGGATATTCAAATGTTGTAGATCCAAGAGCCACATTGGTTACACTTAATTTAAATTACACTTAAATCAAAATAAATACATTCATCAAGTTAAACCAACATATTACCATAGGCACTTACACTTTCGAATCTGTACTTAGTTTTAATTACTTAGGGTCAGAAATTAATTGTCAAAATAATATCTTACCTGAAATAAAAAAAAACAAAATTATGTCGACCAATAAAGTATTTTGGGTTAAGAAATCTGTTTAAATCACAGTTCATAAGCAGAAAAACTAAATTCTTGTTTTATAAAACCCTTATTAGACCTATTTTGGTCTATGGCTCTGAAACTTGGACTTTGGCAAGATCTGGTGAGGCCCATTTGGATATATTCGAGCGGAAGATTTTAAGGCCTATTCTTGGAGGTGTTAAGGAAAGGGATTGTTGGAGAAGACGGTGCAAAGCAGAAATTTATAAATGTTATAAAGACCCTGATATTATAAAATTTATTATGATTAATAGATTAAACTGAGGTGCTCCTGTATTTAGAATGAATGATTTAAACCCTATAAAGAAAGTCTCGTTTTGGCAAAGCCACAGGGACAAAGAGGAAGAGGACGACCCAAGTTGCGATGGATAGACGCAGTCGGAAAAAATTTTGCTGTACTAAAGGTTAAGAATTGGAGGACCCTTGTCACCCAGAGGAATGCATGGAAATTTCTTCAAAGGAAAGCCTTGGCTCAATCTGGGTTGTCGTGCTATTGATGATGATGAAGTTAAACCAACAAGTAATTTTTCTGTTTATTATTTGAGGTAGACTGAATGTTTATATTGAAATTTATGTGTTGAGTGTAATTGAAATATTGATATGAGATGTGCCATTGTAACAAAGCTTTAAAACAATGGATATCCAAATGTTTTAGATCCATTGGTTATATTTAATTTTTCTGCAATAGAAGGAAGGAAGATATTTGCATTGAATTTCTTGTAGAAGAAAACAAATTTTTATTATAAGGTCAATATGCATTTATATTCAGATAGAAAAGTGGAACTAAATAGGTATTTAACTTTGACAAATTGAATGTAGGTTAATTCTTTTCTATAAGGATTAATTCATCTATAGCAATTATTATGCTTTTTTTAAAGAAGGAAAAACATTTGATTTCTTTTGTATTATATAAATATGAAGTTAGTATGTAGGATTCGGTGCAAGGCATATCTGGCATAATAATAATAATACTCCTGTATTAGAAAACATGCAGACAATATTCTTAGACGACAACATGTAAACAACATTCTTTATAAAGCTACTACCAACAATATGTTTAAAAGCTGTATGAAAAATTATTATAAAAATGTTTTCCAGATAATATTGCAGCTCAAATAGAAGCGTTGTTAAATAATATTAAGAAATATACAAAGGAAAATACTTCTAAGGTTCTATTATAGGAATGTTCTTAAATGATTTGTAGAACTAAAGAAATAAAATTTTTCTAGACGTAAATGTTTCTACATGTAACAGCTGGATTATGTTCCTATACATAATTATTTTATTCCTGAAAATCAAAGAAAAATAATTGTTTTAGTTATAGTACAGAAGTATATGCAAAAAGGAATTTAGGTTAACTTAAAATTTAATTAAACTCTTTTTAGATGGTCTATAAAATCATATAAATATATATGTTGCTAGAAAACAGGAAATATAAAAAATAATGAAATGTATACATTTCTTGATGTTTTATTTAATCATTCAACAAAATATTTTCTAGAAAGCAAATAAAATAAAACATACAAAAATTATATTTGATATAAAATCAAAGAAACAAAAATATCTTCTATACAAATAAGAAATTTTAGAAAAAAATTCAAGCGTAATATGAATACTGCAATCGTGCTTCCTCCTACTCACTGCAAGAGCGCCCCCTGTTGCGTTCAGGAGAAATAGTCAGTAGGCCTTGAGACTCTCACGGAAGAGGAATTACAGCGTTTATGCTGAGAAACGTTTAGTTGTAATCTCTCAACCCGGGAAGAAATATATTCAACTCAACCCTGCGTAACAGTTGGCTTACAGACTCTCACCCGGAGAGGAAGTATATTTCGCTCATCCTTAGCTTTCGCGCATTTTTAGAAGTAGAATCCGTTCACTATAAGTATATGTCTTTAAATGTGTTAAATAAACTTGTAGTTAATTGTACATGTGTTCTGTTTGTGCGTGTGCAAATAAAGTTTTCAAACTTGTGTCTCAAATCTCAACCCAACCACATCTAGTAACAATCCAACTACACAACCCACGACACTACAATACTGTTTTAAACAACATCAGCATAATAAATATATTTGAATAACTTGAATTAAAATAAATTTTTCTTAATAACCTACAGAAAAGCAAAGAAATTTAAATATTTGCATACAGCTTAGAAATACAATTTTCATAAAAAGTATTTTTTTAATTATTTCGGTTTCAAAATGTAAAAAAATGAATCAAGTTCCTTTTTATGAAGTTTAACAACTATTATAAATAATAAGCTTTATAAAAAAAAGCTAATAATAGCATGTAATTAAGCAATATCTTTTAAGCACAAATTCATTTGAGAAATATCTCAGAAACAATATTTAATATTTTCATGTGATATTCTGATACTTATTTACCAAAGTACCTACTCATTAATGATGCCGAAAAAATTTGCACACGAGAAATTTTTCTAATTTTCTCTAAACTTATGAGAAATAAATTACCCACTGTCAGTCCGTTGACAAATTATTTCCTAGAAAACAATTCTTGCAACAATTAATCAAACCCCACAAACCGATTCATATTAATGCGGCCAAACTTTGTTTTCGCGCCTAATTTATCTCGCCTCGTAAAATGCTCGCCAACGCAGAGGATTTGAGTTTGCCCTTTAAGAACAGCAACCATGATTAATTTTGGCGAAAAAAGAGACATCGTATCCGCGCCAAAAATGAACAATGTTTATGTTTTAAATAAGATAGTTCATAGGCGCATCTAATAGGCATAAAAATAAATTGACTGTTTTTATTGAATGTTGTTTGGCGAATAAAGAGAACAAAGATGAAGAAGAAGAGAGAAAAAAAAATGGCGCACGGCCTTAAGAGATTAAAGAAGTACATCTTCGAGCTAATTAAACAGCCGATATTCTTCTTTCGGCGCCGCGGTTATGGGAGGGGGTTTAGTGGAAAAGGGGTCATCGAACAATCCATCATCGCTTGGAAAAGAACAAAAAACGATAACTTTTAACCCTCCTCACATTCTCTTTTTACAAGTCAAATTAATAAAACTCGATTTACGCTCTGGAGTTCGCGGCAGACGATATTAGCAAGATAAAGTGAAAAGGGATTTAAGAAAAGTTTTATTATTCGGAAGGGGAAAAAGAATTTATCTCGCCGGGTTTCTATAAATTAAGAAGAAGCATGCTAGTAATATTTTATAAAAATCTACATAATAGATTTTTGTTAAATTTGTTGCTTCCGTGTCATTCTGTATATTTTATAATTCCGCGAAAATATTTCCAAGAAACTAATCCGGATTAAAAAACTATTTAGAGTAAAAGAACGTGATTATTTCGTGAACATTACAGTAAGCTGATTTTCAAAATAATTATGCGATTTTTATAAAATAATTTATTAAATAATTTTAATAAAAATTTACCTAACAGTTTCGAAACAATTAATATTTTCAAGATCGAAATAATAAAAAAAAATGTATGATTAATTTTAATTAAGTAGTAGCGTTTACTATTATTGTAATTAATTTTTTTTTATTTAAACAAATGCATTTATTTTAGAAATATGCCAATTAGATGTTATGCATTATCATAATATTGCAAATATTTTAATTTGGCGATTTTGGCGACAGATGTGGCTTGTTTTAGAGAAATTGGCGAAATTTTCTAAAACCTTTCCAAAATAATTCTATTTTATTGTCGGCATCATCTTTTTATCTTTTATTAATGCTTAAATTTTGGAATTTTTCCAGGTATGTGTAAGAGTGCTCGTGTTATTCTAATTCCTAGAATTTTTTTAAAAGAACAAAAAACGATAACTTTTAACCCTTTTCACTTTACAAGTCAAATTAATAAAACTCGATTTACGCTCTGGAGTTCGCGGCAGACGATATTAGCAAGATAAAGTGAAAAGGGATTTAAGAAAAGTTTTATTATTCGGAAGGGGAAAAAGAATTTATGTCGCCGGTTCCTATAAATTAAGAAGAAATATGAATAGTAATATTTTATAAAAATCTACATAATAGATTTTTGTTAAATTTATTCCCTCTATGTCATTCTGCCTATTTTATAATTCCACGAAAATATTTCCAAGGAAGTAATAATTTTTAATTCCTATTTAAACAGCTTTAATTTCTGTTCAATTCATCTTTGCAACTGCAATGTAGATGGAGTGCAACATAATAATTACATTCTTTTTAGCTGCTTTAAGCTTTTGAACTTCCTAGAAAAATTTTAAGAAAAAAATTGTCTTTCCAAAAAATTTAAATGGTTGCCAAACTTTTGTTAACAAAAATATTCATTTACATATTTTTGCAAATTTGTGAATTCTTATAGTGCGTTAATGTTCGTAAATACTTTTTCTCTTATATTTTACTTCTTTTTCGTATTGTTGTGTATTGTCTGTTCTTATTGTTGTCTTCTCTTTCGTATCTTTGTTCGTATTGTTGTCTGTTCTTATTATTGACTACTCTTTCGTATTTTTGTACTGCTGTCTGCTCTTATTGTTGTCTTGTTTTAGGTATTTTTGTATGTATTGTTGTCAGTTGTCTATTCTTATTGTTGTCTTCTCTTTCGTATTTTTGTCTGTTGTTAGTTTACTATTTGTTTAATATTTTTAATATTTTGGTATTGATTACAAATATTTATATTATTATTTCTCTATTAATTATCACTAAGCCTCGAGGATTTCTTGTAAATTTCAATAAAAAACAAACATTCCTTTTATTTTTGCTCTATTTTATATTAAAAGCTACAAAAATTTATGTAACAGACAAGAAAGAATATAGTGAATTTTGTATATAAACTGAAAGCTACGTAAAAAGAATTAATTTTCATTTTTACGTCAGAAAAAAAAAATGAGAAAATCCTTCAAATAAAATGGGAAAAAAAAAAAAAAAACAGGTGTTACATTTTAAAAATGTTTGTTATTCGAAAAAAAATTTTCATTCGAGAAATGAATGACAAATATAACATTTATTTTAAAAACTTAGAATATATTAATTACTAAAAATGAATAAAACATAATTAACATAGTATAAATAATTAATACTATTGCATAATTTTCTCCAGAAAGATTTAATGTAAAACTTAAATTTTCACAATTAGTAATTATGTTTAACAGCAGTTTATATTAAATATATCAAATTTGTTCTTTAAAAAAACATAATGATAAAAATCACAAAGAAACTAATTTGAGTTTAAAAAATAAACCATAATAATGTCACCATTACTTTAAAAGACAATTAGTTACATTTGAAATAAATTTCATAAAATGGTATAAACTCACTTTGTTCTTCAATTTTTCTTTCATATTCAAAACTTTTTGTTATTAAGTTATCATCTGCTGATATTTTAAAAAGAACACTTTGGAATATAAGAACAATTAATTTAGAATATTATTCAAAGACAAATACTTGAAAAGGAAAAAGCTAAAATCTTCAAACTCTCCAAGTTAGAAAATTTCAAATATAATTTTATTCCATATTTATGACATTTCCATGCTAAAATATTTGCTTAGAGTAAATAACTTCAAAACTGCTTTGTACTTTTGGACCATCTTTTGACTTAGCTATTAAAAATGCTAGTAAGTAAAAGTAAAAAACAAAATGGCGAATATTTGAATATTTCATTTTTCACCTTTTTCTTTAAGTAAAGTAAGTTTCGAATGCCCTTTTGTCAAAGTGCTTAAATGATAAATAAACTTTGCGATTTTTAAGAGATCTTTGCAAATACAAAAGCAAAGGGCTTCACCGTACGTTTCAGTTCTTATTTTTTCATAAAACAGTTCCATAAATATTTAAGCGGTCGCTTTTCCTTTCAAATCATCTTTTCTTTTATTGTATTTTTTCGGCACCGATGTTGTATCGGCACACTCCGAAATTAACTTAAGACTTTCTTAGATTTTTCCCCTTTTATTTAGATGGAAAGGAAAATACTGAATAAATAATCCCTGCGAAAGGCTCATTTACGGAATATTTGCAGTTAAAAAATATCCCCACCTAAATAGGATCAAAATAGAACACAGAGAAGAAAAAAAAAATGGCGCGATTTAGAAATGAAATATATATTTTTTTATTATTAAAAAATAGAATTGTGAAAAAATATTTCAATTTGTTCAAGAACTTAATCTCTTATGAGAATTTCTCTCCAATACAATTTTAAGTAACATGCTCTTTATGCTCACCATTTTCGAATAAAATTATCTAACGTTCGAATCATTCTCCAGAGAGAATTCTAAATCTTCACTTTTGAGAGAAGAACGTTACGTTTCTCGAATAGTTTGTCCAATTTAATTCCCAAAGTGTGCACAAAATGACCTTGGAGCGACAAACCAAACCAAAGTCATGGATGTTTGTAATGGTTTGAAATCCGCTTTAAACCGTAGGTCCTGGTCTAGTATGTCTGTAGAGCGTTGTCTTGAGGTTTAGTTAGTCTTCAGCCCTCGTGGTACCTTGCTAAAAGTGAAGTTACACGTTAATTACCCTTAGCCACGGACGTGGCCTGCGATGAGGTCTTTTGGACCTGGTGTAGGCTTTCTTGCACCAGGGGGATTAGTAACAACAACAACAAGGAATTTCTTTTTACTTGAGAAAAAAATGAATTTAATCATTAAAAAAGGAATTGCATTTTTAAAATATTTGCTATGCAAAGGGAAATTTTCGTTCGTGAAAGGAATGACAAATATAACAATTTTTCTAAAATTTAGAATATATTAAATATGAAAAAAGGCATAAAACATAATTAACATGGTATAAATAATAGAATTTATTACATAATTTTCCCCAGAAAGTTTTAATATGAAAACACAATGGGTAATTATGTTCAACAGCAATTTATATTGAATATATTAAATATGTTCTTTAAAAACAAATAAAGAATAAAATCACAAGGAAACTAATTTGAGCTTAAAAGATAAACTATAATAATTTCACCATTATTTTAAGTGACAATTAGTAACATCTGAAATAAATTTTATAAAATAGTATAAGGTCACTTTGTTCTTCAATTTTTCTTTTTATATTCAAAATATTTTGTAACTAAGTTATCATTTTCCGATATTTTAAAAAGACTACTTTAGAATATAAGAACAATTAATTTAGAATATTATTCAAAGACAAATACTTGAAAAGAAAAAGGTAAAATCTTCAAACTTATCAAGTTAGAAAATTTCAAATATAATTTTATTCCATATTTATGACATTTCCATGCTAAAATATTTGCTCAAAGTAAATAACTTCAAAACCTGCTTTGTACTTTTGAACCATCTTTTGACTTAGCTATTAAAAATGCTAGTAAGTAAAAGTAAAAAACAAAATGGCGAATATTTGAATATTTCATTTTTCACCTTTTTCTTTTAGTAAAGTAAGTTTCGAATGCCCTTTTGTCAAAATGCTTAAATGATAAATAAACTTTGCGATTTTCAAGAGATCTTTGCAAATACAAAAGCAAAGGGCTTCACCGTACGTTTCAGTTCTTATTTTTTCATAAAACAGTTCCATAAATATTTGAGCGGTCGCTTTTCCTTTCAAATCATCTTTCCTTTTATTGTATTTTTTCGGCACCGATGGTGTATCGGCACACTCCGAAAATAACTTAAGACTTTCTTAGATTTTTCACCTTTTATTTGTATGGAAAGGAAAATACTGAATAAATAATTCCTGCGAATGGCTCATTTACGCAATATTTGCGATAAAAAAAATCTCTACCTAAATAGGATCAAAATAGAACAAAAAGAAGAAAAAAAATGGCGTGGTTTAGAAATGAAATATATTTTTTTTATTATTATAAAATAGGATTGTGAAAAAATATTTCAATTTGCTTCAAGAATTTAATCTTTTATGAGAATTTCACTCTTTAATACAATTTTAAGTAACTCGCTCTTTATGCTCACCGTTTTCGAATAAACTTATCGAACGCTCGAATAATTCTCTAGAGGGAATTCTAAATCTTCCCTTTTGAGAGAAGAACGTTAACTTTCTCGAATAGTTTGCCCAATTTAATCCCCAAAGTGTGCACAAAGTGACCGTGGTTCGACAAATCAAGCCACAGCAATGGATATTTGCAGTGGTATGAAATCTATTTTAAACCGCAGGTCCTGGTCTAGTATGACTGTAGAGCGTTGTCTTGATGTAAGTCAATCTTCAGCCCTCGTGGTTCCTCGCTAAAAGTGAAGTTACGTATTAATTACCCTTAACCTTGGACCTGTCGCCTGCGACGGGGTCTTTTGAAGATGGTGTAGGTTTTCCTGCACCAGGGAGATTAGTAACAACAACAAGGAATTGGTTTTTATCTGAGGAAAAAATGAACCAATCATTAAACAAAGGAACTGCATTTTCAAAATACTTGCTATTCAAAGAAAAATTTTTGTTGGGGAAAGGAATGACAAATATAACAATTTTTATAAAACTTCAAATATATTAATTACGAAAAAAGCTGTAAAACATAGCTAACATAGTAAAAATAATAGAATTTATTACATAATTTTCCCCAGAGTGGAAAAACACAATGGGTAATTATGTTCAACAGCAATTTATATTGAATATATTAAATATTTCTTTCAAAGCATATTATGAATAAAATCACAAAAGAAACTAATTTAAGCTTAAAAGATAAACTATAATAATTTCTCCATTACTTTAAGTGAAAATTAGTAGCATCTGAAATAAATTTTATAAAATAGTATAAGGTCATATTGTTCTTCAATTTTTAATTTTATATTTAAAATATTTAGTAATTAAGTTATCACCTGCCGATATTTTAAAAAGAATACCTTAGAATATAAGGACGATTAATTTAGAATATTATTCAAAGACAAATACTTGAACAGAAAAAGCTCAAATCTTCAACTTTTCCAAGTTAGAAAATTTCAAATATAATTTTATTCCGTATTTGTGACATTTCCAAGCTAAAATATTTGCTTAGAGTAAATAACTTCAAAACTGCTTTGTACTTTTGAACCCTCTTTTGACTTAGCTATTAAAAATGCTAGTAAAGTAAAAGTAAAAAAAAAAAAAAAAATGGCGAATGTTTGAATATTTTATTTTTCAACTTTTTCTTTTAGTAAAGTTAATTTCGAACGCCCTTTTGTCAAAGTGCTTAAATGATAAATAAACTTTGCGATTTTTAAGAGATCTTTGCAAATACAAAAGCAAAGGGCTTCACCGTACGTTTCAGTTCTTATTTTTTCACAAAACAGTTCCATAAATATTTGAGCGGTCGCTTTTCCTTTCAAATCATCTTTCATTTTATTGTATTTTTTCGGTACCGACGGTGTATCGGCACACACTGAAATTAACTTAAGACTTCCTTAGATTTTTCCCCTTTTATTTAGATGGAAGGGAAAAATACTGAATAAATAATCCCCGCGAAAGGCTCATTTACGGAATATTTGCAATAAAAAATCCCTACCTAAATAGGATCAAAATAGAACAAAAAGAAGGAAAAAAAAATGGCGCGATTTAGAAATGAAATATATATTTTTTATTATTAAAAAATAGGATTGAGAAAGAATATTTCAATTTGGTTCAAGAACTTAATCTTTTATGAGAATTTTTACTCTCTAATACAATTTTAAATAACATGCTCTTGATGCTCGCCGTTTTCGAATAAAATTATCGAACGTTCGAATAATTCTCCAAGGGGAATTCTAAATCTTCCCTTTTCACAGAAGTATGTTAACTTTTCCGAATCGTTTGTCCAATTTAATGCCCAAAGTGTGCACAAAATGATAGTAGAGCGACAAACCAACCAAAGTCATGGATGTTTGTAGTGGTTTGAAATCCGTTTTAAACCGTAGGTCCTGTTTTAATATGACTGCAGAGCGTTGTCTTGATGTTTAGTCAGTCTTCAGCCTTCGTGGTTCCTCGCTAAAAGTGAAGTTGCATATTACTTACCCTTAGCTACGGACGTCGCCTGCGATGGGGTCTTTTGGACCTGGTGTAGCCTTTCCTGCATCAGGGGGATTAGTAACAACAACGAGTAATTTGTTTTTTCTTGAGAAAAAAATGAACAAATTATTAAAAAAAAGGAATTGCATTTTCAAAATATTTGCTATTCAAAGGGAAATTTTCGTTCGAGAAAGAAATGACAAATATCACAATTTTTCTAAAATTTAGAATATATTAATTACGAAAAAAGGCGTAAAACATAATTAACATTGTATAAATAGAATTTATTACATAATTTTCCCCGGAAAGTTTTAATGTAAAAACAAAATAGGTAATTATGTTCAGCAGCAATTTTTATTGAATATATTAAATATGTTCTTTAAAAACAAACAATGAATATAATCGCAAAAGAAACTAATTTGAGCTTAAAAAATATATGCTATGATAATTTCACCATTATTTTAAGTGACGATTAGTAACATTTGAAATAAATTTCATAAAATGGTATAAGGTCATTTTGTTTTTCATTTTTTTTCTTTTTATATTCAAAATATTTTGTAACTAAGTTATCATCTGCCGATATTTTAAAAAGAATACTTCAGAATATAAGAACAATTAATTTAGAATATTATTCAAAGACAAATACTTGAAAAGAAAAAGGTAAAATCTTTCCAAGTTAGAAAATTTCAAATATAATTTCATTCCATATTTATATCATTTCCATGCTAAAATATTTGCTTAAAGTAAATAACTTCAAAACTGCTTTGTACTTTTGAATCCTCTTTTGACTTAGCTATTAAAAATGCTAGTAAGTAAAAGAAAAAGAAATGGCGAATACTTGAATATTTCATTTTTCACCTTTTTCTTTTAGTAAAGTATGTTTCGAATGCCCTTTTGTCAAAGTGCTTAAATGATAAATAAACTTTGCGATTTTTAAGAGATCTTTGCAAATACAAAAGCAAAGGGCTTCACAGCATATTTCAATTCTTATTTTTTCATAAAACAGTTCCATAAATATTTGAGCGGTCGCTTTTCCTTTCAAATCATCTTTCCTTTTATTGTATTTTTTTCGGCACCGACGGTGTATCGGCGCACTCCGAAATTAACTTAAGACTTTCTTAGATTTTTCCCCTTTTATTTAGATGGAAGGGAAAATACTGAATAAATAATCCCTGCGAAAGGCTCATTTACGGAATATTTGGAATAAAAAAATCCCTACCTAAATAGGATCAAAATAGAACAAAAAGAAGAAAAAAAAAATGGCGTGATTTAGAAATGAAATATATATATATTATTAAAAAATAGGATTGTAAAAAAATATTTCTTCTCACTTCAATTTGGTTCAAGAACTAAATCTTTTATGAGAACCTTTACTCTCTAATACAATTTTAAGTAACATGTTCTTTATGCTCGCCGTTTTCGAATAAAGTTATCGAACGTTCGAATAATTCTCCAGAGGGAATCCTAAATCTTCCCTTTTGAGAGAAGAACGTTAACTTTATGGAATCATTTGTCTAATTTAATCCAAAAATGACCGTGGAGCGACAAATCAAACCAAAGCCATGTATGTTTGTAGTGGTTCGGAATCTACTTTAAACCGTAGGTCCAGGTCTAATATGACTGTAGAGCATTGTCTTGATGTTAAGTTAGTCTTCAGCTCTCGTGGTACCTCGCTAAAAGGGAAGTTGCATATTAATTACCCTTAGCCACGGACGTCGCCAGCGATGGGGTCTTTTGGATCTGGTGTAGGCTTTCTTGCACCAGGGGATTAGTAACAACAACAAGGAATTTGCTTTTATTTGAGAAAAAAATGTACCAAACATTAAAAAAAGAATTGCATTTTCAAAATACTTGCTATTCAAACGGAAATTTTCGTTCGAGAAAGGAATGACAAATTTAACAATTTTTCTAAAATTTAAAATATATTATTTAATTATAAAAAAAAGGTATAAAACATAATTAACGTAGTATAAATGATAGAATTTATTATATAATTTTCCCCATAAAGTTTTAATGTAAAAATCCAATGGGTAATTATGTTCAACAGTTTATATTGAATATATTAAATACGTTCTTTAAAAATACATAATGAAGAAAATCACAAAAAAATGAGTTTGAACTTAAAAAACTCCTAACAATTTCAGCATTACTTTAAGTGACAATTAGTAACATTTGAAATAAATTTTATAAAACGGTCTAAGCTTACTTCGTTCTTCAATTTTTCTTTTTATGTTCAATTTTTTTGTAATTAAGTTATCATTTGCTCAAATTTTGAAAAGAGTATTTTAGAATATACGAACAATTAATTTAGAATATTATTCAAAGACAAATACTTGAAAAGAAAAAGATAAAATCTTCCAACTTTTTCAAGTTATAAAATTTCAAATATAATTTTATTCCATATTTATGACATTTCCATGCTAAAATATTTGCTTAAAGTAAATAACTTCAAAACTGCTTTGTACTTTTGAACCGTCTTTTGACTTAGCTATTAAAAATGCTAGTAAGTAAAAGTAAAAAAAAAAAAAAAAAAAAAAAAAATGGCGAATATTTGAATATTTCATTTTTCACCTTTTTCTTTAAGTAAAGTAAGTTTCGAATGCCCTTTTGTCAAAGTGCTTAAATGATAAATAAACTTTGCGATTTTTAAGAGATCTTTGCAAATACAAAAGCAAAGGGCTTCACCGTACGTTTCAGTTCTTATTTTTTCATAAAACAGTTCCATAAATATTTGAGCGGTCGCTTTTCCTTTCAAATCATCTTTCCTTTTATTGTATTTTTTCGGCACCGACGGTATATCGACACACTCTGAAATTAACTTAAGACTTTCTTAGATTTCCCTCCTTTTGTTTAGATGGAAGGGAAAATACTGAATAAATAATCTCTGCGAAAGGCTCATTTACGGAATATTTGCAATAAAAAAAAAACCCTACCTAAATAGGATCAAAATAGAACAAAAAGAAGAAAAAAAAAATGGCGCGATTTAGAAATGAAATATATTTTTTTATTATTAAAAATAGGATTGTAAAAAAATATTTCGTCTCACTTCAATTTGGTTGAAGAACTTAATCTTTTATCAGAATTTCACTCTCTAATACAATTTTAAGTAACATGTTCTTTATGCCCTTCCGTTTTGGAATAAAGTTATCGAACGTCACAATAATTCCCCAAAAGGAATTCTAAATCTTCCCTTTTGAGAGAAGAATGTTAACGTTCCGGAAGAGTTTGTCCAATTTAATCTGCAGATTAAACTGTGTTTAATTTGATAATGGGGTGACCTGATGGCCAATTGGCTAGCGCTCTGGCCTTTGGTACCACAGGCTTCAGGTGCGATTCCTTCGATTCCTGTATGTTTGTGAGTGCTTCGTAATCCACGGTAAACTGTAGGCCCCGGTATAATTATCCCAATGTCTGCACAAAATGACGGTAGAGCGATAACCAAACCAAACTAATAAAAAAAATGGGACTTACTTTTGAATATAGTTTGTAATCAAAGAGATTTTCTTTTATTATAATATAAAAAATAAATAAGCGAGATTATATTCATGCGATTGCCTGATGGCCACGTGAATGGCGCTCTGTGGCCCAGATTTCGAATTTGAATCCCAGAGATACCATAGATGTTCGTGCGCCCTGATGGCCTATTGGCTAGTGCTGTGGCCTATGGTACTACAGGCTTCAGGTTAGAATTCTGGTAGTGGCATAAATGATTGTTAGTGGTTCGAAATTCACGCTAATCTGTAGGTCCTGGTCAGATTAGTCCGAAGTGTGAATAAAATGACCGTGGAGCGACAAACCAAACGAAAGCCATGAATGTTTGTAGTGGTTTGAAATCCGCTTTAAACCGTAGATCCTAGTCTAATATGACTGTAGAGCGTTGTCTTGATGTTAAGTCAGTCTTCAGCCCTCGTGGTTCCTCGCTAAAAGTGAAGTTGCATATTACTTACTCTTAGCTACGGACGTCGCCTGCGATGGGGTCTTTTGGACCTGGTGTAGCCTTTCCTGCATCAGGGGGATTAGTAACAACAACAAGGAATTTGTTTTTACTTGAAAAAAAAATGAACCAATCATTAAAAAAAGGAATTGCATTTTCAAAATATTTGCTATTCAAAGGGAAATTTTCGTTCGAGAAAGGAATGGCAAATATAAAATTTTTTTAAAATTTAGAATATATTAATTACAAAAAAAGGTATAAAACATAATTAACATAGTATAAATAATACAATTTATTGCATAATTTTCCCCAGAACGTTTTATGTAAAAACACAATGGGTTATTATGTTCAACAGTTTATATTGAATATATTAAATACGTTCTTTAAAAGTACATAATGAAGAAAATCACAAAGAAATGAATTTGAACTTAAAAAAATCGTAACAATTTCACCATTACTTTAAGTGATAATTAGTAACATTTGAAACAAATTTTATAAAATGGTATAAACACACTTTGCTCTTCAATTTTTTTTTTATATTCAAAATTTCTAATAATTAAGTTATCATCTGCCGATATTTTAAAAAGAGTACTTTAGAATATAAAAACAATTAATTTAGAATATTATTCAAAGACAAATGCTTGAAAAGAAAAAGGTAAAATCTTCAAACTTTTCCAAGTTAGAAAATTTCAAAAATAATTTTATTCCATATTTATGACATTTCCAAGATAAAATATTTGCTAAAAGTAAATAACTTCAAAACCTGCTTTGTACTTTTGAACCGTCTTTTGTCTTAGCTATTAAAAATGCTAGTAAGTAAAAAAAAAAAAAAAAAAATGGCGAATATTTGAATATTTAATTTTTCACCTTTTTCTTTTAGTAAAGTAAGTTTCGAATGCCCTTATGTCAATGTGCTTAAATGATAAATAAACTTTGCGATTTTTAAGAGATCTTTGCAAATACAAAAGCAAAGGGCTTCACCGTACGTTTCAGTACTTATTTTTTCATAAAACAGTTCCATAAATATTTGAGCGGTCGCTTTTCCTTTCAAATCATCTTTCCTTTTATTGTATTTTTTCGGCACCGACAGTGTATCGGCACACGTTGAAATTAACTTAAGACTTTTCTTAGATTTTTCCCTTTTTATTTAGATGGAAAGGAAAATACTGAATAAATAATCCCTGCGAAAGGCTCATTTATGGAATATTTGCAATAAAAAAAATCCTTACCTAAATAGGATCAAAATAGAACAAAAAGAAGGAAAAAAAATGGCGCGATTTAGAAATGAGATATATTTTTTTATTATTAAAAAATAGGATTTTGAAAGAATATTTCAATTTGGTTCAAGAACGTAATCTTTTATGCGAATTTCACTCTGTAATACAATTTTAAGTAACATGCTCTTTATGGTCACCGTTTTCGAATAAAGTTATCGAATGTCACAATAATTCCCCAAAGGGAATCCTAAATCTTTCCTTTTGAGAAAAGAACGTTAACTTTCCGGAGTAGTTTACCTAATTTAATCTGCAGATTAAACTATGTTTAATTTGATAATGGGGCGGCCTGATGGCCAATTGGCTAGCACTCTGGCCTTTGGTAGCACAGCCTTCAGGTTCGATTCCTGGCAGAGGCATGGATGTTTGTGAGTGGTTCGTAATCCACGTTAAACTGTCGAACTGTAAACTGTATCCCAATGTCTGCACAAAATGACCGTAGAGTGATAACCAAACCAAACTAATAAATAAAATGGTACTTACTTTTAAATATAGTTTGTAATCAAAGAGATTTTCTTTTGTTATAATATAAAAAAATAAATAAGCGAGATTATATTCATGCGATTGCCTGATAGCCACGTGAATGCCACTCTGTGCCACAGATTTCGAATTCGAGTCCCCGCGATGCCATGGATGTTCATGCACCCTGACGGAGTATTGACTAGCGGTCTGGCCCTTGGTACCACTGACTTCAGGAGCGAATCGCTGAGTGGTTCGGAATTCCCGTTAAACTGTAGGTCCCGGTGTAATTAAACAAAAGTGAGCACAAATTGACCGTGGAGCGACAAACCAAACCAAAGCCATGGATGGTTGTAAGGGTTTGAAATCAGCTTTAAACTGTAGGTCCCTGTCTAATATGACTGTAGAGGTTTGCACGTAGGGCTGACAACCCTTTCACATAAAAAGAAAACATCATCTCGAAATGTGCCAGTAGGTAGATGGTCTTGGCCCACCATAGGGTTGTTGCGCCACTGATTATGAGGATAATTTAAGGAAATAAATAAGGTTATATTCATGCAACTGCCTGATGGCCTAGTGACCAGCTCTCTGGCACTCGGTACCACAGGTTTCGGGTTTGAGTCCCACCAGTGTTATGGATCTACTTTAATCCATAGATTCCAATTTAACAGAATCGTAGAGCGTTGCGGGTGCAGTGTTATTCGATTCAGTAAAATTGTCTTCAAGCTATACGTGCCCTCTGGGTAGTGCTAAATGAGAAACGGCGGTGCAAACCTTGTTTATGGCATAAAGATTAATTGTCTCTGTATTGCCAGCTGCATTAGAACATCTTTTACTTCAGGAAAAAAATTAGACTACATTAATTATTAAAAATGAGTAAAACTTAATTAACATTGCATAAATAATTGTATTTACTGTATAATTTTTCCCAGAAAGTTTTATACAACTTGTAATTGTGTTCAACAGCAATTTATATTGAATATTTTAAATATGGTGTATAGGCACACTCTGAAATTAACTTAAGATTTTCCAGATTTTTCCCCTTTTATTTAGATGGAAGGGACAATACTGAATAAATAATCCCTGCGAAAGGCTCATTTACGGAATATTTACGATAAAAAATATACCTACCTAAATAGGATCAAAATAGAACAAAAAGAAGAACAAAAAATGGCGTGATTTAAAAATAATATATATTTTTTTTATTAGTATTAAAAAATTGGATTGAGAAAGAATATTTCAATTTTGTTCGAGAACTTAATTTCTTGTGAAATTTCACTCTCTAATACAATTTTAAGTAACATGCTCTTTATGCTCACCGTTTTTGAATAAAGTTATCGAACGTTCGAATCGTTCTCCAGAGGGAATCCTAAATCTTCCCTTTTGAGAAAAGAACGTTAACTTTCTGGAATCGTTTGTCCAATTTAATGTTCAGATTAAACTGCGTTTAATTTGATGAAAATTCTTAGGAACTTGAGCTTTAATAAATGATTTTATTTAAGTTATCTTGGCTTCAGGGAGTTTAAATACAGTGGAATAAAAAAAATTATGTTATATAATATTTTTTTTATGTAATTATAATTCTTGTAGGAAATAGTTATTTTATGATCTTAATTTTAAGCAAATGCCATTTCTTAATAAACGAAATGTAATTTAATTTTAAATATTTCTTTTTCTAACGCAGCTGGCAAATACTTAGACAGTTATTTTTATGCCATAAGCAAGGGCTTCATCGGCATTACTTATATAGCACTGCCTAGGGGCCATGGGTAACTTGAAGACATGCTACGGAAAAGAGTAACACTGGCCTTTGGTACCATAGACTCCTTTTTTTTATCCAAGAAAAACAATTATATTTACATAATTATCTTTTACAACTATAAAGAAATTTTGTTTTTCATTCTAGTTATTTACAAAATATAAAATATTATTGCAAGCTCTTCTAATTTACCTCAATAAATAAAATTTGCATATGTATTAGATAGGGATACCAATAACGTTTGTATAACACTGTGTCCAGGTCTCCTAAAGATTTTCATGTTATATGAATATACAAATACATAATAAACTGGTAGAAAATGAAATACCAACAATTATATTAAGAAATTAGTTTAGAGGAATGTAATTTAGGCAAAGCATTTGTCTGGACAACATATTTATTTAATTAAAATTTCGAGTTATAGGTTAAATTATGCACGAGAAGAGTCATTTCAAACTTGAAATATTCGTATAACCTCTGTAGACCCCATGATTTTGAATGTAAGCATGCATTGTATCACATGTCGTTTTGTGGGATGAAGTTGTATTTGATCAGTAAAATCAGCAAAGGTCCGTATTGGTTATGATTGATGATGAACTTTCCTTAAAATAATCCGTTCCTCTTTCATCCCCTACATTATAAATGGCAGATTGACTGAAAGATCTGACAAAGGCAACCTATCGCCACTATGTAGATCACTTGGGGTAGCAACAATGGTATGAAAAAGAGAATTATCCTTTTGGAAAACGTATCCTGGAATAGTGATCAAAAATGAAAACTTAACCAAACTAGTCTGACGTATACATTTGCTGTCACTGTGCGTGAGATAACGACGAGAGTGTTCCTGTTGTTATAGTAGGATGTTACTCCCTATAGAATGATTCCTGATGTCAGTCCAGTGTGTCTACGACGCAGACAGATTGGATCAAAGAGCTCCCCAGACCACCTTTAAACTAACGTACGGTCATCACTGGCACCGAGACAGAAATGGCTCTCCTCTGAGAACACAATAAATATCCATTCCGCCCTCCAGTAATATCTAACTCGACACCACTGAAATCACAGATGATAGCAATTTGGAATTAGTGTAATGAATGATATAGGGCGTCTGGCTCGGAGTTGTCCCTCAAGCAATCTATTTGTCGTCATTCGCTATGTCACTCGGTGCCAACAAAACTCAAATTTCTGCTACAGCCGTAAGACCAATACGGCGGTTGTCCTTCTCAGAAGTGTCCAGTGTGTCCGGACCCAGGTCTTATTGATGCAGTCCCTTCCCATGATTATTGTTGCCAAAACTCATGACAATGGATACATCCCTATTACTACACCACACGACATGACTGTGCCAAGATCTGAGTTGCTCCTATACAATTAGGGAATGATGTAGGTGAGAGAAGTCTGATTGGGCTCCGTAACGCTGTTGCAGTCATATGAGACTGGGACCTACGACTTAAAGTGGATTCCGAACTACTACAAACATATATGGCGCCATCAGGATTCGAACCCGAAACCTGTGGTACCGAGTGCCAGAGCGCTAGCCAACCGGCCATCAGGTCCCCTAGTAGATACATTGCCAAATATTTCTTTAATATTGCAAAAAGAAAATCCACCTTCTCGTAGTCCTATTATACAGCATGACCTGTTGCTGCTTTGACTGGCCAAGTGCAACAGGTATGGAATTCCATCCCACAAAATAATATACGGCACCTGCACCAATTCATATGTGTTTGCATGCTTGGATTTAAAATTGTGGAAACTATTTTAAAATTATGTGGAAACTATTTTTCAGTGATTATTACTGTAACACTATTTCACATTTGCAATGGCTCTTCTCATGCATACATTAACCTATTATCTTGAAACTTTAATCAAATATTGGGATTGCAAGAATGTAATTTGGCTTTCGCAATGCTAAATTTTTTAAATGTTGAAAAACAAAAAGAAATTTCTTGCTTACACAATAAATATGTAATCTAAACAAATACCTTGTCTAAATTTCAAATAACTTTATTTTGAACAACTTTAATTTCTTCTTAGTATTGGGATTTCATTTTCCACTATCATATAACAAAAGACCCAAAATTTTTTATAGGGACTGACCTAATCAGACAGTGCCGAATCGTAGTATCGATACAGAAGACATCGGTGTTCATTCTGGATAATAGTGAATCTGCTAAATATCTGATAAATAATATTATAATGACCAATAAACTCACACAAAAGTATCTTGTCATTCAAAACAAGTAATATAAAATTTTTTTTTTAAGTCAATTCCTACTTTTTATTCACTCTATTGCAGAAAGTCCTTTATAAATAATTTTCATTCATTTTTTAAAAAATTTATCTGGCGCCATCTATTGGTAGATATATGCAATTTAAATCTAAAAAAAAATAAAATTAATTAATTTAATTTAATTTCTGCATTAATATTTGAAAAAACGGTATTAACATCAAGTGCATTCCTCTACAAGTTCAAAAAAATGAACTTTGAACTTGAATGGATGAATAAAAAGTATTTTATTGACAATTGTAAATTTGAACAAGATATATATAGGGAGAGTGTGAGCTAATAGAAGGAATTGAAAAAATACACAATATAATGTATGATTTTTTTTCAACAATAACAGGTATGTAAGTTTTCATTTTGCATACGATTATCGTATAAAAAAAATGTTATTTTTATACTCGGATTAAAGAAAAACGCCTTTTTTAATAGTTAAAAGTTTTGAAAAGAAAGATTTTTCAAAGTAATATATTATAATACTTTATTTTCTTTTACAACTTAAAAAAAAGTAACTCTGGGAGATAATCGTGAAGAGATATTGACTTTTCAGAAAATCTCATTACCACTCAACATCAGAAAAAGTCTTTTTTTTCCGCTGTCTTTTCTCTTTAGCTTTTTATGACAGAAAACCTGTTAAAACGGAACTTTTATGAAGTATGCTTTTTCCTCATAATACTTTAAACATCATCAATTTCTTGAAGTTGGCTTTAGTAATGAGAAAAACTCGAGCATTTTTTTTTTTTAAGAAACTGTAATCCGTGTTCCAAATTCTAAAATAAAGAAAAGTTTTGAAGGTATTACATTTAGTTTTTAATGGCTCTAACTCATGCATATATTTTATTACTCGTTGAAAAGTTATTTATAGTTAAGTTAAATAACAAACTTCTGTTATACAATTATTTTTAAAAGAGTTAAATTATGTTCGTCTGATACGTAAATATTTTAAACTGGCTTTTTGATTTATTTTGAAATACAAGAGAAAATAAATAATAATAATAAGATTACTGTTTTTAAATGCAAAATGTGGAATTGAAATAAAATAATTGAACATTTTAAAATTAATTTATTTGATATTACTATAATTGCAAATTGAAACTCGATTAAAAGGTAAGGATATTGAATAAAAATAAATTAGGAAAATAATAACAAATAAATAGTTTTCAACCTATGTATTCTCATCTATATACGAATCGGAACCTAACCGAACTGAACCTGAACCAAAAGTTTTCGTAATATGCTAAAGACAAGAACGGCAAATATGAAGGCAAGAATGACTTTCTATTCGACTTGAGGAATATGGCGCGAACTTCCAATAAACTAATTAGAATGGCCAATAAGCTAATTATAACTGCCAATAAATTCACTCCAAAGTACCTGGTATTCAAAAACAAAACCAATATAAGTTACGACTTACTTTTCTCAATAATAATATGTACGTAAGTTTTAATTTTGTGTATGATTACTATTTCAAAAAATGTTATTTTTATATACGGTTTAAAGTAAAAACGCCTTTTTTAATAGTTAAAAGTTTTGAAAAGAGAGATTTTTCAAAGTAATATATTATAATACTTTATTTTCTTTTACAACTTAAAAAAAAGTAACTATGGGAGATAATCGTGTAGGGATATTGACTTTTCAGAAAATCTCATTACCACTCAACATCAGAAAAAGTTCTTTTTTCTCTCCTGTCTTTTTAGCTTTTTATGACAGAAAAGCTGTTAAAATGGAACTTTTATGAAGTATGCTTTTTCCTCATAATACTTTAAACATCATCAATTTCTTGAAGTTGGTTTTAGTAATGAGAAAAACTGGAGCAGATCCCTCTCCCCCTTTTTTTGAAAGGCATTAATCCGTATTCTAAATTCTAAAATAAAAAAAGTTTCGGAGGTATGGCTTGAAGGTTTTAATGGCTCTAACTCATGCACGTGTTTTATTATTCGTTAAAAGTTGTTTATAGTTGAGTTAAACAACAAACTTTTGTTATACAATCATTTAAAAAAAGTTAAATTATGTTCCTAAATATTTTAAACTCGCTTTGAGATTTATTTTGAAATACAAGAGAAATTATAATGAAGGATTTAAATATACGGCTAATACTGTTATTTATTTACTACACAGCATAGCAAATATACAAAATATTTACTATACAGCAAATATTTTGCTACTCTTTATTATTATATACAATTTTATATGTTTTCTTAATATGTATAATTTTTATTTATATATCTATAATTTTATGTATGTAAACATATATATAATTTTTATATTTATATGCATAACTTTATGTATGTATAATATGCATAATTTTTATTTTTATATGCATAATTTTATGTATGTATAATATGCATGATTTTTATTTTTATATGCATAATTTTATGTATGTATAATATGCATAATTTTTATTTTTATATGCATAATTTTATGTATATATAATATGTATAATTTTTATTTTTATATGCATAATTTTATATATGCATATAATATTAATATGTATAATTTAATTTTACGTATGCATAATGTGTATAATTTTATACGGAAAGTTTTATATGTACTCGTGTATTTGTATAGGAGCCTACACGTAGTAGTATTAGTGTATTTTCTGTATAAGTATATTAAAAAGAACTTTAATGAAGTCTGCTTTTTCCTCATAATACTTTAAACATCATCAATTTCTTGAAGTTGGTTTTAGTAATGAGAAAAACTCGAGCACCCCCCCTTTTTTTTGAAAAAGTGTAATCCGTGTTCCAAATTCTAAAATAAAAAAAAAAGGTATGAAGTTTTGAAGTTATTACATCTAGTTTTTAATGGCTCTAACTCATTCATGTATTTTATTATTCGTTGAAAGTAATTTAAAGTTAAGTTAAACAATGTTCGCCTGATGCGTAAATATTTTAAACTGGCTTTATGATATATTTTGAAATATAAGAGAAAATAAAACTTTTACTATAGTGAAGGATTTAAAAAAACACGAAATGTTTTTGAAAATATATGTTTAATACAATTACAGTTATTTAATTGCTACACAGCATAGCAAATATACAAAATATTTACTGTATATCAAATATTTTGTTACTCTTAATTATTATATACAATTTTATATGTATTCTTAATATATATAATTTTTATTTATAAATATATATAATTTTATATACGTACATAATATTATGATGTATAATATAATTTTATGTATGTATAATATGTATAATTTTTATTTTTTATAGGTATAATTTTTTTATATGCATATAATATTAATATGTATAATATAATTTTATGTATGCATAATGTGTATAATTTTATATTAATAATATGAATAATATAATTGTAAATATGTATAATTTTATATGGAAAGTTTCATACTCGTATCGTAATTTGTCAGTAGGCAGACGGCCCTGGCCCACCTTGGGGTTGTTGGGTCAATGTTGATGATGATTGGATGTAGCCAGTTGTTATAATTCAGGTCTAATCAAAAACCTTAATTGAGTCCTTTAGAAAATAATTAATTCATTAGATAATGATAATACAGTGATGATGATGATGATGTTTTCAAACCTATATCTCAAGTCTCAACCCAACCACACCCAGTTACAATCCAGTGTTGCTTCAACCCACAACACTAGATTATTATTATATATTATATATCTATTACTCGTATATATATATATATATATATCATTATATTATTATTATTATTTTGTTCTAATGCAGCTGGAAAACACTTAGACAGCTTGGTCTTGGATGCCTTAAGGTAAGCGCTGCACAGACGTTACTCACTTTGCATTACCCAGAGGGCGCGTGTAACCTGAAGATAAGCCACGGACGAGGAGTAACAATGCCCCCGCAACGCTCTATGATCCTATTAGGACCGGGACCTACGGTTTAAATGTGATTCCGAACCACTACAAACATTCATGGCACCGCCGGGACTCGAACCCTGTAGTACCGAGCACCAGAGCGCTAGCCACTCGGCCATTCAGGCCCTTCATTATAATATTATTATTATTGTTGTTTTTATCTTATTACTATTAGATTTTATAAATATTTTTGTCTTTTTAAAATACTGCATCTTTTAACTGAATTCAAATTTTATAATTCTGAAATTATTCATAATTTATTAAATGCCAGAGAATGGCGTTTACTTTGAATTGCGTTATAAAGCTATTACAATCTGAATATGCTAAAATATTTCTCGCCAAGTTTTAATTTTTGATATAGCTTTTGTTGGGGAATAAAATTTAATTTTCTAAATTGTTGGAAATATTATAATTTTTTCGTTAAACAAAACTTAACACAAACGTTCTTACTAATTTTGTTTTACTAATAAAGAACCCTCTCAAATTTAATTATATATTGTTATGAATTTATGTTTAAAATATTAAAGTAGATGAATGTCTTAACTTTTTATTTTAATATTTTGTAAAAGGAGTATTATTACAAAACATGTTGAAGCTTGAAAATTCTAAATTAAATAATTCATACACTTTAAAATTCAAATAAAATTTTTATCAGAAAAAAGAAGAATGAAAATATTATTTCATCTTAATAATTTTTATACTTACAACATCATGGCAATGGGAAATTTATTTTTATTTGGTGAAATACGAGTATTAAATCTCTTGAGACTAAAATTTATTAGATTTACAAGTTTCGTTTGAAATTAAAAAGATATTCGTTCATAAAATATTCGTTAAATATTCGTTTTAAATTTAAACGATTCAAACAATTCTCTTTTGTTGTTATCGAATAATTAAATTAAAGTCTTTTGAAAATTTTAAAAGTGCATTGTCGAGATATTTGCAGTTTATATAAATTAGATAATAAGATTGGAACTGTGAGATATAAAATGTATTAATTCTTATTTTATTTAGTTTAATTTATAAGATTGTATTTTGAGATTAAAAAATCTGTGAAAAAATGTATTTTATAATGTACTTACTATTGCAGAAGAATGTTAAAGTATAAATATTTCTTTGTTGTTATTAGTTATGTTATGAGAGAGAGAGAGAGAGAAATATCTGAAAGTAATTGTTGTAGAGAAAATAAAAATTTTAAACTATAATAATAAATCTGAATTTAAATAATAAATCTTTTAAATCAAAAAGATTTAAATTAAATGCATCAGAATTTCTAATTCAGGGAAATATTTACTGTAGTTAATAAAAAAGTAAATAATTTTATAGTATCAAAATTTTGAATTTAAAATATTTTCATATTTTTAACTGTAGTTAAAAGTGAAATACGAGATTTAAACATCTTGGGGTTGAAAAATATTAGATTTACATCAGTTTAAATTCAGAAAATTTTATAACGTTTATTTAATTTGAATGATTGATGTGAATTTATGCTACGTAGAGCAAAAGACTTTATTTGTTTTGACGTGCAAACAATACTCAATACAAATTATTCACTTTTTCATTTTGATAAAAAATTATTTTTTGTTAAATTTAGAATTTAATTTATTTAATTATTTTCTTAAATCACGTATCTTTCTTTAGCAAGATCGTTAAATAGTTTATATTATTAAAGATAATAATAATAATAATCATTATATATATCTATTATTGTAACCGTGTAACTGTTAGATGAATGTCCATGGCTATACATTCAAAAAGATATTCTAACTAAAAGTTCAAGAAAAGGCCCCGCTATTAGTATTGTGCTTGGATAGTATGTCCGAGATATGCTTTCACTTGTGACGTGTGTTGTAGCCATGACTTAAAAAAAACAAGCATAATGAAATTTTATTGAAATAGCGATCTTCATCGGGGCTATTCAGTTGGAGTTTATCGGGTTTTATTTAATATGATATGTATAATATGATTATGTATGTATTATTAATATATGATTAATATGACACGTTAATGTGCTTGGATAGTATGTCAGAAGTATGATTTCACTTGTGGCATGCATGACTTTAAAAAACAATGCAGCATATGCGAAGTATTATTTCACTTGTGGCGTATGTTGCGGCTATGACTTTAAAAAAGCAAGTATAATGAAATATTATTGAAATAGTGATCTTTCATCGGGACTATTTAGTTGGAGTTTATCGGGTTTTATTTAATATGATATGTATAATATGATTATGTATGTATTATTAATATATGATTAATATGACATGCAGGACATGTTAATGTGCTTGGATAGTATGTCAGAAGTATGATTTCGCTTGTGGCGTGCATGACATTAAAAAACAATGCAGCATGTGCGAAGTATTATTTCACTTGTGGCGTATGTTGCGGCTATGACTTTAAAAAAGCAAGTATAATGAAATATTATTGAAATAGTGATCTTTCATCGGGACTATTTATTTGGAGTGTATCGGGTTTTATTTAATATGATATGTATATTAATATGATTATGTATGTATTATTAATACATGATTAATATGACATGCAGGACATGTTAATGTTCTTGGATAGTAGGTCAGAAGTATGATTTCGCTTGTGGCGTGCATGACTTTAAAAAACAATGCAGCATGTGCGAAGTATTATTTCACTTGTGGCGTATTTTGCGGCTATGACTTTAAAAAAGCAAGTATAATGAAATATTATTGAAATAGTGATCTTTCATCGGGACTATTTAGTTGGAGTTTATCGGGTTTTATTTAATATGATATGTATAATATGATTATGTATGTATAATTAATATATGAGTAATATGGCATGCAGGACATGTTAATGTGCTTGGATAGTATGTCAGAAGTATGATTTCGCTTGTGGCGTGCATGACTTTAAAAAACAATGCAGCATGTGCGAAGTATTATTTCACTTGTGGCGTATGTTGCGGCTATGACTTTAAAAAAGCAAGTATAATGAAATATTATTGAAATAGTGATCTTTCATGGGGACTATTTAGTTGGAGTTTATCGGGTTTTATTTAATATGATTATGATATGTATAGTAATATGATTATGTATGTATTATTAATATATGATTAATATGACATGCAGGACATGTTAATGTGCTTGGATAGTATGTCAGAAGTATGATTTCGCTTGTGGCGTGCATGACTTTAAAAAACAATGCAGCATGTGCGAAGTATTATTTCACTTGTGGCGTATGTTGCGGCTATGACTTTAAAAAACAAGTATAATGAAATATTATTGAAATAGTGATCTTTCATCGGGACTATTTAGTTGGAGTTTATCGGGTTTTATTTAATATGATTATGATATGTATAGTAATATGATTATGTATGTATTATTAATACATGATTAATATGACATGCAGGACATGTTAATGTGCTTGGATAGTAGGTCAGAAGTATGATTTCGCTTGTGGCGTGCATGACTTTAAAAAACAATGCAGCATGTGCGAAGTATTATTTCACTTGTGGCGTATGTTGCGGCTATGACTTTAAAAAGCAAGTATAATGAAATATTATTGAAATAGTGATCTTTCATCGGGACTATTTAGTTGGAGTTTATCGGGTTTTATTTAATATGATTATGATATGTATAGTAATATGATTATGTATGTATTATTAATATATGATTAATATGACATGCAGGACATGTTAATGTGCTTGGATAGTATGTCAGAAGTATGATTTCGCTTGTGGCATGCATGACTTTAAAAAACAAGGCAGCATGTGCGAAGTATTATTTCACTTGTGGGGTATGTTGCGGCTATGACTTTAATAAAACAAGTATAATGAAATATTATTGAAATAGTGACCTTCATCGTGAGTACTTAGTTGAAGTTTATCCAGTTTTATTTAATATGACATGCAAATATAAAGGAATCATCTTCAAATTATTTGTTGCGGTCTGATGGCCAATTGGCTAGAGCTCTGGTCTTCCGTACCACAGGCTTCAGGTTTCTGTCGGTGGCATGGATGTTTGTGAGTGGTTTAGAATCCACGTTAAACTGTAGATTCGTGTCTGATTAGCCTGAGGGTTACACAAAATGACCATAGAGAGACAAACTTAAACCTAAATCCCCGTTAAACTGTACGTGACAGTCTAATTAGCCCAAAGAGTGCACAAAATGACCATAGAGCAACAAATCTAGACCTAAATCCATGTTAAACTGTAGGTAATGGTCTAATTGGTCCAAAGTGTGCAAAAAATGACCGTAGAGCGACAAAACACAATAATAAAATGTTTTCTAAGAAAGTATTTTATGTATTTAAAATATGTATTTTAAATATCGTGAAATTGAAATTCTGCTACTAAATAACTACATTTTAGATGATAAACAAAATTTTTTAACCTAGATAATATTTTTAATAAAACCATTTAATACTTTAAATATTGTACACAAAATAGTATTTCATTATGTACCTAACGTTCACGACGTTATATAGAATTGAGAGATTTCTTGTATGTTGTAGGTGATAAAGATGGGAGCGAAAGAAGCTACAATTATTTATCAGCGCGTTTCGAGTTCAATCCACTGATGGCACTACACGTGCAGTGATCCCCCCTGCTCTTTTAAATAAAAAACAAAATGTGTACACAAGTGCACACAAAATGACAATAGAGCGAGAAACCTAAACCTAAATCCACGTTAAACTGTAGGTCCCGATCTAATTAGCCCAAAATTTGTAAAAAATAACCATAGAGTGACAAATCAAAACAATCAAATGATTTCTTAGAAGGTATTTTACGTATTTAAACTACATATTTTAAATCTCCCAAAATTTAAATTATGTTATTGAGTAACCACAGTTCACAGATTCGATGAAACAAAATTTGGATGATAAACAAAATGTTTTAATATTTTTAATAAAACTAGTTATAATTTAAACATTACACACAAAATACCATTTCATTATTTCATTTCACCTAACATTCCCCATCTTAGCTAGTAGCCAGATATTTCTTGGATGTTGTAGGTAATAAAGATGTGAGCAAAAAGAACATAGAATCATTTATCTGCGCGTTTCGTGTTCAACTCACTTATGCCACTACACGTGCAGTAATTCCCCCTATTCTTTTAAATAAAAAACAAAATGTGTACACAAAACGTGTTCACAAGTGTACACAAAATGATCATAGAGCGAGAAACCTAAACTTAAATCCACGTTAAACTGTAGGTTTCGGTCTAATTAGCCCAAAGGTTGCAAAAAATGATCTAAATGTGCACACAAGTGCACACAAAATGACCATAGAGCGAGAAACCTAAACCTAAATCCACGTTAAACAGTAGATCCTGGTCTAATTAGCGCGAAGAGTGCAAAAAATTGATTGTAAAGTGACAAACCAAAACAATCAAATGATTTCTTAGAAGGTATTTTATATTTTTGGGCCTGTATGGCCGAGTGGCTGGTGCTCTGGCGCTCGGAACCACAGATTTCGGGTTCGAGTCCCGGCGATGCCATGGATGTCTGTAGTGGCTCGGAATCCACTTTAAGCCGTAGGTTCCGGCCTTGCATGACTGTTGAGCGTAGAGCTGGCAACCCTGCCCCGTAAAAAGCAAAAAGATCTCACGTCTGGAAATCTACCAGTAGGTAGGTGGCACTGGGCTGCTGCGCCAATGATGATGATGATTTTATATTTTTAAAATATGTATTTTAAATCTCACGAAATTGAAATTATGTTGTTGAATAACCCCATTTTAGATGAAACAAAATTTAGATGCTAAATAATTTTTTTTTAAATCTCAGATAATATTTTTAGTAAAACTATTTAATAATTTAAATATTACACAAAAATAGCATTTCATTATGTACCTAACGTTCACCAGCTTAGACAGAAGAGAGATATTTCTTGGATGTTGTAGGTGATAAAGATGGAAGCGAAAAGAAGCTACAATCATTTATCAGCGCGCTTCGAGCTCAACCCACTGATGCCACCACACGCGCGGTAATTCCCCCTGCTCTTTTAAATAAGAAACAATTTGAAATTCAAATGGCACTTCTGAAGAAACTGCATAACAAGTTGTTTAAGCGAATCTCGGAGTGTCTTAATACGTGATTCGATGGCGAATCTGCATAATAGAGCTCAATGATAAAATTTTAATGAAGCCTTTTTCCTTTTTTCTGGAAAACTGTCTTGGGGGAAGAAAAAAAACCCATGGACTCCTTTTACTGAAATGGAAAAAGAAGAAATTGCATTATCGCCATTTCTCCCCCGCAATTCAGTAATTGTTTTAAATAAAAATGGCTCGAATTTGAATGGAGTATGAGGTGCATAATGTGAACATGCTGTAATGCCAGAAATCTTGGTATCTAGGAGGGGAAGTTTGGAATATTTTAGGTTTGCAGCGTTCTGGAAGTTGGAACAGCTGTTGCGAATTGGCTTGGATTCTGCTGTTGTGAAATAATTCGTACATGCATATTTACATTTAAACCATCTAATAATCATTTTGTTCAACAAGGACATACGCCGTTATTCTTTTGCAGTGACATAATTCATGAATATTCGTTGATTCTAGGAGTACGTTTCTCTAAAGTTTGTACAGTATTTAAAATCTGAAGAATTTGTTAACCATAAATTATTTTAGCTTAGAAAATACACATAGTCAAGTAAACAGTTAAATAAGATTTATGTGTTCCTGCAATTTGACTTTAATATATTTTATATTCTATCTTTCCATTACTATAGAGTAAGAATTCGAAGGATTACTACATTTTGACATAATACTTTAAAGGTTCTTGCATTTCTTTGTATGGTAAGGATTACTTTCATCTTACAAATATATATAATTAAATACATATATATAATTGAAATCAACTGCGTCTGTCCATCGCAACTTGGGTCGTCCTCTTCCTCTTTGTCCCTGTGGCAATTCCTATGTTCCAAAAAGAGCCTTTTTACAGGGTTTAAATCATTCATTCTAAATACATGAGCAAACCAATTTAATCTATTGGTCTTAATAAATTTTATAATATCTGGAACTTTATAGCAATTATAAATTTCTGTATTGTATCGACTTCCCCAATAATCACTTTCCCTAACACTTCCAAGGATAGTCCTTAAAATCTTCCTCTCAAATATACCCAATTAGGCCTCATCAGATCTTGCCAAAGTCCAAGTTTCAGAGCCATAGATCAAAACAAGTCTAATAAAGGTTTACGTTTTATCTAGATTTGTACCTTATTTAATATTTTTATCAACAAAATTTATCAAACAATATGTTATGTTATTTGCAGAAATCAGGCAATGTTTTATTGCAATACTTGCCGGTATGTAATATGTCACAACCATATATTTTAAAAGATACTTTTCTACTATTTGAGTCTTTATTTTTTGTTGTTCAACAATCAGTACATTAGTCTTTTGCTGTTTCGTTGAAATTTAAAAGACCCCTTTAGTGATAACTTTATAAGAGCTTATAACTTCAGAATTAGCTTTATAGCCCAGGTTTATAAGATTTTAAAAATCTTTTTGATAATCTTCGAGATTGTGCAACAGATCGGAAATAGAACTCCCTTGGTAACAGAACTCCCTGCGAAAGAGAAACCTTTGTAAATTACCAGTATGACAAGATAATCGAAAATTCGTCCCGTGGTTATTCCGGTTTCTGGGAGAAAGTGACAAGATCTTTATCAATCTCCATTTCTGTAATAGTTCGTAAACATCCATTGTTATTGCAAATGTCACTAAATATTGACTTTAAACTAGATTCCTAACCTTCCTTTCTGTTCCTGTTTACTTTGTTTTGGAACCTTTTTCCATTAAAAATGAACGAGATATTAATTAAATAAATACTGTATGAATATTTTCTTAAGAGCAAAATTCAGAATTCTAAACAAACATGCCATTTCTACTCGCGCCATTTTTCTTCGAACCTTTCCAGATAGAGATGCAACATTAATACTGCATGCAAAGAATCTTTACTAATGGATTTTCAAAAGAGGTTTTCGAATCTCTTTTTATTCTCCCTCTTCGCATATTTTCCGGGGCCGGATTTTGCATTGTGTACTCGATTAGCTTATGCAAACAAAAGGGAAACATGGCGCGTTTCTAGCTGTGCGAATTCCAGAGGAACGGTTTGTTTTGCACCAGAGAATCAAAACGGAATTGTTGATGGAGTTGCAAAAGCAGAGTGATGTTATCGTTCGTTTTGAATAGAATAAGCAACTTATCGCCGATTTCCGACAGAAATTTTTGACAAGAACCATTATTTCATTCTTTTAGAAATAAAGGATTAGAGTGAGTGTTAAGAACATGCTTTAAAAGGGAAATCTGATTTTAGAATGTTTATGATGCATTATTATTCTTGTCAATTTAAAATATGATTGTGTAGCTTACAATTATCTATTCAGATGCGTTAGTAGCATTGATAATAAAACAATATGGCATCCATTAAAATTGCTAAAATATAAAAAAATGTAAGAAATAAAAAATACCATGAAGCCTACATTATTTACAATTGAATAAAAATAATCCTTAAATGATATTGATATCATAACAACAAAGAAAAGAAGAACAAAAATATCTGCAGTTTCGTGGTTCTTTTTTAAAATATTGCATTCATTTACTGCATTCAAATTTTATAATTCTGAAGTTATTCATTATTTTTAAATGTTAGTGAAGAGCATTTGCGTTGAATTGAGCTATAAAGCTATTACAATCTAGATATGCAAAAGTATTTCAAGCAAAGTTTTATTTTTGATATCCCTTTTGTTGGGGAATAAAATTCTAATTTTTTAAATTTTTAAGAAAACTCTAATTTTTTCGTTAAACAGAATTTAACACAAACGTTTATATAAATTTTATTTGAAGGAAAACATATTTTACAAATAAAGAACCTTCTAAAATTTAATTATATTTTGTTATGATATTATATTCAATATATTAAAGCAAATGAGTGTCTTAACTTTTTATTTTAATATTTGTATAGGAAGCATTATTGCAAAACATGTTGAAGCTTGAAAAGGCTAAATTAAATAATTCATACATTTTAAAATTCAAACAAAATTTATTAGAGAAAAAAGAAGATAGAAAATATTATTTCATCTTAATAATTTTTATACTTACATTATCATAACAATGAGAAATTTATTTATATTTGGTGAAATACGAGTATTAAATCTCTTGAGATTAAAATTTATTAGATTTACAAGTTCCTTTTTAAATTAAAAAATATTCGTTCGTAACAGATTCGTTATATATTCGTTTTAAATTTAAACGATTCAAACAATTCTCTTTTGTTGTTATCGAATAATTAAATTAAAGTCTTTTGAAAATTTTAAAGTGCATTGTCGAGATATTTGCAGTTTATATAAATTAGATAATAAGATTGGAACTGTGAGTTATAAAATGTATTAATTCTCATTTTATTTAGTTTAATTTATAAGATTGTATTTTGAGATTAAAAGCTCTGTGAAAAATGTATTTTATAATGTGCTTATACAGAAGAATGTTAAAGCATAAATATTTCTTTGTTGTTATTAGATATGTTAAGAAAGAGAAATATCTGAAAGTAATTGTTGTAGAGAAAATATAAATCTTAAATTATAATAATAAATTTGAATATAAATCTTAAATCCTTTAAATTAAAAGGCCTCAAATTAAATGCATCAGAATTTTTAATTCAGTGAAATATTTATTGCATTTAATAAAAAAAGTCAATAATTTTATTGTATTAAAATTTTTGGCTGTAATTAAAAGTGAAATACGAGATTTAAACCTGTTTGTGTTGAAAAATACTAGATTTACATCAGCTTAAATTCCAAAAAATTTATAACGTTTATTTAGTTTGAAGGATTGATGTGAATTTATGCTACGTAGAGCAAAAGACTGGATTTGTTTTGGCGTCCAAACAATACTGAATACAAATTATTCACTTTTTCATTTTGATCCAAAAATTATTTTTTGTTAAATTTAAAACTTAATTTTTAAATTATTTTCTTAAATCACGTATCAGTCTTTAGCAAGATCGTTAAATAGTTTATATTATTAAAGATAATAATAATAATCATTATATATATATCTATTATTGTAACCATGTAACTGTTAGATGAATGTCCATGGCTATACATTCAAAAAGATATTTCAAATTAAAGTTCAAGAAAAGGCCCCGTTATTATTACTGTGCTTGGATAGTATTGTGACGGATTTCACTTGTGGCGTGTGTTGTAGCCATGAATTTAAAATAAAAACAAGCCTAATGAAATATTATTAAAATAGTGACATTCATCGGGACTATTTAGTTGGAGTTTATCGGGTTTTATTTAATATGACATGCATAATAATATGATATATTATTAATACAATATGTTAAAGTGCTCAAATAGCATCTCCGAAGTATGATTTCACTTGTAGTGTGTGTTGTAGTCATGACTTAAAAAAAAAAAGTATAATGAAAGATTATTGAACTAGTGACTTTCATCTTAATTATTTTATCGAGTTTTACTTAATATGACATGCATAATAATATAATTATGCATACATTAAAATACAATTATATAATTATTATTATTTATTTAATATATTTATGCATATATATAATGAAATATTACTGAAATCTTTATCGGGACTACTTCATTGGAGTTTAGTGTTTTTTATTTAGCATGTCATGTATAATAATATATTTATTCATTTCATTATGCATGCATTACTGATATATGCTTAATATAAATACATGACATGTTAATGAGCTTGGATAGTATATGCGAAGTATTGTTTCACTTGTGGCGTGTGTTGTAGCCATGAATTTAAAATAAAAACAAGCATAATGAAATATTATTAAAATAGTGATATTCGTCGGGACTATTTAGTTGGCGTTTATCGGGTTTTATTTAATATGACATGGAAATATAAAGTAATCATCTTAAAAGTAATAAAGTAATCACATTATTTCTTGCTGCGTGATAGTCAATTGGCTAGCTCTTTGGTCTTTGATATCACACGCCTCAGGTACCTGGAGATGGCATGCGTGTTTGTTAGTGGTTTGGAATCCACATTAAACTGTAGGTCCCGGTCTGTTTAGCCTGAAGTATGCCCAAAATGACCGTAGAGCGACAAATCTAAACCTAAATCCACGTTAAACTGTATATCCAGGTCTAATTATCCCAAAGTGGGGCAAAAAATGACCGTAGAGGGACAAACCAAATCAATCAAATGATTTCGTAGGAGGTATTTTACGTATTTGAAATACGTATTTTAAATCTTGCGAAATTGAAATTCTGCTGTTGAATAACTACATTTTAGAAGATAAACAAATTTTTTTGAACCAAGATAACATTTTTAATAAAACCATTTAATGAATTAAATATTGCACACAAAACTATCATTCCATTATGTGCCTAACGTTCTTAGACAGGAAAGAGAGATTTTTTGGATGTTGTAGGTGATAAAGATGGGAGCGAAAAGAAGCTACAATCATTTATCAGCGCGCTTCGAGCTCAACCCACTGATGCCACCACACGCGCGGTAATTCCCCCTTCTCTTTTAAATAAGAAACAATTTGAAATTCAAATGGCACTTCTGAAGAAAACTGCATAACAAGTTGTTTAAGCGAATCTCGGAGTGTCTTAATACGTGATTCGATGGCGAATCTGCATAATAGAGCTCAATGATAAAATTTTAATGAAGCCTTTTTCCTTTTTTCTGGAAAACTGTCTTGGGGGAAGAAAAAAAAAACCATGGACTCCTTTCTACTGAAATGGAAAAAGAAGAAATTGCATTATCGCCATTTCTCCCCGCAATTCAGTAATAGTTTTAAATAAAAATGGCTTGAATTTGAATGGAGTATGAGGTGCATAATGTGTACATGCGGTAATGCCTGAAATCTTGAATCTAGGAGGGGAAGTTTGGAATATTTTAGGTTTGCAGCGTTCTGGAAGTTGGAACAGCTGTTACGAATTGGCTTGGATTCTGCTGTTGTGAAATAATTCGTACATGCTTATTTACATTTAAAGCATCCAATAATCATTCTGTTCAACAAGCAAATACGCTATTACTCTTTTGCAGTGAAGTAATTCATGAACATTCATTTGATTCTAGTTCAGGAGTGTGCTTCTCTAAACATTGTACACCGTTTTAAAATCTGAAGAATTTGTTAACCACAAATTACTTTAGCTTGGAAAATAACTACATGTAGTCAAATGAATAATTAACTAAGATTTATGTGTTCCTGCAGTTTGACTTTAATATATTTCATATATCTTACCGTAACTATAAAGTAGGAATTCAATGGATTACTATGTTTTAACATAATATTTTATTGTTCTTGCATTTCTTAGTATGGTAAGGATTACTTTCATATATATATATATATATACTAGCAGAACTCGGCATACATTATCCTGCCAAAAAAAAAAAAAAAAAAAAAAAAAATGCATTGTAGAGAATTACATATCGCAAATATATTTTCCATGTTCCAATATATGCGCATACTCATTTTCATGGATATCGTTTGAGCGGTGTCCAAGATGAAATTCTGCAGCACCATCAGGTAACGATAAAGTGGATAGCGCGAAACTAATTTTCAATACTCGAATACATATTATTACCAGTTTTCATAGTGATTGGTTGAATGGTATATAAGTTGATATACTGCAGCATTATCTGGTGGCGACTTACAACAAAGGGCATAGCATAAAAATATTCTCCATGTTTTGTCAAACAGACACAAAAAGTTTCGTCAAAATCAGTCAAGTCATTTAGGAGGAGTTCAGTGACAAGCACACATACAGAAGAACCCGATTGTAGCGCTATCTACCGAGTAAAATTGTGAATCTAAACCGTCCAGGGACCCACTCAAACACACAAAATTTTTTATCAGAATCGGTCCAGCCGTTCAGGAGGAGTTCAGTTTCTTCAATTTACAAATTAATTTAAACAGCTATTAATGTTGTCAGTAAAAAAAACCCATTGCTTTTAAAAAAATTCTTAATTCATCTGTTACTGTTTATTTTGTTTTGTATCTTTTTCCATTCAAACTACTATTTAAGTATTTATTTTTTGTTGATCAAGAGTCAGAACATTAGTGTTTTACTCTTTCATTGAAATCTAAAGGACCGCTTTAGAGATAACTTTATAAGAGCTTATAGCTTTACTCGTATAGCCAAGCTTTATAAGATTTTAAAAATATTTTTGATAATCTTCGTGATTGTGCAAGAGATCGGAAATAGAACTCCCTTGATAACAGAATACCCTATGAAAGAGATACCTCATGTAAGCTTTGTAAATTACCAGTATGACAAGATAATTGAAAATTCGTCCCGTGGTTATTCCGGTTTCTGAGAAAAAGTGACAAGTTCTTTATCAATCTTCATTTCTGTAATAGTCCGCAAACATTCATTGTTATTGCAAATGTCACTAAATATTGACTTTAGAACTAGATTCTCAACCTTCCTTTCTGTTCCCGTTTATTTTGTTTTGGAACCTTTTTCCATTAAAAATGAACGAGATATTTATTAAATAAATACTGTATGAATATTTTCTTAAGAGCAAAATCCAGAATTCTAAACAAACATGCCATTTATACTCGCGCCATTTTTCTTCGAACCTTTTCAGATAGAGATGCAACATTAATACTGCATGCAAAGGATCTTTACTAATGGATTTTCAAAAGAGGCTTTCGAATCTGTTTTTATTCTCCCTCTTCGCATATTTTCCGGGGCCGGATTTTGCATTGTGTTCTCGATTAGCTTATGCAAACAAAAGGGAAACATGGCGCGTTTCTAGCTGTGCCAATTCCAGAGGAACGGTTTGTTTTGCACCAGAGAATCAAAACGGAATTGTTGATGGAGTTGCCAGAACAGAGTGATGTTATCGTTCGCTTTGAACAGTATAAGCAACTTATCGCCGATTTCCGACAGAGATTTTTGACAAGACCTATTTATTTCATTCTTTTAAAATAAAGGATTATACTCAGCGTTAAGAACATGCTTTAAAAGGGAAATCTGATTTTACAAAGCTGATGATGTATTATTATTCTTGTTAAATTAAAACACTAAAATTTAAAATATGATTGTGTAGCTTACAATTATCTATTCAGATATGTTAGTAGCACTGACGTTAAAACAATATGGCATCCATTAAAACTGGTGAAATATTAAAATATACAAGAAATAAAAGAATACCAGAAAACCTCCATTTTTTTCAAATTAATAAAAATAATCCTTAATGACGCTATTATCATAACAAAATGAAAAAAAGAACAATAAAAATCTGTGGTTCCATGGTTCTTTTTTTGAGAATATGTAGGCCAATTTTTACCCTAGCTGCGTTAAATATATTTCTTCTCGAGGAGGAACACTAAAATTAAACTAAACATTTCTCAACAGAAGCGCGTGATTGCATTGTACCAAACGTTTCTCAGTGGGAACTCGGGTGAAAGTCTCGAGGTCTACTGACTATTTCTTCTGAACGCCACAGGGGCCGCTCTTGTGAGTACGTGGGAGAACACATGGTTGCGTAGAAAGAAGCATGGTTACACCACTAGTCACTCTGCATATGCTGTCACCTTCGCCATTGAGGTGTTTGCATTTTTCTGAAGGCACTGCTGTAAGGCCTATCAATAATAAATCAAATCCGTGTCTCATACATGCTGTACTGAAACGCATATCATTAGTGGATAATTGCTGTGCAATCTTGCACATTTCCACTGAGGTACGACTCAGAAAAATCATTGAAAGTACATTATCTTAATACTCACCAAAATATACTATTTTTAGAGTAGTGAGAACATAAAATATTCAATTAACAAATAATTTTTTTTTAAAATCCTATGTCCGTCTCCGACTTCTCGGTCATTAATCGACGAACCGCCCAATACAGTAGAGAACGACAAATTCAGTCACTAAAAGCATTGACAGTAACACAAAAAGGGCTACAGTTAAGAACAGTAGGGCATATGACGCGACGCTCTCCAGCATGAGCACGCCATAATCACAAACTGGGCAGATATCTGTAGCAGCCAGCCCTATTCTATACAGGTGACTCTTAAGTGGTCATGGCCCGTTACAAGCCTAAAGCAGGCCACGCCAGCAGCTCTAGGCAAGAAACTGGGAATTCTTGTTGACTTGTTCAATAGGAAATTTTTTCTCTGAAGCCTTCTCTCTATACAAGATGAAACAGTTGGATTTAATAGAAGTGGATATACACAGTCCAGTTATATTAATGTGACCACCAATTACTTTCGACGTCAACGTGAAATAACCAATCACAAAGGGCAGGTAGCGGCACATAGCAGTGGAGTGTATATAAAGGATGTCCTATGGCATCGGAAAGCATTACAACCGTTGACGTAATGCAGAAACGTAGCGATTTATCCGACGTCCAAAAGGGCATGATTATTGGCTTTCGGGGCCAAGGGTGGAAGCATTTAGGAAACGGCTAATTTTGTGAAATGTTCGCTTTCCGCCGTGGTAAAAGTATACCGTGCACGGCAAAATGGCACTAACCAAAAACACCGGCGTGGCACATATGGTGCACCACGGGCTATAGATGACAGAGGGGAACGAAGGCTACGGAGATGCGTTCGGGCGAATAGACGTGCAACTGTTGAGCAATTGATCGCCCAGATGAACCAAGGGGCTACCAAGAGTGTATCCTCAACAACGGTTCAGCGAACGTTGCTGCGCATGGGCCTCCGCAGCAGACGCCTGGTTAATGCGCCTATGACTGCTGTCCATCGGCAGCGAAGGATTGAATTTGCACGCCAGTACCGAAACTGGACGTCCACAGAGTGGCGACAAGTGGCTTTTTTCGATGAATCACATTTTATGCTCCATCGGACAGATGGACGTTGTCGTATACGGCGTGAAACGTCAGAAAGCAAACACCCTGCAACAATTACCGGAAGGATCCAAGCTGGAGGAGGGAACATTATGGTTTGGGGAATGTTTTCCTGGCATTCACTGGGTGCACTCACCATTGTGGAAGGCACGATGGATCAGCACAAGTACGCATTACGGATCATGTCCACCCCTACATGCGAATTATTTTCCCTCAGAATGATGGCATCTACCAGCAGGACAATGCGAGGTGTCATACAGCTCGCAGTGTATGTGCGTACTCACTGGATTTAAACCCAATCGAGAATGTGTGGGACCTCCTCGATCTGGTTGTTGGCGCCATGGATCGTCAACCGCGTAATCTAGCGCAGCTGGCCACGGCACTGAAGTCGGCATGGCTCAACGTCCCAGTGAACACCTTCAGAAACCTAATTGACTCTCTTCCTGCCCGTCGCGCAGCGGTCCGCTCTGCCAAAGGTGGTTATTCTGGCTTTTGACAAGTGGTCACATTAATATGACTGGACTGTGTATATCGCCTTATATGACGCAAAAGATGACAAGGTTGCATTATTTGTAATCCATTCTTGGCCAACATATCAGCCTGCTCATTTCCATATATCCTCAATGGCCTGAAATCCACTGCAAAGCAATGAATTTCCCGTGTTCAACAGCGTATCTATCTTTATCATGCAGTTTCTAGAAATCTCACATTCACAATGATTGGGAGTTGTCAAGTCACAATTGCTGTCCTGGAATCAACAAAAAAGATGATATTTTCTTTTTCACACTGTACTATTTTGTTTAAGGTCAAAGAAATGGCGGCTATTTCACCATCAAAGTTGTCAAAGTGTCTTCCAATGTTATAAGATAAAATAAAGTCAATAGAATAAACTCCAGCTCCAGAATTTCTTATGGCCTCTTCAACAGAATCATCAGTATAAATATGAAGCCAAAAAAATCATCAGAAATACGATAGAAAACAAAGTATAAGAGAGTCAATCGATTGATACAAAACTTTCCAAAAATCCAATCAGTTCTTTGGAGAGTACTAAGAGAGTGTTTCCAAAATTTACTTTTTCAAAATCTAGTCAGTTGATACATTATTTTGTTCATTTAGATTTACATCTATCAAAAACATTATCTGTTTTAATTAATTTAATCAGTTCAATTTAAAAATTTAATCAGTTGATACATTACTTTGTTCATTTAGATTGACATCTATCAAATACATAATCTGTTTTAATTAATTTAATCAATTCAATTTAAAAATTTAATCAGTTGATACATTACTTTGTTCATTTAGATTTACATCTATCAAATACATAATCTATTTTAATTAATTTAATCAGTTCATTTTAAAAATTAATCAGTTGATACATTACTTTGTTTATTTAAATTTACATCTATCAAATACATTATCTGTTTTAATTAATTTAATCGGTTCATTTTAAAAAATTAATCAGTTGATACATTACTTTGTTTATTTAAATTTACATCTATCAAATACATTATCTGTTTTAAAATAGATGTAAATCATAATAAACAATGGTTATTATATGGTTAAATATCATATGGTCTAAATATTGCTTATGGGTTACAGATTTTTTTCGTAGCAATTACAGAGAATCAAATCTTAGTTTAAACAGTAATCAATCTGTAGAAGCGAAAATTTTTTAATGGATATATATAAAAGAGAAAAAAAAATTATTAGAAATAAGGTTTTTTTTTCTAAAAGGCGAATGAGCCATATTCGCATTTAGATAGTTTTCATTACAAATCACAGTTAATTAAAACCCTGCATGGTAATTAATCTTAATCAAATTAAGTTTATCTGAATTGAATTTGTAATTCAGTTTGAATAAAAAGTAATTAAATACAATTAAGAGTTTGAAGATTGTTAGATTTCATATGCAGATGTTGCTGAAATGAAATTATTGTTAATTTAAAAACTAAATTAGATATTCTATTATATTCATCGAAATAAAAAAAGGAAAAGGATTTTCCATTTTTTTTTATTTTCATAATAAATTGAATTTGGATATAATTTAGGTACTTAAATTAACTTAGTTACAACGAAAGTCAATGTGAAAAAAAAAGCAATTTTTCAAATTAAAAAGTCATTATGAAAGCAATTACGATTAAACGTATTTTTATAATTTTTTTTTATCTAGAAAGAAAGCAAAGAAGCATTTTTTATTTTAATAAAATGATGCATGTAAAAAAAAACATATATTCTATTTGCAAATAAAATTAAAAACTCATGGTTGTAACAATAACGATATATTTTTGTTTTATTTCATCTGAATACTGAGTTATTTTCCCCATATTTTGTTCATAAGTATTGATTATTCAATTATTGTTTAATTCAGAAAAGAAAAAAAAATGCCTTATCCGATTTAGAAAGGTTTTTATTCGTGCATTTCTTTATAATTGAATTTATTTTTAAATATATTTTTTAATAAGGAAGAGTACATTACGTTTCCATTTCAGGTTTTACAAAATTGTTACTGATATGATTAGATTCAAATTTGAATAATTTAATGATGAATTACATTTTTAAGGCTTTTACATTAACAGATTCTAATCGATTATAAAAATTTTTGTTTGGGATAACATAATATTTTCAAATGAAAAAACAAAGTTCAACAAAGCCTTTTTCGTTCTTGTTTAAACTTATATTCAGTCACATTGTAGAAAAAACATGCCTTTTACGCAAAGTTTTTGTTGTAAAGTCTCAATCTATATTAAACCTCTAACGGCTTCACGAAGAAGGCCACTTTCAGGTTCATGAGAACACTTTAATTTTCAGTTACAAACATTAAATATATATATACAAAAATCTATTTTCATAAAAAATGAACATTAAAGATAATTTGATTCACAAGTGCAGTTCACTGCAAGGTCAGAGATTTTTAGAGTTCTCGAATCTACGTCGAATCTAATTGACTGGTTTGCGGCAGACCTTAATTATCACATGGCGAAACCACAAGGAGCTCACTTTGGAAATAGGAGTGAACTGTTCTGTCACTTCGGAGAAAAAGAGAAAAGCAACTCTATTTGTCGACTTGTCGCAGAACTCTCTTCTTTCTTCTTCAAAAACCCCCTTTAAGAAATTCCGTCAAGAGGGGGAGAGGGGGGCCAGTTTCCATCACATTTCATCACAATTGGAGTAGACATTTTCTCAGCTTATGGTCTATCGCTTATCAAAATGCAACAACTCATGGTATAGTCCATATTTCATATGTAATTGTTTTGACCTGTGAAGGTCGCACAGACAATCTCTAATTTCAGGTGATCTCAATATCCATGACACTGAATATCTACTATCAGATTTGAGTGACAGGTTGTTCTCATTAGTATAAAATACTAATTGCATGTAATTTAACTACCTACAACACTGCCTATCTACTGTCAAATTTGAGTGATGGGTTGTTATTCTGTACTTGTCAAAGAATATACAGACCTTTCTCTTGGGAATGAAATGCTACAACTCTTCCCGTGAGAAAAATGCTAAATTGTTTGGATTTCCTACGTTTTTAGATGAAAATATGCACGAGGAATTAAAACTGAAGTTATATTGTTTAAATACTTCTTATGTTTCACATAGTTTTTTTAAATTACAGTAAAATACATTTTTAAAGCAATATGAAAAAAAAAAAAAAAAATCTTGTAAATTTGAAATTTAAGTATTGATCTCGAATGGGAACAGATATTAAAATATGCCTATTCGAATTAGATACTTTAGTAAATGCCTATAAAAATAGGTATATGCTAATTAAAAAAACTTGGAAATACAACACAATTATAAATTTGAATTTAAAAAAGCAATGCAATTTTAGCACCTTTAAAGTATGAAATTTGGACTATTAATTAATGTATGTAATGTAGATAGAAAGTTTCTATTAAAAGGTAACAACTAATAAATAAACTAATTCAGGTAGCAAGTTCAAGTAGCAATAAATTAATTCAAGTGCCACAAAACACACTACAGTTAAGTTGAATTAGTACTGTTTCTTATGACAACAATATAAAAAAGATTAAATACGAGTAGACATTCTATACAAAATTTCTAGTACAGTTTTATTAGATGATGATGATGATATTCAATATTTTAAAAACCTTGTAAATATACGAATTTTTTTTCAAAATCGAATTATTTTTTCATTTCAAAGAGTCAAAATAGAAATATAAGTTTTTATCAAATAAAGAAGTCGAAAGATGATATACTATCATCTATAAAGAACTTTTCTGTTAGAAAATAGCTCTAACAATTCAAGCACCTTCAAAGACACTTCAATTAATTTGAAATAGTGTAAATTGTTTTTGTCAGGGACACCATAAATTTATTGGACCAATGAAAAATATTATGGCATTAATATAACATAGTTCTGTTAAAGAATGATAACATTCTTTTAAAAACTTCAAGAAGATAGCATATAAGAATTATTAAAAAAAACATTTTGTACTGCAGCAGTAATAGTGTTCTTCGATATTATGAACACATAAAGATGAACAGATATCAACTACAATAACAATAAGTTTACAAGATTCTTATAAAGAACATAGTTGTTCTTTACCTTGAATTGAACCACGAAACACAATGTAATTAATATAAATTGATTTGATCAAGAAGCAGTGTAAATTTTGTTAAATATATTAAATCTTGTTGATGGTTAATACTTACAAGCAGTCATTTTAGTAAGCAATATTTGGATTGGGAAGCTATTTTTAATATAAAATTATTATGTGATATAATATATAAAAGTACTATGCCATGAACACATTACGATGGACAGATAGTAAAAAGTTTTCGAGATTCAATAAAAAATAGTTAGGTTAATTATTTTAAAATGAACCAGGAAATACAATGTAGTTAATATAAATTAATTTGTTTAAGAACCAGAGTGAATTTTACTAAATATATTAAATCTGAATGATGGACAGATTTTAATACTTACAAGCAGAAATTTGAATACGTTTATATGCAATATTTGGATAGGTGAAGCTATTTTTAGTATAAAAGTATTATTTATAAAACCTTTATAGTAGCTAACATTAATTATAGTATTACAAAATTTCTTAAGATATGACTTTCTAATTTAAGTACCTTGTATAACAACCCCAACTTGTTAAAAGTACTTATTAATTATTTCTTAAACTAAAAAAATTGGTTTTTTATTAAATATTAGTATTTTATTAAGTTATGATTACTAGAGTATTGAACTAATACCTACTCTAGAGATAAACTGATTAGTTCTTTAAAAAAATGCATTTATATTTCAAGTATTTTTAGCAAAGTTGTTATATGCAACAAATAGTTGTTACCAAATGTATTTTTTTTCGAGAAAATATGAAATTCCGACAATGAACAGATATCAACTACAATTGTAATAAGATAGCACGTTTCTATTATGAAATGGCTATACCAATTCAAAATCTTGAAACATAGTGCATATCTAGAGATAAACTGATTAGTTCTTTTAAAAATTTACATTCATAATTCAAATATCGTTAGCAAAATTGTTATGTACAACAAATAGTTACAAACACACGTTAGTTGTTACAATACAAGTTATTACACAATGTAGTTAATATAAATTGATATGCTCAAAATGCTGTGTAAATTTTATTAAATATATTCAGTCTGGTTGATGGACAAAATTTTAATACTTACAAGCAGAAAGTTTAATAAGCACTATTTGGGTTGGTGAAGCTATTTTTAGTGTAAAAATACTATGAATATATAATAAAGTATATAAAAATATTATGTTATGAGCACATTATTATGAACAGATTTCAACTACAATAGTAATAAGTTTATAAGGTTTCTACAAATAACAGTTATGTTAGTTACTTTAGTTTAAATAACATTTATGTTAGTTACTTAGAAACACAATGTAGGTGGTATAAATTGATTTGTTCAAGAATCAGTGTAAATTTTATTAAATCTGGTTTATGGACAGAATTTAGTCCTAAACAACTCCAGAGATAAACTGATTAGTTCTTTAAAAAATTTGCATTTATAATTCAACTATTTTTAGCGAAGTTGTTATATACAACAAATTGTTGTTATAAAGAGTAATATGATTTTTCCGAGGAAATATGAAATTCCAAAGATGGACAGATATCAACTACAGTAGTAATAAGATAGCACGTTTCTATTAAGAAACTGCTATACCAATTCAAGAATCTCGAGACATAGTGCATATTCTTTTTTTGCAGAAATACCTTTTACCTAGATGAAATTCCAGTTCTCCTACCTGCCTTGCCTGGATACAGTTTCTTCTTTTTCTTCAATCTCTATCGTGTTATCTTGTCAGAAGAAGACAACGTTGCATCCGACAGTATTAAATTTTCAGATTTTTTTCCCCCAGATATTCCCGGTATGTTTTTTTTCCCCTTTCTCCCTCCCTTTTTCCGAGTTCCATTTCGGTGCTCTCGTGTGCAGGGGAAAAAAATAGTCTCGTGTGCTATCTTCCCTTTCCTCCCTCTCCAAGTCTCGTTTTACTCGTATGTCCTTGTGTCCTTATTGAAGGATACTATGTGGAGAGTGGGGGATAAAGCCTCTTAGACGAAAGAGTCCGATTTCTTCATCAGTTGTGATGCTACGGGGAGTTTTTTTCTTTTCCCTTTTTTTTGAAGGGGATTTTTAACTCTACAGTGAGGGGAAAAAAAAGGCTGCTTTTAGATGTTGTCCTTTCCTTGCAATTTTTCTCCAGTTAGTTTCTAATTTTGTAATGATGGAAAGATAAGACGCCAGGACGAAAAACGGGTGATGCTTTTAGCATCGGAAAATTCTGTTATGTATTGAAAGATATTTTTAAAAGCATTTAAAAGGAACATTTTTTAAACTTTCGTTTAACTTTAAGATTTTTCCTTAAATTTATAGTTTCGAATATATTTGCTGTATATTATATGAGAAATGTTTGAGAATAGGTTCTGTTTATATTATAATTAAATTATATTTTAAAATTGACTTCATCTATTTATAAATATATTTTTAAAACTATTAAAATATATTTATAAATAGATGAAGATGAAGATAAATAATATTTTTTTTTATGATTGAACTATTTTAAAACTGGTTGTTCAGAATTATTGTGAAACTTACATTATGCTTTAAAGCGTATTTTTAATATCTTTATATATATATATATATATAATTCTTCTGTGCATGTGTTTGTCACTGAATTCCTCCTAAACGGCTGGACCAATTTTGATAAAATTTTTTGTGTGCGTTTGAGTGGGTTCTTAGATGGTTTAAAATTACAATTAGACCCAGTATGTGGCGCTGCAATCGATATACATCTTCTGTACATATGTTTATCACTGAACTCCCCTTAAGCGGCTTGACAGATTTTGGAAATTGTTTGGTTGTGTTTGACAAAACATGGAGAATGTTTTTATGCCGTTTCCTTTGTTATAAGTCGCCACCAGATGGTGCTGCAGTATTTCAACTTTTATACCGTAAAACCAATCGCTATGAAAATTGGTAATAATAGGTATTCGAGTATGGAAAATAGGTTCGCGCTATCCACTTTATTGTTATTTGCCACCAGATGGTGCTGCAGTATTTCAACTTTTATACCGTGAAACCAATCGCTATGAAAATTGGTAATAATAGGTATTCAAAACATGGAAAATAGGTTTTTCGCGTTATCCACTTTATTGCAAGTCACCACCAGATGGTGCTGCTGCATATCAGCTTCTATATCGTACAACCAATCGTTATGAATATTGGTAATAATATGTATTCGAGTATGGAAATTACGTTCGCACTATCCACTTTATTGTTACTTGCCACCAGACGGTGCTGGAGCCTTTCAACTTATATGCAGTTCAAATGATATCCATGAAAATTAGTCTGCAGCTATATTGGAACATGGTGAATAGTATATTCGTGATATATAATTTTTTACAATGGTTTATTTTGGTTGGACAATGTATGCCGGGTTCAGCTTGTTTATATATATATATATATATATATATATTCGCGAAGACGTATTTGATACTTTAATTGTGAAGATTTTTAGTAAGAATAATTAAGGATTAAGGAATCTTGAAAAAATAAATTAGTTACCTCAGTTAAAATGAAGCTTAATAAAATTCTCTTAAAAACTGTACAAAAAATATTCCCTTTTTAAGTATTTACTATTATATTAACAATATTGTTTGTAAACAGGTAAGTAAATGATTTTAATTGATTAATAGATATCGTAATTTATGGTTTAATTTATTTGTTTTAAAGTAAACAAATGTTTCGTAAAATAATACCAGATGTATAGAGTACAAAGTCAAAGATTGCTAACAAATTGGTGATAAATTTGGTTATGTGATGAGTGATTTAGTAAGATGTGATAATCCGAATACAAGGCAACTATTAAAAATCAAGACACATTTCAGATATAGTCGTAATACTTATATGGATTCTACAGATGTAGTCGCATTAGATATACATATTTCACAGCTAAAGTAGCAATAGATATACAAATTTTGCAGATAATGTAGCAATAGATATGCAGATTTCGCAGATATAACCGTTATAATCGTAGTAGATATACAGATTCCACAGATACAGTTCATAGTAAAAATACAGATTTTACAGAAGGACAGATATAGATCCCATAGTAATATACATATACAGATTCTATAGATACAGTCCTAGTAAAAATAAAGATTTCACAGAAATATGGGGTTAATATAGGCCGAGACGTTAGAATATTAATAATTAAAAGCAGTTTTCTTTTCTAAATACAATTTGTGATCTAGATAGAATTTTAAATATTTTAAATCTTAGATTTGAATCTTTTGATAGAATTTAATTTAATTTAACAATAAGTTACTTATAGGAGTAAACTAATAAAATTAGTATGTCAAATATTTGATTCTAGAAATGTCAATTTCATTATCAAATAATTTTCCAATACAGAAAATTAGTAAACAGAATTTCAAAAAATTAACTTCTTCCACTTTTCATACTTAATAACAGTCCTTTCTAATATTGAAAACCAATAAGTTATTTTGTAAAATATTTTAAAAATGCAGACTAATTATCAAAGAAATGGCATGAGGGCATCTATGTAGACAAGCTGTTTGACTCTTTGGCATGAGATTTGCAAAATATTGCATTGATTAATTAATTTCACGAAAGCCTTTGGACTGATTAAAGCAGTCGACAAAGCTACAATGGAGCGGAAGTCAGACTTAAGTCGATTAAAACGTTGCTAGGGTATAAATAAGTCTTTACTTCACCAACCGGTCCGTTCATAATTGATACTTTTGAGTCATTACTTTTGAAATTTCTTGTTTATAAATTCCCGAATATTTATGAGCTGTCAGGTTAATTTATCTTGCCGCAGCGCCACGGAAGGGTTCTTGAGGGACCCAGAGAAAAATGTTGCGTTAAATGAAAATTCATCAAAACGTCAATTACGTCTCTTCTTTTCAGTTTCGAGGGAGCGAGATGTTCCTGAAATAATGATGTAATTCGCCCGCCCCGAGACATTGTCATAAATAAAGCGGGAGAAGAACTGGAAGAACACCCCCTCGTCCACCCCGAAGTGGTCTAAGTCCAAACCCTGAGGGGAAATAGATTCATCATAAGGTGGAAAATAGAGTGAAACAGTTTGCCTGTTTCTGTCAGTAGGGGTTACCCTAAAATGTATCTGAAGCTTTCTCAACTTTAAACTCTTGACTTTACTTTATTCAGCAATGGAATCAGCAAATAATGGCAGATACATTATTTAACCAGAGAAGACCTTGTTACATTTAACCAAAGTAAAATCAGTAAAGCTATATTATCTGATACAGGAGGTGATGTAGAATATTAATCTTTTTATCATAGTTTCAGTGATGTGAATTCCTCACATTGAATTTGTTAGAGTGGTGTGCGCAGTTGTATAAAACCTGAGCATTGAGCGATGAGAGGTCTAAGTCCATACCCTGGAGGGATATAGATTCATCATAAAGTGGGAGATATAGTGAGACAGTTTGCCTGTTTCAGTGTTACCCTAAAATGTATTTGAAGTTTCCTCTCTTAAAATCTTGACTTTACCTTATTTAGCAATGAAGTTAGCAAATAATGGCAAATACATATTGAACCAGAGAGAGAAGAGCTTGTTATATTTCCCCAATAAAAGTGAAATCAGTAAAGCTATATTCACACTGACACATAATGTGATGATGAATATTAATCTTTTTTTTCACAGTTTCAGTGAAGTGAATTCTTCACATTAAATCTGCTAGATTGGTATGCGCAATTAAATAAAACCTGAGTAGTGAGCGAGGAGTGGTCTAAGTCCAAACACTGGAAGGAAATAGATTCATCGTAAGGTGGAAAATATAGTAAAACAGTTTGCCTGTTTCTGTCTATACCCTAAAATATATTAATTACCCTAAAATTTATTTAGCAATGATGGCAGATGCATTTTGAACCAGAGAGAGAAGAGATTGTTACATTTTTTCCACAAAAGGGAAATCAGTAAAGCTATATTCCCACTGACGCATGATGTGATGAAGAATATTAATATTTTTTATCACAATTTCAGTGAAGGGACTTCCTCGTATTAAATGTTAGATTGATATACACAGTTAAATAAAACCTGAGCAGTGAACGATGAGTTTTTGAATTTAGTTAGCAATTTTAGTATGCAAAAACTCTACTTTTGGTAAACATTCCAAATAAATTTAAAGATTTCATTTTACACTTGGAGTTTTTGGTACTATAAGGTTTTTTTTTTTCCAATGGAAAGTTTACATAACAACAGATATCATTAAAAATTACAAAGAACAAGATAGAAACAAACGACATCTGTTAATCCACCAACTTAAGTTTAGAAATCCAATGACACTTCCTTAAAGAAACAGGAGACAATGCAGAACAGGAAGCAAGGTGGGACATACCCATTTCTTCCTGGTTATCACACATGAGACAGAGAGTATCAGGAGTCAGTTCAATTCTATGAAGTTATTTGATGAGACAATCGTGAAAGCAGAAAAATCATAGCAATGTCACCGATGATAATGGGACAAACGACCTGGGTTCCACTGCAGAATTCTAAGAAACTCACACTTAGAGCCAGACTGAAGGCCGTGCTTGTAGATCATTTCGCCTTAGCCGGAGTGCACCACGAAGAGGTAGATCTACGTTGCACTCCTCTTATCAGAAGGTATTGTGTATTGTTTTCTTACAAACAGCTTTTGACTCTAGGTAATTCCTATGATGAGTTAAACGAGAAATCGTTAGAACACTTTCAATTACAAGATGATTGATATTCCTAACTTAAAAGAGAGTAATCTAACCTATGAATTTGAACATTTCTTAAGACAATAAATCTTCGATTTCCATCTGATAAAACTTAATTTTGTAGAATATATTTGATATCATAATCCTCGTTCTACCTAAGTTATTATGCACAATCAGCATATTTACAAGTTGCCTAGATTTAAGTCAGCCAAAGCACATATTCAGGCACTTATTCTCTTACTTCATGAAGTGTTCTGTATCGGAAAACTGAGACATTTAAATGTTGCTGGCGAAATCAGTCAATAAATTATATGATTCTAAACTGTTAGAATTGTAGAATTTATTAAATGATTATTGTGAACAATCAGCATAAGTACAAGTTGCATAGGTATCAGTCAGCCTAAGTAGATATTCAGGCATATATTCTCTCACTTCATAGAGAGTTCTATATCAGAAAAGTAAAGAAACTTGAGGCCTTTACATGTTTCCAGTTAAATCAGTTAATAAGTTTTATAATTCTAAACATCATGAGTCCATATGGGCTCGTGGGCTTGGCCAGCCAAGTGGGATAAGAAACAACAACAACAACATAATTCTAAACAGATTCTTTTATATATAATTTAAATGTAGTATGATCATCAATCTATGAATGTACATGAAACACGCAGAATTATCTCGTGGTGGATATTATAGAATATTTAAATTTTATTATTTTTTATTTTATTAAATTTTAATTAAAATATTTCACCGTGATGCTAATCAACTTTCACGAAAATACTTTGCATTCAAGAGAATTCACAAAATCAAAGTTATGAAAATTTTAGATGAGAGAACAAAAATTTAATAAAATTTTAAACATTCTGTGCATGTGACACTTAGATTGCATGTAAATTAACAAAATGCTTGGATATTTTACTTCATCTTATTATTTTTCTAATTTTAACGAACTTAATACCGCTGAATTTCTTTTTAAAATACCGAACATAATACTTTGAAATATTTAAAAAAATATATTTTTAGAATTAAGATAGCAAACACGACAAAGCGCATTAAACTCCTATGTTTTTTAATGATTCAGAATTATTCCAATATTAATTTTTTATTTGAAGTGTTTCTAATGAATATTAATATGAGTTTACCTAGGTAACTTGGTAGAATAAACTAAAATTTGTTTTCTTTCAGAGTGATTTTTTTTTCAATTTTTTTAATGTTGAAAACAACCGAATGATTGTGATTTAAAATTTAAAAAAAAAGGCCTATGCTTACTTACTTCTGTGGGTTATTACATAATAAAAATTGTTGAAAAGATATTAGAAAACAAGATGGTGATTATTATTTAAAAACTGAAATAAATCTTTTTTCTCTAATGAAATTTAAATTTTTAAAATATTTTTTTTCATCTAAGCGTTTGTGTTTCTTTCGTTGTGTTGAATGTGTATTATTCGATGGAATATTTATTTTTAAAGTACTATTGCTTTTAACTCTTTAAGCCCGAGAATGTTCTATCTTGCGGGTGAGGCATTTTTGAAATTTTTTCATGGAAAGATCTAACCCGCAAGATCCTGCTGGTACCCCCCATGACTCAAGGGGGGTCATAGATTATTTTAATTATTTTTTTGGATCGCTGGAGTGAATGTCTACTAAAAATTTAAAAAAAGTTAAATTTAAATATAACAAAATTTCAGGTCTTAAAGCAGGGGTGGCCAACCCAAATGATCTTAAAGGGCCACTTTGGAAATGCATCCTATCTCCGAGGGCCGTATATAAAATTATACATTCCCCTATTAGATTTAGACCCACTATAGACATTTTTTTGGTGGAAAAAATTGAAACACAATGAGTTATTATTTTTGTGTTCAATATTATTCCTTACATTAAACATAGATAATAAAATAATAATGATACTAAACGCACATTGTAAAGAAATACATAACAGTAAAAAATATAATAAACAATATAACTATAAAAAATATATAAATATAAATAAAATTAAAAAAAAAATGAAATCATTAAAAATATTTGACTAGTGCGATATTTGTATCTCTACTCATTATGAGTTCGCAGAATATAATTTAATTATTCTGTGAACTCGTAAATAAAGCGGGCAATATCTGTCCTATATTGGCAAGAATATTATTTTAAAATGAAAGTTAATTTTTTCACATAATTTCGACAGTTAATTTTTGAATATACGGATGCACACATAATGTATTTTTTTAACACATTGGTTTTCACTACTTTGGTCATTATGAAATAAATATATTTTGTAAAAGTGTGATAAACCTCACGGGCCGGAAAAGTGTTCAAGTTGGGCCGCGGGTTGACCACCCCTGTCTTAAACGGTTAAGTGCTGTGTTCTTCACCTAAAATTAGTAACCACAGAAATGGCAAATATGTAGCAGTTTACTTTTTAAATGTTAACTAAATTATTATACACCCTTCAATTTTAAATAACAACTAATAAATAAAATATAATTGCTCATGAATTTTAATTTATATATTAAATACGTAAAGATCTAAGATTATATATTAAAGGGATACTAAAAGTCAAATGCCAAAGTTACAAATTTTATTCAATAGAAAATTACCTTTATTTGACTATTCAACCTATAATTACTCGCATCAGCTAGAAAATAGGAAAATTCCTTTCATTGAAAGTAATTGCTAGGAATATTAAAATGATGCTATATTCATTTTGAATGCAAGATTTAATTATATGAATCCAGAAAATAGTTTAAACCGATAAATTAGAAGTAATTACTACGCAATTGTTGTTCAAATCTTCTTCAATTTTGAAAGCATGCATTTTGGCAATTCTGAATAAATCACATTAATAAATAATTTTTGATTAGCTAGGAATTAAACAAATACGATTTTTGATGATGCCTGTTACCAATGTTTGAATCATCAAGATGAGAGATAAATAATTTATCGTTAAAAACGAAAGTTATTTCAATGAAATTATAGATAAAATATTTATAATGAGACAAAAGCTAATTTCAATTATTTCGATTTGGCTTTGCTTAATCATACTTCAATACGAATTCAATGATAAAATTATTTAGATTTGCAAACTGGAGCTCTTACACAGCTATTAAAATGTCGGATAAACCATTAATTTATTTAATATTTATAGAATAGTTAGAATTTAATCAATAGTTAACTACATATTTAACTATTAAATTTTGTATTAGTTAAAGAATAAATTATTTCCCTACATTAGTAAAAAATGCTGCCAGCCATTCTTAAACTCATTGTTGTACATTGTTACATTGCTTGTTGTTTTTTATTTTGTCTAATATTAGAAAAGTCCCATTTTTACTTGATTATTTAAAGTGTATGTAATGTTTCTAGCAATGTGTAAAGAGGGCGCTGTTGAGGCCTGCATTAAGTGTTGCCAGATATAAGGAAGGAGCGGTTGATAAAAAGTTAAACAATATTCAGCTATTGAATTTTTTATTACTTGAATGATAAATAACTTTCTTATATTAGTAAAAATGCACTAGCCTTTCTTAAAGTCATTGTCGGGCATTGTTACGTTGCTTGTTACTTTTTATTTGGTCTGATGTTAGAAAAGACCCATTTAAATAATAATTTAAATTGTATGTTAGAATTGAATTGAGTGGTTTCCTTCAAGGACGAATTTTCAGATTACATTTCCATTAGCATAACTTTATCCACTTACTCTCAACGAGAAGCAAATCGTCGTTGCCATTCAAATAATGAATTTACCACTGCTCTCACATCTTACATTTACATTCAAGAGCCAAAACATTATGACCACCCCTACATTTTGCAATGAACTCATCTGAATGACGTGGAAGTCACGTGATCAGGTGGAAGTGGTATTTAACTGCTAATGGAGAGTCTGAAGAATCATTCTTTCACTTACTTTTCTGTGTGTGATGGGAAAGGCTGCGGATCTAAGCGACTTTGATAGAGGGCAGATTGTAATGGCTCGAAGGCTCGGAACAAGTATTTCCGAAACTGCACGACTCGTGGGGTGTTCGCGATCTACAGTTCTTAGTACTTATGGTACTTACAAAGTGGATGAATGACGGTGAAACCAGCAGTAGACGACAGGGTGTCGGACGTCCACACGCTGTCAAAGAAAAAGGTCGTCGGAGACAGCCTCGCATGGTGAAGCAAAACCGGATCCAGACAGTGGCTCAGCTGACAGCCCAATACAATGCAGGGCCAAGCAGAATAGTATCGGAGCACACTGTTCAGCGGACACTGTTGGATATGGGGCTACGCAGCAAACGTCCTACTCGTGTGCCTTTGCTGACCAAGCGTCAGGTGGAATCCGTTTACATCCGTTCCTTATCGATGGCTTTTTTTATATACGCAAATCTTACAAGTCGATTTACTTTTAAAAGCCTAATAAATTAAGTTATACATAAAACGAACATAAGACATAATAAAGTTAAGCACATTAATATATTGCATAAAATATGTGTCACATAAAATAATAGGTTGCATAAAGAATGGTTTATGACTGAATATATATGTAAATCAATTACGCAAAAAAAGGCGTAAGTCAACGACATGATCTTCACATAATTCAATCTATTGGAAATTATTAAAAGAAAGTTCTTGTGAAAGCTCGTTTCTAAATTGGCGATACCATCACCCTTTAAAAAATCACCTCTCCCATCCCACACTCCAAGTAACAAAATGGTCGCTCCGAAAACACTTGCACTGCCCAAAATAATATACGGAGGGAGTAATTTTTCTTGCGATCCGCCGTGCCTTTTTCTTTCTTTCTTTTTGGAAAGAGAGAGAGAGTAGGGCGTTAAACTAAAAGGCTTTAGAAAGGCACATCAGTTCACGTCATACTTTCTAAAATATGAAGGAATGATACGGGCACTTCATTTTATTTAGGTATCTCGGTGGATGGAGGGGGGAAGTATAAATGGAAAGACTGCAATGGGAAATGCTTTCGTGTCTGGTTCTTTAGGACGGTTCCATTTTTTTTTTTTTTTTGGGTTGTTTTGGAGTAATGAGAATCTTCACAGTGAATGAAGTGTAGATATTAAAGTGATGATGATGAATAGTTCGTGAAAGGGGGAGAGTAATTAAATGGATTGATATAAGCGATGATTTTGAAAAGGATTTTATGTCTTTTATGTTGAATCGAAATTTATGTCTTAAATTTAATGAAACGTGTTAAACACATTATATTTGATTCTGTATAGTTATCCTGGTTTGTTATCATTTAATATTTATGCTATATATTTGTATAATTATTTATGTTATTGATACGCATCATTAGGATACAAGTATACTGGCCTTGAAGGTAACTCTCATTTACGTTATTATTTAGGCACTGTATTGGTCACACCAACACACTACCTAACATCCTGATGACCAAGTTACTAGAGCTCTGTTGCTCGGTGACATAGGTTTCGGTTTCGAATCCCGGCGTTGCAATGGATGTTTGTAGTGGTTCGGGATTCACTTTAAATTGTAGGACCCGTCTAATAGGACTACTAGTACTACTACTACTCCAAACCACATCACTGGGCCTAGAGCTTAGTTGCCCCTATACAATTTGGGAAGGATGTGGGTGAGAAGTCTGACTGGGCTCCTTGACACTCTCTACAGTCATATTAGACCGGAACCTATTGCTTAAGATGAATTCCAAACCACTCCGAACATCCATGGCACAGCTGGGACTCGAACACTGTGACATCGAGCGTCAGACGCTGGTCACTCGGCTGTTAAGCCTCCTACTTACGTTTCTATTTTCATTTATCTTTCATCCGTTCCGTTAACATTGGCAAATAACTCCCTTGTGTAAGCATGTGCTACAAGTCGATTTACTTTTAAAAGCTTACTAAATAAAATTATGCATAAAACGTACGTAAGGCATATTAAAATTAAACATAATAATATATTGTATAAATACTTGTCACATAAAATAATGTGTTGCATAAAGAATAGCTTATGACTGAATCTATATGCAATTTAATTACACAAAAAAAGCGCAAGTCCACGACATGATCTTCAAATAATTCAATCTATTGGAAATTATTAAAAGTAAGTTCTTGTGAAAGCTCGTTTCCAAATATACGATACCATCACGCTTCAAAAAATCACCTCTCCCGTTCCACACTCCAAGTAACAAAATGGTCGCTCCAAAAACACTTGCACTGCCCAAAATAATATACGGAGGGAGTAATTTTTCTTGCGATCCGCCGTGCCTTTTTTATTTTCTTTCTCTTTTTGGAAAGAGAGAGAGAGAGGTAGGGCGTTAAACTAAAAGGCTTTAGAAAGGCACGTCAGTTCACGTCATACTTTCTAAAATATGAAGGGATGATACGGGCACTTCATTTTATTTAGGTATCTCAGTGGATGGGGGGGAGGTATAAATGGAAAGACTGCAATGGGAAATGCTCTCGTGTCTCGTTCTTTGGATGGTTCCACTTTTTTTCGTGTTGCATGGAGTAATGAAAATCTTCACAGTGAATGAAGTGCAGATGTCAAAGTGATGATGATGAATAGTTCTGAAATGGGGGAGAGAAATTAAATGGATTGATATGAAGCAACGATTTTGAAAAGGATTAGATACAATCGAAATTTATGTCTTAAATGTAATGAAAAGTGATATATATTTTATATTTGTTTCTGTAATGTTATCTTACTGTGTGATTATTTAATATTTATATTATACATTTGCACTATTGTTTATGCATGTACATTTATAATATTGTTATACATCATTATCATTAGAGTTTAGGGGCCATGAAGGTATCTTTTAACCACATTATTGTGTAAGCACTGTATTGTCCACATTGGTGTCCTGATGTCCGAGGGACTAGTGTTCTTGCGCACAGTACCACAGGTTTACAGTTCAAATCCCTTTAATTTTTTAACAGAATTTTTAGGGTTGGTTCTCAGGATTCAAACGTAACATAGAAATGTTTTCCTTCTGTAAGATGACCGAGTAACTACCGTTTGATGCCACAGGTTTTGGGCTCCAGTTTCGGCGGTTTGTATTAGTGCGGAATCCACTTCAAGCCGTAGGACTCGGTCTAATATGACTATTACTGCTACAAAATACCACATCAGTGTGCCTAGAGCTGAGTTTCATCTTTAAATTTTGGGAATGATGTGGGTGAGAAGTCTGACAGGCTCTGTGACGCTCTACAGCCATATGAGACCTAGACCTACGGCTTAAAGTGGATTCCGCACCACTACAAACATCCATGGCACCGAAACCTGTGGCACCGAGCACCAGAGCGCTAGTCACTCAGTTATCTGGCCCCTACTTACGTTTCAAATTTCATTTATGTTATTTCCGTTCCGTTAATGTTGGCAGTTTCTTACGTAGGCAAGTGTTATAAGTCGATTTACTTTTGGAAAGCCTAATAAATTAAGTTATGCGTAAAACGAGCGTAAGACATAATGAAGTTAAATATATTAATATATCACATAAAATAATACGTTGCATAAAGAATGGCTTATGAATGAATATATATGTAATTCAATTGCACAAAAAAAACGACGTAAGTCAACCACATGATCTTTCCATAATTCAGTCTATTGGAAATTATTAAAAGAAAGTTCTTGTGAAAGCTCGCTTCTAAATTGACGATACCATCACTCTTTAAAAAATCACCTTTCCAGTTCCACACTCCAAGTAACATAATGGTCGCTCCGAAAACACTTGCACTGCCCAAAATAATATACGGAGGGAGTAATTTTTCTTGTGAACAGCCGTGCCTCTTTTTTCTTTCTTTCTTTCTGGAAAGAGAGAGAGATAGGGCGTTAAACTAAAAGGCTTTAGAAAGGCACATCAGTTCACGTCATACTTTCTAAAATATGAAGGGATGATACGGGCACTTCATTTTATTTAGGTATCTCAGTGGACGGAGGGGGGAGGTATAAATGGAAAGACTGCAATGGGAAATGCTCTCGTGTCTCGCTCTTTTGGATGGTTCCACTTTTTTTTTCGTGTTGCAATTGGAGTAATGAAAATCTTCACAGCGAATGAAGTGTAGATATCAGAGTGATGATGATGAATAGTTGTGAGAAGGGGGAGAGAATTAAATGGATTGATATGAAGCAATGATTTTGAAAAGGATTAGATAGAATCGAAATTTATGTCTTAAATGTAATGAAACGTGATAAATATGTTATAGAAGTTTCGGTATTGTTAGCATATTGTCTTATTATTAAATACTTAAATTATATAGTTGTATAATTTTTTATGCGTATAAATTTATAATATTGATACGCATGATTATTATTTGAGTATACTGGACTTGAAGGTACCTTTCAAACACATTATTATGAATTCACTGTATTTGCCACACCAATACAGTGCCTGGGGTTCGGATGACCAATCACTAGCGCTAGGTGATACAGGCTTCAGATTAGAGTTCTGCAATGTCCTGGATGCTTGAAGGGGTTTGGAACCACAATAGAATGTGCCACTTTTCCCTTCAACCATGAGACCACAAGTGTTCGTGGGCTTGGTCTAGATGTCTACCAAGTAGGGATAAGAAACAACATTAATCATTATCCTTTGAGTATACTGACCTTGAAGGTACGTTTCAGCCACATTACTATTTGTACTGTATTGACCACACCTGGGGTTCTGATGACCGAGTTACTTGTTTGAGTCCCGGTGGTGCCATGAATGTTTTGAGTGGTTCAGAATCCACTTTAAACCATAGGATCCTGTCTATTATAGCTGTAGAGCGCAGGGGTAGACAACCCTCCCTCCGCAAAAAGAAAAAATAATTCCTGTCCCGAAATCTGCATTAGGGAGACGCCTTGACCCGCCAGGGGGCTGTCGCTCTATTGAAAAAGAAAAATACAGCACCTAAATAATTATATTTTTATATATATTTGTTTGTAATAATAATACTTGTTCTTTTGTTGTTTTATGGTCCTCCTGGTCTAGACACCTAATAGAGGTCCATGAGACCATGTTGCTAAATAATATTCATGGCAGCCTGCCATTTCTCACTCTAAAGGCTTCTCATAAGAGACACCCGCACATTCAATGAGATGAGAGGGGGGAAGCCGATCAAAACAGCCGATCAACTAAAGGTACAGGATGAATAAATCTTTTCGTTGCCGACAAATTTCAGACTATTAATGTGACCACTACGCAGTTTGTCCAAAGCTGTCTGCAAAGATCTTACGCCAGTGTGAAAAAAAACTATGAAACTTAAAGCTATGTAAATATTAAACAAGATGGCGATTGTAATTATAAGCTCTCAGCACATTTTGCGGAAAATATATTCTCGAAAATATTAAATCTCGTTGCAAGATAGGGAAATGAATGATACGCTGTAAAGAAGTTTATGCTATGTCATAAGGAAATATTTTCACTGATTCGAGCTTTGCAATGTTGTAGGAATATCATAAAGCAAGTAATATATATATAAAAAATTTTAAAGTCAATTCCTACTTTTTTTTCAGTATATTACAGAAAGTCCTTTATAAATAATTTTCATTAATTTTTTTAAGTTTATTTGGAGCCATCTATTGATAGATACTTGCAACTTAAATCTAAAAAAACCTAAAATTAATTAATTAAATTTAATTAATGAATTAATATTTGAAAAAAACTATATTAATATCAAGTGTCCTCCACTACAAGTTAAAAAAATGTATTTGAACTTGAGTGGATAAATAAAAAGTATTTTATGAACGATTGAAAATTTGAACAAGATATATATAGGGAGAGTGTGAGCTAATAGAAGGAACTGAATAAGGAGATTTTTCCCAATTATCAAATCATTTTTAAAGTTAAATATATTGCAGGAGTGTTTTATAATTCTGAGTGGTGTCTGTACTACATATGCTGCTTAGTCTTGATCAATTTTTTAATGCGAGACATTTTGGAGATCTTTACCCAGTGGTAAAATCGTGGTATATCGACATTATTTTGTACCCTAAAAATTTATATGCAAAATTACGAACGTTCTGTAAATTAAGTAGAAAATAACTTTATGAAATGTAACAAATCTACTTTAATTTTTTTATATAGAGAAATTTAGAGAATTTAATGAGACATTTTGGGGATCTTTTCCCCATGATAAAATAGAAGTATATCGACTTTATTTTGAACCCTAAAAATTTATATGCGAAATTACGAATGTTCTAAAAATTAAGTAGAAAATAACTTAATGATAAGTAATAAATCTACTTAAAATTTTTTAATTATCAAAATAACTACATTTTATTTAAAAATAAGAAAAAATAATTATAAATAATTTTCTTAAAAAATTCTATTTATAATTAGAAGACATAAAATGATGTAATTGAAGTTTTTTTTTTCATTTTTTTTTTTTTGGAAAAAACAGTAAATATTTCTTGCTTTTAATTGGCATTTTTTTTTTATCTTACGTTGAAATGAGTGTATTCAATGAACATTTCCAAATATAGAACTTTAATCTCTTTTTTAAAGAAAAAAAAAAAAAGTAAAAAAGTTCTTCGTGACTTTTTTATCAAAATTAGAAAGCATAAAGTAGTCGAATCGTTTTTAAAATGTTTTTAACTTGAAACGTGTTGTAGGAACACTGTACAATTCTGGGCGATGTTTATACTACATATGCTGCCCAGTCTTGATCAATTTTTTAATGAGAGACATTTTTATGATAGGGGATCTTTACCCCGTGGTAAAATCGAAGTATATAGGCTTTATTTTGAACCCTAAAAATTTATATGCAAAATCACGAATGTTCTGAAAATTAAGTAGAAAATACTTAATGAAATGCAATAAATCTACTTTAATTTTTTTTAAAAAATTATCTATATTTTATTTAAAAATAAGAAAAATAATTATAAATAATTTTCTTAAAAGATCTATTTATAATTAGAAGACATAAAATGATGTAATTGGGGTTTTTTTCATTATTTTTTGGAAAAAACAGTAAATATTTCTTGCTTTTAATTGCCACTTTTTTTATATCTTACTTTGAAATGAGTGTATTCAATGAACATTTCCAAATATAGAATTTTAATCTCTTTTTTAAAAAGAAAAAAGAAGTAAGAAAAGTTCTTCGTGACTTTTCTATCAAAATCAGAAGGCATAAATAATCGAATCGGTTTTAAACATGTTGTGGAAATGCTGTATAATTCCAGGCGATGTTTATGCTACATATGCTATAAATCAATGATATGCTGTAAGGTAGGCTATGTTATGTTTTAAGGAAGTACATTCCCTGGTTTAAAACAGCGTTAAAACGAAAGGAAAGACAATTTTGTGAGCGTTGTAACATTGTAGGAACATCAAGAGATAAAGAAATATTTCCCTTTTATCGAATATTTTTAAAATGAAATGTGTTGCAGACTGTATAATTCTGGGTGGAATGTTTATATTACTTATGCTATATATAAATGATATGTTGTAAGGAAGGTTATGTTATGTTATAAGGAAATATTTCCCCTGATTTTAAATCAGTAATAAAAAAAAAAAAAAAAGAATATCGCGTGAAAGTTGCAATGTTGTTGGAACACCAATCGATAAGCAGTTATCCCATCATTTTTAAAGTGAAACGTGTTGTGGGATTGCTATATAGTTCTGGGTGATGTCTGTACTACACATATACTGCTGATAAATCTTGATCAATTTTTGAATGTGAGACATTTTTAGGACCTTTACCCAGTGGTAAAATCGGAGTATATCGACTTTATTTTGTAAATAAAATTTATATGGAAATTAAGAACTTTATGAAATGTAATAAATCTACTTAAAATTTTTAAGTTATCAAATAACTGCATTTTATTTAAACATAAGAAAATTAACTACAAATAATTTTCTTAAAAAAATTATATTCATAACTAGAAGATACAGAATGATGTAATTGAAGTTTTTTTCATTATTTTTTTTGAAAAAACAGTAAATATTTCTTGCTTTTAATTGGCATTTTTTATATCTTACTTTCAAATGAGTGTATTCAATGAACATTTCCAAATATAGAATTTTAATCTCTTTTTTAAAGAAAAAAAAAAGAGTAAAAAAGTTCTTCGTGACTTTTCTATCAAAATCAGAAGGCATAAAGTAATCGAATCGTTTTTACTCCGAACATTCCACTGAGGTTCTTTGCGAACTCACTCGACCCTGTGATGCGGTACTATTAACCAAGACGGTCACAGTTAAAGTTATCCTTGAAAAAAAAAAGAACTTATTTAACCAAAAAGGAATAGAAAAAAGATCGAAAAAAGGAAAGGGGGTTTAAAAAAAAAGGAAATCAACTCCTTCTTCCCGAGTGTTCTTTCCACTTCATTGAAGGAAGTAGAAAATCTCCCACCTTCTAATTTCGAACAGAAGAAAATTGAAAGTAAAAATCTTGTGGGTGGAAAAGAAGAAGAAGAAAGAATCTCATTAAATTCCGATCTTCATCTAGAAATGAATGAGGGGATGCGAAAAAAAAAAAAAAAATATTGTGGTTACCTCATATGCTTCAATGGCTCTCTAAGAAGTACAAAGGTATGTTTGGTTTTAAGTTAAGATGCTTGTAGAGATACAGATTTCGTTCAATTTATAAGAATTTTGCACTATAGAATATAACAAATTTTAATTATTTTTTAATAATTTGTTTAATATAAAATTATTTAATTTGAAAATTCTACTTGAAAATTTTTGTTCGAATATGTAGAGCTTGTTTTCATCATATGCGCAGTAAGTTTAATAATTCTATTAAATAAGTAATTTTAAAAAAAAGGTTCTTACAAAAACATCAAAACCAATTCAAATGAAGATAATAAATTATAAATATTTTAAAACAATATTGTTAAAAACAGTTATAGTATTTTATATCCATTGTCATATGTTTAGCATTGCTAAAAAATGCAAGCAAAAATTTACTTTATATGCAAGCATATTACTTCAAATATATGCAAATCTTACATCCAAGCATATTGCAAAACTTGTCTTATATGCAAGCATACTGCAAATATATGCATATCTTTTATGCAAGCATATTGCAAATATATGCATATTTTATATGCAAGCATATTGCAAAATCTTGAAGAAGAAAATAAAAATCACAGAGTGAAAGAAACACAGTGTTCACTTTCATGGACTTCTTAAAAAAAACGTCAAAATTTAGATTTGACTGGGAAAAAGGTAAAAATACCTATCCAACAAACGTTCGCACACCTCATTACATGTAAAGTCCCATCTCATGTTTAAAAAAAAATCCATTCCCCCAAAAAATTATCTCAAAATCTTTAAATATCTCCATAGTAATTGCAAATCAAATTACAATTTCTGATTTAAAAAAAAAAAAAAATGCTGTTGACCAGCTAACGCGAAAACTCGTATCTCAGCGTAAGACAATGTACAGATTATTGTATGAAAATTATTTGCCAGGCGTAAAATTGAAATATGTAATTGCAAATTGATGAGGCTTGGATACATTTATCTGATTGCAATAGAAAAAGATCGATTAACTAAGGAAAAAGAGAAGACGAAATGTTGGTACAGTGAAAACATGAAAAGTGTTGCTAAAAATTCGCTTCATTTAAAAATTGATTAATGAAACAAATATTTTATTTCTTATTGAATGTTTTAAATTATTATTATGATTATCTTTACAAAAATTCGCATATTGTAAACTGTTTTATAAGGAAATATTTAGCTGAAGGACTCTATAGAGTCAAGATCCTTTATGTCACATTGATGACTGCATGTCTTTCTCCAAACAATTCAGCTTCGTATTCTTCACTCCGATGGAAAATTTGGTTTCTTTTATTCACCTCAACCAGTCAACTTGCATTTCACGGAAGATTTATGTTGAATTTCAAGTGCTTGCTTAACTATGATAAATAGTTTGCAATCTTAACAAAATTCCATAAGTTTCAAAATACCAGATTAAAATAAAAAATATGTTATGTATATGTTATATTGTTAATATTGTTACAAAATATGTTAATATTGCTACAAAATGTGTCATATTAAAAACGATATTCATAATAATTCATAATAAGAGATATCTAATAACCGCTATTTGGACAGCAATGTATCAACTTACGAAGACGATTATTTGCATGTTTGATGGTTTGGTTTGTCACTCTACGGTCGTTTTGTGCACACTTTGGGTTAAGTAGACCGGAACCTAGAGTTTAACGTGGATTTCGAACCACTCATAAACATCCAAGCCCCCCTCCCCCGTATATCTATATATGTAATTTTTTATATTATTATTATTGTAATTTTTAAGTAAGGAAAAGAAGTTTAAAAGGGAAAAATAAAAGGTAATAAAAAATAAACAATAGAAACAAAAACAATTGAACAGATGAAATTGTGACTCAGCGGAGAAATTGCATTTTCATTCGGAAAGGAGGATATCGAAACGTTAATGAATAATCAGCTTAAAAACGGATTCAATTTGTAATATATATTAGGAAAAATATGTTATTTTTGAAGTAGAATTTAATTAATAAAGGAATTAGTTAGGAATCTATGTAAAAAAATTAGGTAATCAATTTTAAAGATAGCATTGGCAAACATATATTTTTTATTACATATAATAGGGATTGATTAATCTAAAACCATGTTCTGATTCATCATCTCCATTTTGCTATAGACAAAGCTTTCCCACCTATTTTAATTGTACCACATCTAAAACGCAAAATAATAATGAGCGCAAGTTTTATGCGATTGATGAATTTAGAACTTAAAAAAATTCTATTTTCTTACGTATTCAATTAAAAGAAATCGAATTTGGATATTTAGGTATTATACCTTACCTTGCGAAAACAAAAAAATTTCAAACTTTGTATCCGACGAGAATTCATGGTATCATTTAATTTAGTGTGATTAAAAATATTTTACTTTTCAAATTTAATTATAACAATATTTAGTTATATAGATTAAGTTATTATCTAGTATTTTCACAGAACAACATCAGCCTGATGGCCAATTAGCTAACACTCTGGCCTTTGGTGCTTTAAGTTCGAATCGGGGCGATGGTATGCATGTTTGTTAGTGGTTTGTAATTCTTGTTACACAGTAGGTCTCGGTCTAATTAACCAAAATTGTGTACAAAATGACTGTAGAGTGACAAACCAAACCAGAAAAATAAAATTGTAAATTTTCAAATATTGGCAAGGCATTATTTACCATAATTATTATCTGCGGATTAATTATTAATTGATGATTTGTCTGATATTTCCAATCATTCTAACCATCTCTGCTGGAAGATAAAATCTGCTTCAAAAATTATTTTCTGAATTTCCAATTACTTTTAAGTAGGCACATTTTCATAAATGAACCTATTATGCCAACAGCTGTTGAGTTTGAGTTTACAGCTTTGGTGAAGAATTTAGCAATTTTTTAAAAACATGAAACCCAACAAATAATGAGTGTCTTAGGTATGCATTTTATTTTTCTATGATCAAATTATCCCAAATTGGAGAAATGGGACTTCCATGCATGGAAGTATTTTAGTAATAAACACACAATAATTACTTTAATTGTTCCATTAAAATTGTTGACATATTTCTACAGTGCTCTAATAACCCTTAAACAGGGAAAATTTAACTTAAATATTAAATTGGCGAAAGATTTTATAATGATATCAAATGATAGGTTGTATAATACTGTGATTTTGCATTCATTTTGTAATTTATCATATTTATGAAGGGAAATTCATACCATATGAAAGGTTATTCTGTTAATTCTCCGTTACCTTCAAATACACGAAATTTTCAAACAGATTAACCCATAAAGATAATGCAGTACTTTTCTTTAACATTAAACTCATATTGCAATAGACATAACATTATTAACTAAAACTACATAATTACATACCTACATAACTATTCACATTCCACCATTTCCTTTCTTTATTTATTCAACGCACAATGAGCGGCGGAAACAGCAGAGAACGTTTCCTGCATATCACAAGGACTCGAACAACACCATTAATAATGCTATGAACAGTTGTGCATAAAACTTTTCTAAAAGTTGGGAATCATTAGTCAGATATGTTCTTTCGAACGCTGTTTGACTTCACACAGCAAAGCTTTGGGGATTGCACAAAGACAACAGTCTAGGCTTTATGGCTTCGCATAGAAGTTCCATTATTTAACAAAATATTAACTTTTACGACATGACTATAAAATTTCCACGTTATTTTCAAGGCGAATTTTAAGCGTATAGTGCTAGTGTTTATTTAAGAAAGTGTGTTATCTAATCATATGTCTGTTACTTCGAATGAAATTTAGTTTGTAAATGTTATTAAAGCAACATTTGTAAACATTGCCATGAATCAAGTTCTTCGTTTTGATGAATATTTCAGTTTTGAATGTAACATCTTTTCTATGTTTTAAAATTAGTGAAGTTATTTGGAGAGAATATATTATAAGGCAGAAAATTGCCATGTTCGAAAATATTAAATTGAATTGAAATATATTTATCTTCAAGAGAAAAACATTATTATTGTGCAGTGAAATTATGTGGAAACAATATATTATAAGATTGGAAATTGTAATGATCGAAAATATTAAATAGAATTGCAAAAATATTTACCTTCAAGAGAAAAAAATATTTAGCTTTTTTTCCATTGATGTTTTGTCTAACATTTTCACTCTTAGTAACCTATTTTATCTCGTTGAAATGTAAAATATGCGTGAAAAATTATTGTATGAATTTTGAATTACTTTTAAGTAGGCACATTTTAATAAATTAACCCATTATGCCAACAGCTGTTGAGTTTAAATTTTCAGTATGGGTGAGGAATTTAGCACTTTTTTAATATCGTCAAACCCAAGCAATTATGACTATCTTAGTATTTTTATTTTACTAATATCATATCACCTCAGTTAGGAGAAAGGAGAATTTCATGCCTAGAATTATTTTAGTAATGACACAATAATTTCGTTACTTGATCCATAAAAATTGTACATATATTTCTACAGTGCTCTATTGAACATTAAATGGCAAACCTTAAATTAAATATTAAATTGGCACATTAACATTAAATTGGCAAGTGATTTTATAATAATATCAAATGGTTGGTTGTATAATATTATGACGTAATTTTGCATCCATTTTGTAATTTATCATATTTATCAAGAGAGACTTCTTCTGTATGCAAAGTTATTCTGTTAATTCTTAATTACCTTCAAATAGGCGCTATTAACATACAAATTAACCCATAAAGGTAATGCAGTAACCTTTCTTTAATGTTGAACTCTTGTTGGAAAGGAATTAACAACATTATTAACAGAAACCTCATGCCTCCATAACTATTCACCTTTCCCTATTTCCTTTGCCTTAATTATTCAACGCACAATGAGCGGCGTAAACAGCAGAGAACGTTTCCTGCATATCACAGAGACTCGAACAACACTATTAATAATGCTATGAACAGTTGTGTATAAAAGCTGTTCAAAAAGTGAGGAATTATTAGTCGAATATGTTCTTTCAAACGCTGTTTACTTCACGCAGCAAAGCTTTGGGGATTACAGAAAGACAACAGTCCAGGCTTTACGTCTTCGCATAACAGTTCCACTACTTAACAAAATATTAACTTTTACGACATGGCTATGAAATGTCTACGTAATTTTCGAGGCGAGTTTTAAGCATATAGTGCTAGTGTTTATTTAAGAAAATGTGTTATCCAATCATATGTCTGTTACTTCGAAGGAAATTTGGTTTGTAAAGTATTATTAAACCAACATTTGTAAACATTGCCATGAATCAAGTTCTTCGTTTTGATGAATATTTCAGTTTTGAATGTAGCATCTTTTCTATGTTTTAAAATTTGTGAAGTTATGTGGAGAGAAATGTATTATAAGACTGAAAATTGTCATGTTCAAAAATATTTACTTTTAAAAGAAAAATTTATTATTGAGGAGAGAATATATTATAAGATTGAAAATTGTAATATTAATTATTAAAATAATTTAAAAACATTTACCTTCAAGATAAAATTATTATCGTGGAGCGAAAATATATAGAGAGATTATAGAAAGATATTATGTGGAAGAAAGTAATTATGTGGAGAGATTATATGAAGATTATGTGGAGAAAATATCTTATAAGACTGAAAATTGTCAAGTTCGAAATTATTAAACGGTATTTAGAAATATTTACCTTCAAATTATGTGGAGATACCTTGCGAGCACGAAAAATTAAACACATCATATTCACAAAGAATTCATGACGTTATTTAATTTGGTGTGATTTCAATATTTTACTTTTGTTTGTTTTAATTATCATCTAATCTGTTGTTATATCTATTAAGTATTAGTTATTACCTAGTATTTTCCAAGAGCAATTGCAGTTGATAGCCAACTGACTAGCGCAGTGGCTATAGGTAATAGATTTTGTATCACAGGCTTCTAGTTCGAACTCTGGCGATGCCTTGGATATTTGTTAGTGGTTCGGAGTCCACGTTAAACTGTGAGTCCCTTATTAGCCCAAAATGTGCACAAAATGATCGTAGAGGGATAAACCGAATCCGACCTTTGATAACAACGGCTTCAGGTTTGAATCCTGCCGGTTTAATGCAAGTTTGTAAGTTGTTCCAAATACACGTTAAGCAGTAGGCCCCATTTTTAGAAGCCTAAAATATGCAAAAATTGATCGTAGAACGACAAAAAAACTCAGAACAATAAAATTGTAAATTTTCTAATATTGGCATGGTGTTTGGTGAATTATTTACAATTTTTTTTCTTTTGATGTTTTGTCTAACCTTTTTTCCTCTTAGTAACCTATTCTATTTCGTTGAAAGGTAAAATTTGCGTGATTGATTATTTTATGAAATTGCAATTTCTTTTAAGTAGGCACATTTTCATAAATGAACCCATTATGTCAACAGCTGTTGAGTTTGGATTTACAGTATGGGTGAAGAATTTATCACTTTTTTAATATCCTGAAACCCAAACAATTATGACTGTCTGAGGTATGTATTTTATTTTTCTATGATCACATTTTACCAGAAATTGGTATTCCATGTCTAGTATAAATAAGCCATAATTATGTTAACTGATCCATAAAAAATGTAGATATATTTCAAGAATAATTTAATAAACATTAAATTGGCAAACCTTAAATTAAATATTAAATTGGCACATTAACATTAAATTAGCGAATAATTTTATAAGGATATCAAATAATTGACTGTATAATAATGTGAGGGAATTTTGCATTCATTTTGTAATTTATCATATTTAAGAAGAGAGACTCATTCTGTATGCAAAGTTCTTCCGTTAATTCTCAATTAAATTCAAATACGCGCAATTTTCATACAAATTAACTCATAAAGATAATGCAGTAACTTTTCTTTAACATTAAACTCTTGTTGGAAAAGACTTAACAACTTTATTAACTGAAACTTCATACCTACATAACTATTCTTCTAACAATTATCTTCCTTACTTATTCAACGTTTTTTTGACTGTCTTGGGTATGCATTTTATTTTTCTACGATCAAATTATACCAGTTTGGAAAGATAGGAATTACCTGTCTAGAATTATTTTAGTAATAAAAGCACCATAATTACATTAATTGATCCATAATAATTTTAAATATATTTCTACAGTGCTCTAATAAACATTAAATTGACAAACCGTACATTAAATATTAAAATGTCACCCTAGCAATAAATATTAAAATGCCACGCTAACATTAAATTGGCGAAAGATTTTATAATCATATAAAATAATAATTAATTGTATAATACTGTTACGGAATTTTGCATTTGTTTGTCATTTATCATATTTATGAAGCGACCCTCATTCTGTAGGAAATGTTATTCTGTTAATTCTCAATTACCTTCAAATACGCGCAATTTTCATACAAAATAACCCATAAAGATAAGGCAGTACCTTTTCTTTACCATTAAACTCTTGTTGCAAAAAACTTAGCAACATTATTAACTGAACCTTTATACCTACATAACTATTCACCTCCCAACAATTCCTTTTGCCTTAATTATTCAACACACAATGAGCTACGGAAACAGTAGAGAACGTTTCCTGCACATCACAAAGACTCTAACAACACTATTAATAATGCTATGAACAGTTACGTATAAAAGCGTTTCTAAAAGTGAGGAATTATTAGTCAAATATGTTCTTTCGAACGCTGTTTGCCTGCACACAGCAAAACTTTGGGGATTACAGAAAGACAACAGTCTAGGCTTTACGGCTTCGCATAGCAGTTCCATTACTTAACAAAATATTAACTTTTACGACGTGGCTATGAAATTTCTACGTTATTTTCCAAGGCGAGTTTTAAGCGTATAGTGCTGGGGTGATGTGTTTGTTTAAGAAAGTGTGTTATCTAATCATATGTCAGTTACTTCGAAGGAAATTTAGATTTTAAAGTGTTATTAAACCAACATTTGTAAACATAGTCATGAATCAAGTTCTTCGTTTTGATGAATATTTCAGTTTTGAATGCAACATCTTTTCTAAGTTTTAAAATTAATGAAGTTATGTGGTGAGAATATATTATAAGAATGAAAATTGTCATGTTCGAAATTATTAAATGGAATTGAAAAATATTTAACTTCAAATTATACTTGCGAATACAAAAAAAAAATAATTATCACTTTCGAAAAAAAAAATTAAATACGTCATATTCAGCTGTATTCATGGTATCATTTAATTTGGTGTGATTACAATATTTTATTTATTTTTGTTTTAATTTCCATCCGATATTAAGTAATATGTATTAAGTATTTGTTATTACCTAGTATTTTCCCAGAGCAACAGCAGCTGATGGCTAATTGACTAGGCCTTTGGCATTAGGTGATATGTTTTATTCCCCAGGCTTCAGGTTATAATCCTGAAGCGGTGGCATGGAAGTTTGTTAGTGGTTTAGAATACACGCTAAACCGTAGGCGCTGATATAAATATTCTAAAGTGTGGAAAAATCACTGTAGAGCGACAAACAAACCAGAACAATAAATGCAAATTGAGAAGGTGTACAATGATTTGTTCCATTTTCAGTTGACGTTTTGTCGGACATTTTCACTCTCAGTAACCCTATTTTATCTCGTTAAAAGGTGAAATCTGCTTCAAAAATTATTTTATGAATTTTCAATTACTTTTAAGTAGGCACATTTTCGTAAATGGATCCATTATACCAGCAGCTGTTGAGTTAGAACTTAGAATATGAATGAGGAATTTAGCGCTTTTTTAATATCATGAAATACAAACAATTATGACTTGGTACGTATTGTATTTTTTTTTTCATCAAATTACCCTAATTTAGAGATATTGGAATTCCATGCTTAGAAATATTTTAGTAATAAAGACACAATAATTACGTTAATTGGTCCACATGTGGATATATTTTTACAGTGCTCTAATAAACATTAAATTGGCAAAACATAAATTAAATATTAAATTAGCACACTAACATCAAATTGTTAAATGATTTTATAATGATATCAAATGGTTGGTTGTATAACACTGTAACAGTTCATTTTGTAATCTATCATATTTATGAAGAGAGACTCATTCTGTATGAAAAGTTATTCTTTTAATTCTCAATCACCTTCAAATACGCGCAATTTTCATACAAATTAAACCATAAAGATAATGCAGTAAAGGCGCGGACCTTTCCGTTAACATCAAACTCTTGTTAGAAAAGACTTAACAACATTATTAACTGAAACTTCATACCTAACATAACTATTCACCTTCCACCATTTCCTTTGCCTTAATTATTCAACGCACAATGAGCGGCGGAAACAGTTGAGAACGTTTCCTGCATATCACAAAGACTGGAACAACACTATTAATAATGCTACGAACAGTTGTGCATAAAAGCCTTTCTAAAAGTGAGGAATTATTAGTCAGCCAAATATGTTCTTTCGAACGCTGTTGACGTCACATAGCGAAGCTTTGGGGATTACACAAAGACAACAGTCTAGGCTTTACGGCTTCGCATAGCAGTTCCATTACTTAACAAAATATTAACTTTTACGACATGGTTATGAAATTTCTACGTTATTTTCCAAGGCGAGTTTTAAGCGTATAGTGCTGGGGTGATGTGTTTGTTTAAGAAAGTGTGTTATCTAATCATATGTCCGTTACTTCGAAGGAAATTTAATTTGTAAAGTGTTATTTAACAAACATTTGTAAACATTGCCATGAATCAAGTTCTTCCTTTTGATGAATATTTCAGTTCTGAATGTAACATCTTTTCTAAATTATAAAATTGGTGAAGTTATGTGGAGAGAATATATTATGAGACTGAAAATTGTCAAGTTCAAAATTATTAAACGGTATTGAAAAACATTTACCTTCAAATTATGTGGAGATACCTTGGAACTCAACAGCAATTGATGGCCAATTTACTAGCACTCTAGATTTAGTTAATGAATTTTTACCCCAAGTTTCAGGTTCAAATCCTGGCGGTGGGATGCATGATTGTTAATCGTTCGGAATTCACGTTAAACCGTTGGCGCCGATATTGAATATTCTAAAGTGTAGAGCGACAAACCAAACCGGAACTATAAAATTGTAAATTGGCAAGGTGTTTAATGAATTATTTACAACGATTTATTACATTTGTTGTTGATGTTGCGTCTGAAATTTTCACTCTCTCTAACCCTATTCTATCTCATTAGAAGATAAAGTCTGCTTCAAAAGTTATGTTATTAACTTTCAATTAAACTTAAGTAGGCACATTTTCATAAATGAACCTATTATGCCAACAGCTGTTAAGTTTGAGTTTACAGATTTAGTGAGGAATTTAGCAGGTTGTTAAATGTCATGTAATCCAAACAATTATGACAGTTTTGAGTATTTATTTTATTTGTCTATCAAGTGGCAGCTTGGAGAAATGAGAATTTCATTCCTAGAATTATTTTAGTAATAAAGACACAATAATTATGTTAATTGATCCATAAAAATTGTAGATATATTTCTACAGTGCTATAATAAACATTAATTAATCAAACCTTAAATTAAAGATTAAATTGGCACATTACCATTAAATTGGCGAATGATTTTATAATGATATCAAATGGTTGGTTGTATCTTACTGTGACGGAATTTTGCATTCGTTTTGTAATTTTTTCATATTTCTGAAGAGAGACCCGTTCTGTATGAAAAGTTATTCTATTAATTCTCAATTAACCTTCAAATACGCGCAATTTTCATACAAAATAACCCATAAAGATACTGCAGTAACTTTTTTTTAACATTAAACTCTTGTTGGAAAAGACTTAACAACATTATTAACTGAAACCTTCATACCTACATAACTATTCACATTCCAACAATTCCTTTGCCTTAAATATTTGATGCACAATGAGCGGCGGAAACAGTTGAGAACGTTTCCTGCATATTACAAAGACTCGAACAACACCATTAATAATGTTATGAGCAGTTGTGCATAAAAGCTTTTCTAAAAGTGAGGAATTATTAGTCAAATATGTTCTTTCGAACGCTGTTGACTTCACACAGCGAAGCTTTGGGGATTACAGAAAGACAACAGTCTAGGCTTTACGGCTTCGCATAGCAGTTCCATTACTTAACAAAATATTAACTTTTACTACATGGCTATGAAATTTGTACGTTATTTTCAAGGCGAGTTTTAAGCGTATAGTGCTTGGGTTGATGTGTTTATTTAAGAAAGTGTGTTATCTAATCATATGTTAGTTACTTGAAAGGAAATTTAGTTTGTAAATTGTTATTAAAGCCAAATTTGTAAACATTACTATGAATAAGGTTCTTCGTTGTGATGAATGTTTCAGTTTCAAATGTAACATGTTTTCTATATTTAAAAATTTGTGAAATTATGTGGAGAGAATATATTATAAGACTGAATATTGTCAAGTTCCAAATTATTAAACAGAATTGAAAAATATTTACCTCCAATTTATGTGGAAATATCTTGCGAAAACAAAAAATTAAACATATCATATTCACCAAGAATTCATGGTATCATTTTTGTGATTGCAATATTTTACTTTTGTTGATTAAATTACTATTTAATATTTTTTTATATCTATTAAGTATCAGTTATTACTTATTATTTTCGAGCAAAGGCAGCGGATGGCCAATAGGCTAGCACTATGGCCTTAGGTAATATGTTTGGTACCACTGGCTTCATGTTCGAATCCTGGCGGATATGGATGTTTGTGAGGGGTTCGGAATCCACTTTAAACTGTAGGTCCTGGTTAAATTAGTCCAATATGTGCACAAAAGGGCCGTAGCGCGACAAACCAAACCAAATCTGACCTTTGGTAGCACCGGCTTCATGTTCGAATCCTGGCAGTGGCATGGATGTTTGTTAATGGTTCGGAACACAAATTTAACATATTTATGATGTAAGACTCATTATGTATGAAAAGTTATTCTCTTAATTCTGTATTACCTTCAAATGCATGCAATTTTCATACAAATTAACCCATAAAGATAATGCAGTAACTTTTCTTTAACATTAAACTCTTGTTGGAATAGACTAAACAACATTATTAACTGAAACTTCATACCTACATAACTATTCTTCCTTTCTTTAATTATTAAACGCACAATGAGCGGCGGAAACAGTAGCGAACGTTTCCTGCATATCACAAAGACTCGCACAACACTATTAATAATGCTATGAACAGTTGTGTGTAAAAGCGTTTCTAAAAGTGAGGAATTATTAGTCAAATATGTGCTTTCGAACGCTGTTTGACTGCACACAGCAAAACTTTGGGGATTACACAAAGACAACAGTCTAGGCTTTACGGCTTCGCATAGCAGTTCCATTACTTAACAAAATATTAACTTTTACGACGTGGCTATGAAATTTCTACGTTATTTTCCAAGGCGAGTTTTAAGCGTATAGTGCTGGGGTGATGTGTTTGTTTAAGAAAGTGTGTTATCTAATCATATGTCAGTTACTTCGAATTAAATTTAGCTTGTAAAGTGTTATTAAAGCATCATTTGTAAACATTGCCATGAATCAAGTTCTTCGTTTTGATGAATATTTTAGTTTTAAATGTAGCATCTTTTCTAAATTTTAAAATTAGGGAAATTACGTGTAGAGAATATATAATAAGACTGAAAATTTGCAAATTCGAATTCAAGTTCAAGAATAATAAATGGAATTGAAAAATAGTTACCTTCAAAAGAAAAATATTATTATGGAAAGAATTATGTGGAGAGAATATTTTATTAGTCTGAAAATTGTTATTGTGGGAATTAAAATATTAAATTAAATTGAAAAATATTTACCTTCAAGAGAAAATATTATTATCCTGTAGATAATTTTGTGGGGAGATTATAATTATGTGGTGAGAAAGTAATTATGTGGAGTAAAATTGACAAGTTATAAATTATTAAACGGAAAAATATTTACATTGAAATTATGTGGTGATACTTTGCGAAACGAAAAAAATAAACACGTCATAGTCACCAAGAATTCATGGCATCATTTAATTTGGTGTGATTGCAATATTTTACTTTTGTTGATTTATTTATCATCTAATATTTAGTAATATCTATTAAGTATTAGTTATTACCTAGTATTTTCCCAGAGCAACAGCATCTGATGGCCAATTGGCTAGTGCTCTGTCCTTAAGTAATAGGTTTGGTAAAAACAGGCTTAAGGTTCCAATACTGGCGGTGGCATGGATGTTTGTTAAAGGATCGGCATCCTCGTAAAACTAAAATTCCTGGTCTAATTAGTACGAAGTGTGCGCAAAATGACCGTAGAGCGACACACCAAACCTGGCCTTTCACACCACCGGCTTCAAGTTCGAATCCTGGCGGTGACATGAAGTTTGTTAGAGGTTCAGAATATATGCTAAACTGAAATTCCCGGTCTAATTAGCCCTAAATATGCATAAAATTATCGTAAAGCGACAAATCAGTCCATACCTGGACTTTGGTAAAACCGGCATCAGGTTCCAATCCTGGCTGTGGCATGCATGTTTGTTAATGGTTCTTAATACATATTAAACAGTAGTCGCGTATATAAATATTCTAAATTGTGCAAAGACTGACCGTAAAACGAAAAACAAAACAAGAAAAATAAAAATTGTAAATTTTCTATTATTGGCAAGATATTTGGTGAATTATTTACAATGAATTTTTTTTTTTCTGTTAATGTTTTGTCTGATATTTTCGCACTTAGTAACCCTATACTTATTCATCGAAAGATAAAATCGTCGTGAAAAATTATTTTATAAATTTTCAATAATTTTCAATTAGGCACATTTTCGTAAATGAACCCATTATGCCAACAGCTGTTGAGTTGGAATTTACAGTGTGGGTGAAGTATTTACTATCATGGAACCGAAACAATTATGACTGTCTTGGGTATGTATTTTATTTTTCTATGACCATATTGTGGAGAGAATATATTAAAAGAGTAATAAAGACACAATAATTATGTTAACTGTTCCATAAAAATTGTCGATATATTTATATATTGCTCTAAAAAACATGAAATAGGCAACACTTAAATTAAACATTAAATTGCCACATTAACATAAAATTGGCGAATGATTTTATAATGACTGGCTGCATATTACTGTGACGTAATTTTGAATTAATTTTGTAATTTATCATATTTATGAAGAGAGACTTATTCTGTATGAAAAGTTACTCTGTTATTCTGTATACAAATTAGCCCATAAAGATAATGCAGTACTTTTCTTTAACATTAAACTCTTGTTTGAAAAGACTTAACAACATTATTAACTGAAACTTCCTACCTACATAACTATTCACCTTCCACCATTTCCTTTGCCTTAATTATTCAACGCACAATGAGCGGCGGAAACAGTAGAGAACGTTTCCTGCGTATCACAGAGACTGGAACAACACTATTAATAATATTATGAACAGTTGTGTGTAAAAGCGTTTCTAAAAGTGAGGAATTATTAGCCAAATATGTTCTTTCGAACGCTGTTGACTCCACGCAGCAAAGCTTTGGGGATTGCAGAAAGACAACAGTCTAGGCTATACTGCCTCGCATAGCTGTTCCATTACTTAACAAAATATTAACATTTACCACATGGCTATGAAATTTCTACGTTATTTTTAAGGCGAGTTTTAAGAGTATAGTGCCAGGGTTGATGTGCTTATTTAAGAAAGTGTGTTATCTATTCATATGTGAGTTACTTCAAAGGAAATTTAGTTTGTTAAGTTTTATTAAACCAACATTTGTATATATTGCCATGAATCAAGTTCTCCGTTTTGAGGAATATTTCAGTTTTGAATGTAACATCTTTTTAAATTTTAAAATTTGTGAAGTTATGGGGAGAGAATACATTATAAGATTGAAAATTGTCAAGTTCGAAATTATTAAATGGAATTGAAAAATATTTACCTTCAAATTATATTTGCGAATACAAAAAAATTATAGATATTTTGAGGAAACAAATCATCATACAAAATATCATATTCACCTAGAATTCATGGTATTATTGAATTTGGTGTGATAGCAATATCTAACTTTTGTTCATTTAATTATCATCTAATATTTAATTATATCTATTACCTGGTATTTTCGCAGAGTATCAGCAGGTGATGGCCAATTGGCTATCGCTCTGTCCTAGTTAATGGATTTGGTACCACAGGCTTCTGGTTCGAATCCTGGGATGCCATGAATGTCTGTTAGTGGTTCGGAGTCCACGTTAAACTGCAAGTCCTTCTCTAATTAGCCCAAAGTGTGCACAAAATAATGGCGAGTGGTATACCGAACCTGACCTTTTATACCACCGGCTTCAGGTTTGAGTTCTGGCGGTGTCATGCATGTTTGTAAGTGGTTAGAAATACACGTTAAGCAATAGGCCCCGATATAAATAGCCTAAAATATGCAAAAATTGACCGTAGAACGAAAAACAAACTCAGAACTTGGCAAGGTGATTGGTGAATTATTTACAATTTTTTTCTTTTGATGTTTTATCTACGTTTCCACTCTTAGTAACTTATTTTATCTAGTTGAAAAGTAAAATCTGCTTGAAAATTTACTTTATGAATTTTCAATTACTTTTATGAAGGCACATTTTCTTAAATGAACCCATTAGGCCAACAGCTGTTGAGTTCGAATTTACAGTATGGGTGAAGAATTTAGCAATTCTTTAATATCATGAAACCCAAAGAATTATAACTTTTTTGGGTATGTATTTTATTTTTCTATGATCAAATTATCCCATCTTGGAAAAATGAGAATTCCACGCCTAGAATTATTTTAGTAATAAAGACACAATAATTATGTTAATTGATCCATAAAAATTGTAGATATATTTCTACAGTGCTCTAATAAACATTAAATCGAGAAACCTTAAATTAAATATTAAATTGGCACATTAATTTTGAATTGGAAAACGATTTTATAATGATATCAAATGATTGGCTGTATAATACTGTGAAAGAATTTTGCATTTGGTTTGTAATTTATCATATTTATAAAGATAGACTCATTCTGTACGAAAAGTTATTCTGTTAATTCTCAATTACCTTCCAATTCGCATAGTTATCATACAAATTAACCCATAAAGATAAGGCAGTAACTTTTCTTTAATATTAAACTTTTGTTGGAAAAGACTTAACAACATTATTAACTGAAACTTCATACCTGCATAACTATTCCCCTCCCAACAATTCCTTTTGCCTTAATTATTCAACGCACAATGAGCGGCGGAAGCAGTAGAGAACATTTCCTGCATATCACAAAGACTCGAACAACACTATTAATAATGCTACGAGCAGTTGTGCATAAAAGCTTTCCTAAAAGTGAGGAATTATTAGTCAAATATGTTCTTTCGAACGCTGTTGACTTCACACAGCAAAGCTTTGGGGATTACACAAAGACAACAGTCTAGGCTTTACGGCTTCGCATAGCAGTTCCATTACTTAACAAAATAGTAACATTTATGACATGGCTATGAAATTCCTACGTTATTTTTTCAAGGCGAGTTTTAAGCGTATAGTGCCAGGGAGATGTGTTTATTTAAGAAAGTGTGATATCTGATCATATGTCAGCGAAAGGAAATTTAGTTTTGTAAAGTATTATTAAACCAACATTTGTAAACATTGCCATGAATCAGGTTCTTCCTTTTGATGAATATTTCAGTTTTGAATGTTACATCTTTTCTAAATTTTAAAAATTTTGAAGTTATGTGGAGAGAATTTATTATAAGACTGAACATTGTCAAATTAGAACATTTTAAATGAAATTGAAAAATATTTACCTTCATACGAAAAAATTATTATTGTGGAGAAAATCGTATTATGAGACTAAAAATTGTCCTGTTCAAAAATATAAAATGGAATTGCAAAAAACATTTACCTTCAAGAGAAAAAAATATATTTACCTTTTATTTTGTTGTTTTTTTGTCTAACATTTTCATTCTTAGTAACCTATTTTATTTGGTTGCATGGTAAAATCTGCTTTAAAAAATTATTTTATGAATTTTCAATTACTTTTAAGTAGGCACATTTTCAGAAATGGACCCATTATGCCAACAGCTGTTGAGTTTGAATTTGCAGTTTTGGTGTGGAGTTTAGCAATTTTTTAATATCATGAAATCCAGGCAACTATGACTGTCTTGGGTATACATTTTATTTTTCTATGATCAAATTATCCCTGATCGGAGAAACTGGAATGCCATGTCTAGAAGCATTTTAGTAATAAAAGACAATAATTACGTTAATTGATCCATAAAAATTGTAGATATATTTCTACAGTGTTCTAATAAACTTTAAATCGGCAAACCTTGAATTAAATCTTAAATTTGCACATTAACATTAAATTGACGAATTATTTTATAATGATATCAAATGGTACGTTGTATGTTACTGTGACAGAGTTTTGCATTCATTTTATAGTTTATCATATTTATGAAGACAGACTCATTCTTTATGAAAAGTTATTCTGTTAATTCTACATTTCCTTCAAAACACGCGTAATTTTTATACAAATTAACCCTTAAAGATAATGCAGTACTTTTCTTTAACATTAAACTTAACAACATAAATTAACTGAATCTTCATACCTACACAACTATTCACCTTCCCACAATTCCTTTGCCTTAATTATTCAACGCACAATGAGCGGCGGAAACAGCAGAGAACGTTTCCTGCATATCACAAAGACCCAAACAACACTATTAATAATGCTACGAACAGTTGTGCATAAAAGCTTTTCTAAAAGTGAGGAATTATTAGTCAAATATGTTCTTTCGAACGCTGTTGACTTCACACAGCAATGTTTTGGGGATTACACAAAGACAACAGTGTAGGCTTTACGGCTTCGCATAGCAGTTCCATTACTTAACAAAATATTAACTTTTACGACATGGCTATGAAATTTACGCGTTATTTTCAAGGCGAGTTTTAATCATATAGTGCCAGGGTGGTGTGTTTATTTAAGAAAGTGTGTTATCTAATCAGATGTCAGTTATTTCGAAGGAAATTTAGTTTGTAAAGTGTTATTAAAGTAACATTTGTAAACATTGTCATGAATCAAGTTCTCCATTTTGATGAATATTTGAGTTTTGATTTTAAAATATTGTGCTTCATTGTGTGTTGAATAATTAAGGAAAGGGTGGAATGTGAATATTTATGTAGGTATGAAGCTTCAGTTAGTAATGACTTTTCCAACAAGAGTTTAACTTTAAAGAAAAGTTAAATAATGCCTTTACTGCATTATCTTTACTGGTTAATTTGTATGAAAATTGCTTGTATTTGAAGGTAATTGAGAATTAAGAGAATAATATTTCATACAGAATGAATCTCTCTTCATAAATTACAAAATGAATGTAAAATTCCTTCTCAATATTATACAACCAATCCTTTGACAACACTATGAAGTCATTTGCCAATTTAATGTTAATGTACCAATTTAATATTTAATGTAAAGTTTGCCAATTTATTGTTTATTAGAGCACTGTAGAAATATTTCTACAAATTCTATGGATAAATTATCATAATTATTGAGTCTTTATTACTGAAATGATTCTAGGCATGAAATACCCATTTCTCCAAGATGGCGCAATCTGATCATAGAAAAATAAAATAAATACGCAAAACACTCATAATTGTTTTGATTTCATTATATTAAAAACTTGCTAAATTCTTCACCCATACTGTAAGTTCATACTCATCAGCTGTTGGCATAATGGGTTCATTTTCTAAAATGTGCCTACTTAAAAGTAATTTGAAATGCATAAAATAATTTTTCACGTAGATATTACCTTTCTACGAGATAGAATTTTAGTTACTAAGAGTGAAAACGTTAGTTAAGTTTTCATACAAATTAACCTATAAAGATAATGCAGTAACTTATTATTAGTTATTTTCAAGGCGAGTTTTAAGCGTATTGAGCCGGGGTTGACGTGTTTGTTTAAGAAAGTGTGTTATCTAATCATATGTCAGTTACTTGAAGGAAATTTAGTTGTAAAGTGTTATTAAAGCAACATTTGTAAACATTGCCCTGAATTAGGTTCTTCGTTTTGATGTACACTTCATTTTTGAATGTAACATCTTTTCTAAATTTTAAAATTATTGAAGTAATGGGAGAGAATATATTACAAGATTAAAAATTGTCTTCAAGAGGAAAAAATTATTATTGTGGAGAGAATATAATTATGTCAAGAGATTATATTATGAGACTTAAAATCATCATGTTTGAAAATATTAAATGGAATTGAAAAATATTTATCTTCAAGAGAAAAAATTATTGTTGTGGAGAGAATATAATTATGTTGGGATATTATATTATAAGACTTAAAATCATCATGCTCAAAAATATTAAATGGAATTGAAAAATATTTACCTTCAAGAGGAAAAATTATTATTGTGGATTATTATTAAATTAAATTATTATTAAAATATTATTTTATTATAAAAATGATTTTAAAAATTTTGGAACATAACAGCTATCAGGAACAGTAACAGCTTTTGCCATATTTCGAATTAAATTACTTGTATTAACATCCAAATATTTTATATTAAACAAAAATGTTTTATTTCAAAATAATCTCCATTGTGTTTTATATATTTCAGACAAATTGTTGTTAACTATTATAATTTAAAATAATTTAATTAAAAATAATTTAAATGCAGAATTAATATAATAGATTTTATTAAATAATGTATTATCTCTGCGTCAAATATAGTTCAAGGAAGACGTTAGTTACCCATTAGATGTTAGTTATAGACGTTACTAAAATATGGATATGGATTTAAATCCTAACATATTCTGGATAAATTCTAAACATATTCAATTACTTTGAAGGAAATTCAATTCGTATAGTTGAGACATTATTAGCAGCTAAATATGGATCTAAATCCTAAATTATTCAGTTACTTTAAAGGAAATTCAATTCGTGTAGCTGATGTAAATAATTACTAAACCAACATTTAAACATAGCTTATATATAATTTTGAAAGGTTTTCTTTATTTTGATGAATATTTCTGTTGTGAATTAAGCATTATTTTTTTTAGTTTGTGAGCTAATTAATGACAAAATTTTTTTTAAAAACTATATAAACTCAAAAACTTGTTAATAGAAAGGAGTAAAAATTAAAATGAATTAAGGCAAAAAAGAATATGCAGAAATTGTTGAAATTATCTAGGGATAAATCTATTTCCAAGAAATACTTATTATTTTCATTTTTTTCTAGTATCACCAAGTAACATAGAATAAGTTCCATAGAAAAAATATATTTTGAAAGGAACATGTTTTTTCATACAATAGCACATATTTTTATTTAATATTCCACTGAATCACACCAATATCAATTTCATAAGTAGTAAAAACAGTTATTGTGCATATCATGCTACATAAACTATATGACTATTATAATTCATTAATTTCAAATTTTTTAGAAATTTTATGGCATTTTGGTAAGGTATTTTGAAAAAAAGTAATTCTATTAGTAACTTTTACCAAATACTTTTTTTTTGTGTTAAAGAAAAATATTTCAAACTAAACATGGTTTTGTTAAAGTACAATATTTCCAACTTACACAAATGTTTTATATTAAAGTAAAACTATTTCAAAATTAAACATTGCATTTGTTAAAGTAAAATATTTCAAACCTATACAAATGTTTTATGTTGAAGCAAAATATTTCAAATTTAAACATATGCTTTATGTTAAAGCAAAATATTTCAAGCCTAAACATATGTTTTATGTTAATAGTAAAATTTTTAAACCTACATAAATATTTTATGTAAATAGAATGTATTTTATTTAACGAAAATAATTTAAAAAAAAGTTTATTGTTATAAAAATTTAAGTATTGTACTCGAATTGATGAATAACCATTTGAATTTAAATGCAAAACAATGTTCTTTTATTTTTTGTTATGTGATAAAGGTAAACTAAATAACTTAGGATTATTATAGCAATTAGGAGACAATAATTAAATTAGCAGAAAAGTAAATAGAAAATACTTAAAATAATAAAAAAATGAGCTTTGAAAAAAATATTGTCTTTCTTTTATTGTCTTTTTAAAATCTTTTTACATTGAAACAGGATATTATAAAAATTTCTCTCAAATATTTTTAATTAATTTTAGTAGCTTTTTGTCTCAAATTAGATGCTGAGTTAGTTAAAACTGCTACTTAATAAGCAATTTTTTTTTTAATGTTTACTTAAAGAAATTAGCTACAATGAAATAAAAAATATAATTTAAGTTATTTTTTGTTTTTATTAGCCGGTGTTTTTAGATTAAATAAAATATTTTTTTACTCTGTTACTTCGTAAATTGTTTTTATTATTTTAATTTAAAAATGAAAACTTTTAAGTAAATAAAAATGAATAATTCCATTTTTTTATTTTTACTGTTTAATAAAAGATTAGTGTTTTTAACTAATAATATCTGCATGCAGAGATTGTGTAAAAATGCATAAAATCATTATTTTGTACTTTTCTAAAGAGTTGTCTAGCTTAAGCTATTGTTGACGCAATAATGACGTCATAAAGTTTTTGATGACGCAAGCAAGGGCGGCCTGATGGCCTATAAGCTAGCACTTTGGCCCTTGGTGCCACAGGCTTCAGGTTCGAATCCTGGTGATGGCATGGATGCTTTTTAGTGGTTCTGAATCCACATTAAATTGTAGTTCCAGGTCTAATTAGCCTAAAATGTGCAAAAAATGACCGTAGCAAAACAAGCAGCAAACAAGGAAAGAAAATATTCTCATTTCTAAATAATACGCCATTTAAATAGTATATTATGGCGTATTATTAAAATGGCATATTATTAAATGGCAGTCCTTTCGCTGAATAGGGAAAAAAGTAGGCATTTTTAATATCAAAGGCAGGGACTGTTTTATCCCTTTTTATGGTTAGATGGATATATATTAAAGTAAATGAAGAAGTTTAATTAAGTTGATGTTAACAGCACAGAAAAATAAATATTTTTTTTACCTAATTTAAAAGAACTACTTATATAGATAATATAATAATATAGCAATTATTTACTAAATAAATTACAGGTCAATTCATCATATTGAAAATAATATACAAATGGAGTGCATGAAATCCATTTTTAGGTCCATTTTATTAAAATACATAGTAAATGAAACTGTAAGAAAATGTTTAAAAGACTTTTTAAACCAGTATTTAGTATTTAAAAATCTGTATTTCCTTAAGTAAGTTACGTACGTGTGTTAACCTTACGTAAAACCTTCCTGTTTACATTCCTTATTTTGGTACTAATAAGGTTACCCAAACTATAAATAAATCAGAGCAAAAATACTCTTTCATGAAAACGAATAGATACCATGGGAATCAGCAGTGACCGACACAACTGTCCTTTCGCTAAATAGGGAAAAAAAGTAGGGATTTTTTATATCAAAGACAGGGAATGCTTTTTACCTCTCGAGACTACAGAATGAGATTAACTTTTAGGGTATTATGTTAAGATAAAAAGATCAAAATGGAAGAAAGCAGTTTGTTTTACGGGGTGGGGACACAAGAATCTTCCTAAATATTTTATGAGAAATGTGCAGTTTCCTTTTTTAGTGTACAAAGATTTTTCCGCTACGATAATAACGCGATGCGTTTTTTGAAACAGTAAAAGTACGGCGATGTAGTAATTTGTTTAAGGTTTTATTTATTCATACGCGAAACATAAACATGGAGACGGTTTTACTTATTTATGCGTTTTTAAGTGAGTTAGTCGTATATGTTTCAATTCTTTAAAAAATGCAACCAAATAGAATTTCTTCCTTTATGCTACCGTCGTATTTTATTTGGCAATCTTAAATCCACGTAAATGTTAGATTGAAAAATTTAGTGTAAGACAGGAATGTTTTTACACATGATAATATACGATACATTATAATATACGTAGGAGAGTTCAGCATTGCAAATATCCATTCTAACCTGGCTTGGAAAGAAGATATTCCTTCCAGGAAACTTTTAAAAGATAAATGTCCTGCACATAAGTATTGTATGAAAAAAAACCCAGAATACCCCTACCTGATTATAGCGGCCTGATGGCCAATTGGCTAGCACTCTGGCCTTTGGTACCACAGTCTTTAAGTTCGAATGCTGTATGGATCTTTTGTTAGTGTTTTGTTAGTGGTTAGGAATCCATGTTAAACTGTAGGGCCTGTGTCTGTTGTAATGGAGCACCCGTACCTTGAAGTCTAGCTTGGCTCCTTGGGGCTGAAGAAGGAGGGCAATGGAGGGGTACTTACTACCACCTATATTTAATTATGCCACTAACAGTCTATTGACAGGTATAGGAAAACGGTATTAACGAAAGATATTTTATGAATAAATACTTTGCATTTTCATATTAGGAGAAAACCAAAAATTATTGTTAAGTAGCCTTACTGTAGATGTCATATGCTTTTAAATGAAAATAAAATGAGAAATTGCCAAACTTCTATGCATGAGTAATTGACCAAATTTATCACAGTTATTTAATGATATTTTTCTGGGAAATAAATCGCAAAATATTACATTCGTTATTATTTGTATATAGCCATTGTAATATTGACGTAACTATAATTATGTCAATATAACGAAGCCTAGAAGTATCTATTAGGCATAATGGCCGAATGACTAGAGTTCTGGTTGCTCGGTGGCACAGGTTTCAGTTTCGAGTCGCGGCAGTACCATCGATGTTTGTAGTAGTTTGAAATACACTTTCAACCGTAGATTCCCGGTCTAATATGGCTATTGGGCATAGGGCTGACAAACCTATCCCATTAAAATAAAACATCTCCTGTTTCGGAATCTGCCAGTAGGCAGATGGCCATGGACTGTAGGAGTAGTATAAACTGTAGATTGAAGTATGGGCAATTATATTATGTTTATTGTTATAAATGGAACGGGGATAAATTTTGAAAGGAAAAAGATACAAAATTTTTTCAAAATAACAATAAAATATGATTTTGTTTTATAAAATATATATATCAAGTATATGTTTGCAGGAAGATAGTAATTTACAAACTTGAGAAAAGCAACCTGTAAAAGTTAAAATTTACAAAAGGTTAACCAATCGACCATCATATCCTCTGAACAGCACCACCAGCTAAGCCTGTTGCCGAGACCAAAACGTACTTTACCACCTAAAAGACCATAACTATACACAGCAAGTAATCCAACGACTGATTCTTGTCCAACTACAGCTGTAGACTGTTGTTTGGACATACCATGGACTGTAGTGGCAGGGAGTTAGTTAGGTTGAAGTATTTATTATCTATATGTTTTATCATATCTTATGTTTCTTTACGTACCTGATATATACATAATGTGTTCGTCATAGATCTTACTTTTATATTTCTAAATATTTTTTTTTATTTCTGATATTAACTAAAAATATTAGTCTTGAAATTATAAAAATCTATCCATTACTTGCCGCCATTCTATCTAATCAATGAGATCCGACTGAGAAAGCAAAATCCCTAATCTGTATTTGAACTTGACAAGGAATTGGGAATTGTGGATTCTCCGCAACTAAGTGGTTTTACACTTGGATTGCGAAAGGAAAAAAAAAAAAAAAAAAAAAAAAAAAAAGGAAAAAAAGTTACTTTCAGAGGTGGAGAGGGAAGGAAGAAGTGAAAAAAGAACGATTTTTGCCGCAAAGATTCGTTGGAACACTTTCTTGCCACCCCAGGGGAGAATCTTGGAGCTCGTTAGTTTTTACTTCGAATCCTTCCGTTTAATTTGGGGACCGGGTTCCATTGTTCAGCCCCGGGGTCTTTCTGGAACGAGTAAAATGGGACTTGTCACGGACCCGTCTTCTTCTTCTTTTTACTTAATTGTTTTTTCTTTTCATTAAAAACTTGAACGAAGCAGATTAAATCGTGGCAAACATCGAAGGTTTTCGTGCTTATAGGAAGTTAATTTCTTCCATGCATTTCTTAAGAACAAAAATATTTAATATTTTATCATCTTAAATACTGAGGAATTTAGGAACCATACATTAAATTAGTTAATTTTAAAAATTTTAATTTTAATTTTTAAACTTTGTTTATTAGTAAATATACAGCTCAATCATAAATCTGGAGTATAGTGTTTAAAAATATCCTCATTGGATCTTATTAGAGATCATGACTTCTTTAAGAGATGTATCTTATTAGAGATTGTAATTTCTTCAACAGATGTATCTTATTAGAGATCCAATTTCTTCAACAGATGTATCTTATTAGAGATCGCCAATTTCTTCAACAGATGTATCTTATTAGAGATCCAATTTCTTCAACGGATGTATCTTATTAGAGATTCAATTTCTTCAACAGATGTATCTTATTAGAGATCGCCATTTCTTCAACAGATGTATCTTATTAGAGATCGCCATTTCCTGAACAGATGTATCTTATTAGAAATCCAATTTCTTCAACAGATGTATCTTATTAGAGATCACCAATTCTTCAACAGATGTATCTTATTAGAGATCATCATTTCTTCAAAAGATGTTGCGGCCTGATGGCCAATTGGCTAGTGTTCTGGTAGTTGGTACCACAAGCTTCAGGTGCGAATCCTGGCGGGGACATGGATGTTTGTGAGTGGTTTGGAATGCACGTTAAATTGTAGGTCCCTGCCTAATTAGCCTAAAGTGTGCACAAAAATGATTAGAGCGAAAACCAATCAACAGATGTTAGAATGTATTTAAATAAACATTGATGAACATTCAAATATCTATAAGCATCCTTTACGGCTGATTCATTTCGAGCCGGCTTGTTAATCGGTTGCGAGACAAAAAATTAAATACTTAAATGTTTTAGCCATTTATCTAATCGTATGAATCACAACATTAGGGAAAGTCTTTCTTTTACAGTTATGATGTCCAGTGATTATATCGTCTTTACTAAGGATAATTGTAACAATCGTCATTACTATGGAAAGATGATAATTATTTATATTGAAGCCTAGAAGTATCTATTGGGCTGATGGCCGAGTATCTAGGGCTCTGGCGCTCGGCGCCACTTATGTTTCGAGTACTGGCGGCGCCATGGACGTTTGTAATGTTTCGGAATCTACTTTAAACAGTAGTCTAATATAACCATTGACCGTAGGACTGACAATCATATCCAGTTAAAAGAAATCATCTCCTGTTTCGGAATTTGCGAATAGGCCACCATGGATTGTAGTGCCATGGAGTTAGTTAGAAGTTTTGATTACAAACAATTTGTTTTATTAGAACCTATGTATTTTATATATACATATTTTTTTCGTAATAGATCTTAATTTTATATTTATAAATATCTTTTTTTTATTTCTGATATTAGTTAAAATATTAGTCTTGAAATTATGAAAACCCATCCATTATTTGACGCTATTATACACTGAAGTGACAAAAGTCATGGGATACCTCTTAATATCGTGTCGGCCCTCCTTTCGCCCGGCGAAGTGCAGCAACTCGACGTGGCATGGACTCAACAAGTCGTTGGAAGTCTTCTGCAGGAATATTGAGCCATGCTGTCTCGATAGACGTCCATAATTGTGAAAACGTTGATGGTGCAGGATTTTGGGCACGAACAGACCTCTCGATGATGTCCCATAAATGCTCGATGGGATTCATGTCGGGCGATCTAGGAGGCCAGATCATTCGTTGGAATTGTCCAGAATGTTCTTCAAACCAATCGCGAACAGTTGTGGCCCGGTGACATGGCGCATTGTCATCCATAAAAATCCCATCGTTGTTTGGGTACATGAAGTCCATGAATGGCTGCAAGTGATCCAAGTAGCTGAACATAAGCATTTCCAGTCAATGTTCGGTCCACTCGCACCAGAGGACCAAGTCCATGCCATGAAAAAACAGCCCACACCATTACGGAGCCACCACCAGCTTGAACAGTGCCTTGCTGACAGTTTGGGTCCATGGCTTCGTTGCGCCACACTCGAACCCTACCATCAGCTCTTACCAACTGAAATCGTGACTCATCGGACCAGGCCACGGTTTTCCATTCATCTAGGGACCAACCGATATGCTCACGTTCCCCCGAGAGTCGCTGCAAGCAATGTCGTTCTGTCAGTAAAGGCACTCGAGTCGGTCTTCTGCTGGAATAGCCCAAGAAAGCCAAATTCTCCGCACAGTTCTAACAGACGGTGAAGTCCCTTGTACGTCCCACATTGATTTCTGCGGTTATTTGACGCAGTGTTGCTTGTCTGTTAGAATACGACTCTTTGCAGACGTCGCCGGTCTCGGTCGTTAAGTGCAGGCGGTCGACCACTGCGCTGTCCATGGTGGGATGTTATGCCTGAAATTTCATATTCTGGGCACACTCTTGACAAAGGATCTGGGAATGTTGAATTTAACGATTTCCGAAATGGCATGACCCATGCGTCTAGCTCCAACTAACATTCCGCGTTCAAAGTTTTAATTTCGCGGTCATCATCACGTCAAAACCTCTTACATGAAAATATTGAACAGAAATGAAAGCTCTGCGAAAGCACTGCGCATTTATACCTGTTCTACGCGATGCTACTGCCATCTGAAAATTTGCATATTGCTATCCCATGACTTTTGTCATCTAATCAATGCTATCCAACTGAGAAAGCAAAATCCCTAATCTAATTTGAACTTGACAAGGAATTGGGAATTGTGGATTCTCCACAACTAAGTGGTTTCACTCTTGGATTGCGAAGGGAAAAAAAGGACAAAAAGTTACTTTCAGAGGTGGAGAGGGAAGGAAGAAGTAAAAAAAAAAGAACGATTACAGCCACAAAGATTCGTTGGAACACTTTCTTGCCACCCCAGGGGAGAATCTTGGAGCTCGTTAGTTTTTACTTGGAACCCTTCCGTTTAATTTAGGGACCGAGGTCCCATTGTTCAGCCCCGGGGTCTTTCTGGAACGAGTAAAGTGGGACTTGTCACGGACCCGTCTTCTACTTTTTTTACTTAATTTTTTTTTTTTTTTTTCATTAAAAACTTCAACGAAGCATATTAGATCGTGGCAAACATCGAAGGTTTTCATACTTATAGGAAGTTAATTTCTTCCATGCATTTCTTAAGAACAAAAATATTTAGCATTTTATCATGTTAAATACTGAGGAATTTAGGAACCATACGTTAAATTAGTTAATTTTAAAATTAAACTTTGTTTTTTATTGGTAAATATACTGTTCAATCATAAACCTGAATTTTAGACATTTAAAAATATCCTATTGGATGTTATTAAAGATCACCAATTCTTCAACACATGTGTCTTATTAGAGGTCACTATTTCTTCCACAGATGTATCATATTTGAGATCACCATTGTTCAACACATGTATCTTATTAGCGATCACCATTTCTTCAACAGATGTATCTTAATAGAGATCATGTGTCTTATTAGAGATCACCATTTCTTTAACAGATGTGTCTTATTAAAGATCAACAATTCTTTATCACATGTACCTTATTAGAGATCACCACTTCTTTAACAGATGTATCTTATTAGAAAGCACTAATTCTTCAATAGATGTTGCGGCCTGATGGCCAATTAGTGAGCACTATGGCCTTTTGTACCACAGGCACATGGTTCGAATCCTATCTGTGGCATGGATGTTTGTTGGTGGTTCGGAATCCATGTTAAACTGAAGGTCCATGTCTAATTAGTCTAAAGTGTGCACAAAAATGACTATAGAGAGACAAACCAATCAACAGATGTTAGACTTTTTTTAAAATAAGCATTGACCTATATTCAATGTATTAAGTATTAAATAGACTTTGCCTGATTTATGCTACTTATAAATTCACATTACCCCGAATAAAAATAAATGTTCATCTTTACTTAGTTACAATATTATCGATATATATATATATATATATATATATATAAGGTACATAAATAATATATTGTCATATAAGGTACATTGTAATTAAGTAGAATTTACAAAAGATATTACTGTTATTCACTTCGAAATCTTATAGGATACATTATAATAATTAAGTATTAACATGATATTGCCTGATTTATGCTACTTTTAACTTCGTATCTCCTGAATACCAATAAATGTTCCATCTTTAACTTATTTACAATATTATCGATTTATATATAAAGTACGTATATAATATATTGTTACAGAAAATAAATAGAAAACTTGCTGTAAGATACATTGTAATTAAGTATAATCTACCGAATATATGACTGATATAGAATATGTTATAATAATTACATATTAACATGATTTTGCCTCATTTATTGCAACTTATAATTTCGTATCTCACGAATACCAATAAATGCTCATCTTTAACTTATTTGCAATATTATCGAGATATATATATGCCGCATAAAACTTATCCTCTTTTCAATTAGCTTTGTTTAATATTAATAACATGAGTCTGTTAAAGGATTGACGACCCTGCCAGCTTCCGTGGTCAGAGCGAGGTTTAGTGGATATTTAAACTTGGCGAATGAAGGCCGTATTAGCTTTAAAACTCAGCCTTCATTCTGTGCTGGTAATGTTCAAGGCCAATGCATTTAAGCGAAATAAGTAATTGAGTTTTCCGACATTTTACGGACCTCCATTTCTCACAAGCGATCGACGCCGGCTTCATAAAAATCTACTTAATTTCATTCTCATTCCATTAATCGAACTTTTCTCAAAGTGTTGCCACTCAGGAAGAGAGATATTTCGTGATTAAAAATTATGAACTTAATGAAGTCATACTGGTAAAAGCAGAATCGAAGTTTTCTTTCCCGACGTTCTTTTTACAAAAATCTGTTTTGGTAAAGTACATTTATCCATTAAGGCCCTTGACGTTGCCAATTATTATTTCAGAAATTCGCTTGCTTGCACGGTTAAATTCATTTTGCCGACGGCGGCGTGAACCTAGAGTTCGTTCAGTTCAGTTCAGTTCATTAAGAAAAGTGATGGGGACGTGAAAATTGAGTCCGCAACAAAATTTTCGAGCAATCCATTTTGTTTTGTTTTTTGATTCGAACTGTGTTTGCTTCAACTAATTGGCACTCAGCACCTGTATTGGGTGGCTGAAAATTAGCCAGAGGCAGAATTTAATTTAATGTCTGAAATATTTTCATAAAATTGCATTAATCTTTTTTTTTTTTTATTTCTAAATAATTCCTATTTATTTAAATTTGTTATGTTGCCATAACTTACTTGGAAAGATTTAATAAATGAAAAAAACGAGAAAGGAATAAAATGGCCTTTTAAATATAAATTTCATTGTTTATTGAACTCATTCGAAACGTATTGATATTTTTTAAATATGCTCTTATAAAATTGTGTATCTTTATTTTTTAACTATATATATTTTAACGCATTGAGGATTCATGTTCTTTGGATTGGTCACATTGAAGATTCATGTTCTTTGGATTGTTCACATTGAGGATTCATGTTCTTTGGATTGTTCACATTAAGGATTCATGTTCTTTGGATTATTCACATTGAAAATTCATGTTCATGTTCATTGATGTTCATTCATGTTCATTGAGGATTCATATTTAATAAATGAAAAAAACGAGAACGAAGTGAAATATGGCATGTTAAATATAAACTTTATTGTTTAAGTGTTTGAAACATTTATATAACCTAATGATTCAACAACATTAGGGAAGGTCTTCCTTTTGTTAGTTATGATGTCTATCTATATGCATACTATATATTACTAAGAAATGACGATTGATTTAACGTTGGATCCATATATAAGCTTTAGAAGAATTTCAGATCCTACGTTACAAGTTTAGGAGCCTGGTGGTGGAGTGAATTCTCTGGCATCGGTACCACTGAGTGCGTGTTCGAGTCACTGCGGTGCCACGGATGTCTGTAGTGGGTCAGAACTGTAGATCCTAGTCAAATATGTCAGTTGGACGTAAGACTAGCAACCATATTCCATAAAAAGAAAAACACCTCATGTTTCGAAATCTGCCAGTAGACAAACGGCCTTGGCCCACCAAGGGATTGTTGCGCCAATGAATAAGAAGATATAGAATATTTATTTAATACAAAACTGTAAAAATATATAGACCAATTAACTTAATTTTAACTACATTGAGCATAAAAATTTCAAGCATCTGATTTTCGTGATTGTATTATATTTGGCTGCTAATTATAGGAACAATGAAGCTAATGTTGCTGTTGTTGAAGGATTAACTTTGAAATAGTACTATCAATGATTCAATTCAATTGAAATTTCTTAATGGAGAAGCATTTGAAATACCTAGCACTAGAAATACTCTCTGGCCTGTGGTTCACAAGGGCAGAGAGCTAGCCAATTGGCCATGAGGTCGCTTGACGTGATAAATAATAATGACGTTACAGAAAAGATTATTTAGTTATTTTAATTATTTATTTCTTATGCTTTCCAACGATAAACTTTTACCGACAGAAATTTTTCTACAGGAAGTTAAAAAATTCTTTTTAGAAGTTTTAGGCTTAAGGAAAAACACATTAAGCTTATAATTAAATTTAATAACTGTAACGTTTAATATGTTAAGTTTATAACTCTTCAGATCTATATACACTTCTGTGGTGATAATATGCCTTACTGACATTCTCTATAAAGAAACCTCAATACCTGCCCCACTTATGGCCTAGTGATTATGCATACCAGTATATGTTACCATTTTATATACTATCAAGTTTATGATTGGACAAGAATTAAAATATCTACCAGTTAAATTAGTGTAATGCCTACTGTTTTTAAAAAGAGTATAGAGTAATCTTTGCAATGAAAGGTAAGTGGAGTTTATAAGGTTTTCTCTCATACAACACATGAATGCAAATACGTTTCCCTGAATCCTACCAGAAGAAATTACTCCTTCCTCCTTTATAAAGTTTTCTGGAGCTCGGTACCACAAATTTCAGGTTCGAGTCCCGGCGGTGCCACGGTAGTTTGTAGTGGTTCGGAATCCACTTTAAACCGTAGGTCCCGGTCTGTTTAGCCCTTGTGTGCACAAGATGATCGTAGAGCGACAAACCAAACCTTTATAAAGTCAGTCAGTGGTCTGATGGTCAATTGCAAAGCGATCTGTTCTTTGGTACCCCGGACTTCAGTTCGAATCCTGGGTAGCATGGGTGATTATTAATGGTTCAAAATCCACATTAAACAGTAGGTCTCGGTCTAATTAGTCTAACGTGCTCAAAACATGACCGCTGAACGACAAGCCAAACCTTTATAAAGTCAATCATGTTAAAGTTAGCGTCATCTAACCTGCTGAAGTTATATTTTTCATAAGTGCAATGCATTAAACCTTATGCATTTGATTACAAATATATAAACATAATTTCATTTTATTATAATTAATACCGGATAGTTCATAGCAATACAATTTATCAAGAACAAATCTTTACTTTACCAATCAATGGAAACAGATATTAGACATTTCACGATCATTAAACTTAGATTCCATTTCTTCCCTATCTGTGCAATAAAACTCATTTTGGGGCCAGAACAATTGCCTTAATCTTTATTTGGAATCGACATGAGGTCGTAAAATCCTTCTTTTCTCACACAAGAACAAGAAATGGTGGAGAATAAAAAAAAGAAAAAAGAAAAGTCGAACGATTAGATCCACATTTTTAGTTAAGTCTTTCTTCTAACCCAACGACACCCCAAGGGAAAGAGAATGTACCGAAAAAAAAGGTCCTTGCACTAGATACTTTATTTTTTTTATTTCGGATCCTTCCGTTTAATTTAGATAACCCCCGACCCGAACCTCCAAGGCGAAGAAATCAGGACTTGTCAAGAACTCGTCAAGGTGACTTTTTTATTTTTATTTTATTTATTTTTTGCTGAAAAGTTTGGAGTGCAACAAATTAAACTTTTGCGGAAACGGATCGGCACTGGAAAATTTTTATTAAACGAAAGTAAACTTTTTGAAGGGATGTTTTAAGATTAAAAACAAAATTGTTGATTGTAAATAAAGTATCCGAAGTAATGATAAATAAAATGCTACAAATCGAGAGGAGATTAGTTTTTGGGGTGTCAACGGAATCAGAAGTTTATAAACATATGACTTTAACGATATTAAAAGTTTTTGTGTTGACCCAAGTGTTTAAAAAGTAACTGGTAAATAGGTAAAATAGCAAAAATTTGTGACGGCATTTAAGATTTTAGTCATGGAATCCTTTTAATAACATGAAAAGTTAAAGTGGACTAAGTTTAAATTAAATACTCAAAGCTCCTTGACATTCAATGATATAAAAAACATTGATTATACTAGTTTATATTTACAGATGTATAAATTTAAGTTCCTCAGGGGTCATTTCTTAAAAAATTAAGACTGAAAAATTGATCTCAGCACCAATCTATATCAATCTCGATTGGATTAACACAAATAATCTCCACGTCGATTGTAATTCCTTTCTCAACTAATCGTTATTGCTTTTTTTTCTTTGGACACTTCTTCATTTCCTGGTGCCATATTCATACTTTGTTACCAATGATATGATTCTACACACAAGTATGAATAACCATGACAATCATGTCATTGGTGCCATATTCATACTTTGTTACCAATTGTTTGAACTTGTCAAGCGGAGTTTTATTTTTTGCTGAAATATTTGGAGTGCAACAAATTAAACTTTTGTGAAAACAGATCGGCTCTGGAAATTTTTTATTAAACAAAAGTAAACTATTAGAAGTAATGATAAATAAAATACTACAAATCGACAGGATATCAGCGTTTGGGAGTGACATCGAAATGAGAAGTTTATAAACATATGGCTTTAACGATATTAAAAGTTTTTTTGTATTGAACAAAAAATAAAAAAAAATCGATCAACCCAAATTCAGATCTCCGAACTGAAACCCTATTAAGCATGTAAGAAATGCGCTGTAGAGAGAAATTGTAACTTGACTTCCATCTTCCAGCACCATTTTGGTTCTCAAAACAGCTTTGTTAAATGAATGGATCCATTATCCCCTGGTATGTTCAAATTGCTTGCATTTCAGTATGAATTCAAGTTGCGATAGTTGTATAATTGTAATATGGGACTATACGCCTTATTAATCAATATTTATCTTAATATTTTCTGCTTTATGTCATCTTTATGTCTTATGCAGATAATTCGAATGCATGTATCTTAACAGTTATTTGACTATTTTTTTAATATATCAGTTTATGCACGTGACCTATGCATTTGACAGATTGTAACAAAATTGCAGTCTGTCAAGTAGTTCTGGGGATATTTGACCAAAAGGAAAAATTCTTTTAATTTTAAACACCAAACAATAAGCAAAGGAATATCGTGGCTAGAAATAACAATGAAGAATAAACTGTAAATAATAAAAAATAAATATTAAAAAATAAGGATAGCTATAAACAATGAAAAAAGATGTTTTATATGCTTTAATTAAGCAGTTTTAAATCTTGATAAATATGAAGAAATCTTCAAATATGTTCTATGGGAAATATTTACAGTTTTTTTATATTCAAAATCGATCGTATTCGAGCGATGAAAAATTTGGACGAACTTGAATACCGTTGAGAAAGCAAGAACAAGGGTTAAAAAATTTTATTATGAAATATTTGGCTTTGAAATGTTTTTTATAATAATGTTTTTTTAAAAAAACAAGCATTAAAAAGATCAGAATTATGTAAGTATGGTGAACCATAAATTTGTAAAGTTTAGTTAAGATGTAGGATAAATTTAACTATGCCAGAAAAATATGACGTTGCTTAAAAAGCAATTTGATTTTTTTTTACTTGAAAATCTTGAAAATGTTACGAACAAATTGAAGGTTTTACTAGAAGACTAAACTGAAGAAAAGTTAAAAGGATAAAAGGTTAACGATAAAAATGTTGGTAGTGCTTTTATACGAGCAGATTATGTAAAATAAATTTTGACTTACAATAATGTTTAAAGCTACAAAATCTTTTTTATTTAAAAGTTTACCATTTTTATGGCACGAAAAAAATTTATCATCTTAATTATAAAAAGTAAACCTTTTACGGACTATGAATAAAGAGGAATTTTTTAAAACAAAAGTCATTGATTATTTATTCTCAAATTTTAATTTAAACGTTACAAATTTAGTTTAGGAATAAGGACAATATTTTCATTTAATATCAGCTACTAAAGTAAGGGAATAAAATTGGCACAAATTCGTATTATCAAAAATGCTAATATTTTTACTACTAAAACGTTCTTCATGACCATTAAAAAAACATGAGGGCCTGGATGGCCAAGTGTCTAACGCTTTGGCGCTTGGTGCCACACGTTTCGGGTTCGAGTTCCGGCCGTTGTCATGGATGTTTATATTGGTTCGGAATCGACTTTAAGCCATAGGTACCGGTCTTATATGACTATAGAACGTCACAGAACCAATTCAGACTTCTACCTAGGAGGGCTCCATCAAAACAGAATCTGCCCCCTTTCCCTTCAACCATGAGTCCATACGGGTTCGTGGGCTTGGTGTAAATGTCTATCAAATGGGATAAGAAGAAAGAAAAAACGAATCTTCAATTTGGACAAACCAAAGAAGATGAGTATTCAATGTGGACAAACCAAAGAACACGAATCTTCAACGTGGGCAAACCAAAGAACATGATTCCCCGATGTGAACAAACCAAAGAACATAAATCCAAAAGAAGAATGAAAAGTTGAAAGAACATGAATCCACAAGAGCATCAATCCGCAATATAATAAAATATATAATTAAAAAAATTAAAATTCATAATTTTATAAGAGCATATATAGAAAAAATTTATGAGTTGAAAATGAGGTAAAGAAACGATAAAATTTCTATTTAACAAGCCATTATATTCCATTGTCGTTTTTTTTTTTCACTTATTAAAATCTTTTGAAGTAAGTTAAGGCAACATAACAAAATTAAATAAATAGGAATTATTTAGAAATAAAAAATAATCAATGCAATTTTATGAAAATATTTGAGACATTAAATTAAATTCCGCCTCTGGCTAATTTTCAGCCTCCCCAATACAGGTGCTGAGTGCCAATTAGTTAAAGCAAACACAGCTCGAATCCAAAAACAAAACAAAATGGATCGTGCGAAAATTTTGTTACGGACTCAATTTTCACGTCCCCATCACTTTTCTTAATGAACTGAAATGAACTGAACGAATTCAGGTTCATGCCGCCGTCGGCAAAATGAATTTAACCGTGCAGGCAAGCGAATTTCTGAAATAATAATTGGCAACGTCAAGGGGCTTAATGGATAAATGTACTTTACCAAACAGATTTTTGTAAAAAGAACATTCAGAAAAGAAAACTTCGATTCTGCTTTTACCTGTGTGACTTCATTAAGTTCATAATTTTTAATCACGAAGTATCTCTCTTCCTGGGAGGCAACACTTTGTTCAAACAGTTCGATTAATGGAACGAGAATAAAATGAAGTAGATTTTTAGAGCCGGCGTCGATCGCTCTCTGAGAAATGGAGGTCCATAAATGTCAGAAAACTCAATTACTGGTTTCGCTTAAAAGAGCACAAAGGCCCAGCACATTACCTGCACAGAATGAAGGCAGAAGTTTTAAAGCTAATACGGCCTTTATTCGCCAAGTTTAAATATCCACTAAACCTCGCCCTAAGCGCGGAAGCAAGCAGGGTCTTCAACCCTTTAACAGACTCATGTTATTAATATTAAACAAAGCTAATTTAAAAGAGGATAAGTTTAATGTACCTTATATATATCTCGATGATATTGTAAATAAGTTAAAGATGAACATTCATTGGTATTCGGGTGATACGAAGCTATAAATAGCATAAATTAGTAAATAATGTTAATATTTAATTATTAAGATAATATATCTTATAAGATTTTAAAGTGATAACAATAATATCTTCTTTAAATTCTACTTAATTAAAATGCATCTGATATGATAACAATATATTATTGATGTGCTTTATATATCTATCGATAATATTGTAAATAAGTTAAAGATGAACAGATATGAACAGATATTGGTATTCGGTTGATACACATATATAAGTAGCATAAACCAGGCAAAACCATGTTACTACTTAAATATTATAACATATCCTGGAAACTTTTAAGGGGAATAACAGTAATATCTTCTTAAACTTCTACTTAATTACAACGTATCTTACAGCTAGTTTTCTCTTAGTTTCTGTAACATGAGTTCTCAATATGTTAAAACATACACTTGAAATATCAAGATTCTCAATTTTATAACAACATATTTAGAAAAAAATCTATTCTTTGAAAATGAGTTAAAGAAACAATAAAATTTATATTTAACATTCCGTTTTATTTACTCGTTTTTTACATTTATTAAATATTTTCACCTTAGTTATGACACCATAACAAAATTAAATAAATAAATAGGAATTATTTAGAAATAAAAAAAGTGATGAATGCAGTTTTATGAAAATATTTCAGGCATTAAATTAAATTCTGCCTCTGGCTAATTTTCAGCCACCCCAACACTACAGGTGCTGAGTACCAATTAGTTGAAGCAAACACAGCTCGAATCAAAAAACAAAACAAAATGGATCGCACGAAAATTTCGTTGCGGCTCAATTTTCATGTCCCCATTAATTTTTCTTAATGAACTGTACTGAACTGAACGAAGTCCAGGTTCACGCCGCCGTCGGCAAAATGGATTTAACAGCGCGACCAAGCGAATTTCTGAAATAATAATTGGCAACGTCAAGGACCTTAATGGATAAATGGACTTTACCAAACAGAGTTTTGTAAAAAGAACATTCCAAAAATAAAACTTCGATTCTGCTTTTACCAGTGTGACTTCATTAAGTTCATAATTTTTAATCACGGAATATCTCTCTTCCTGGGTGGCAACAATTTGTTGGAAAAGTTCGATTAATGGAATGAGAATGAAATGAAGTAGATTTTTATGAAGCCGGCGTCGATTTCTCTCTGAGAAATGGAGGTCCATAAAATGTCGGAAAACTCAATTACTTGTTTCGCTTAAATGGATTGGCCCAGTACATTACCTGCACAGAATGAAGGCAGAGTTTGAAGGCTAATACGGCCTTCATTCGCCAAGTTTAAATATCCACTAAACCTCGCTCTGAACACGGAAGCAAGCAGGGTCGTCAATCCTTTAACAGACTCATGCTATTAACATTAAACAAAGCTAATTGAAAGAGGATAAGTTTTATGCTCCTTATGTATATCTAGATGATATTGTAAATAAGTTAAAGATGAACATTTATTAGTATTCGGGATACGAAGTTATAAGTAGCATAAATCAGCAAATAATATTAATACTTAATTATTATAATACATCCTATAAGATTTTAAGATAAATAACAGTAATATCTTCTGTAAAATTTGTTTAATTAATGTATCTTATAGTAAGTTTTCTATTGGTTTTCTGTAGCAATATAGGATTTATGTGCTTTATATATATAAATTGATAACATTGTAAATAAGTTTTAAAAAATTCAACATTTTATAAAAGCATATTTAGAAAATATCCATGCGTTGAAAAGAGTTAAAGAAACAATAAAATTTATATTTAACATGCAATTTAATTGATTTCTAATTTTTTTCCATTTATTAAATCTTTCCTAGATAAATTATTTCCTTATTAAGTTATTGCATCACTACAAAATTAAATAAATAGGAATTATTTAGAAGTAAAAAAAATATTTATCAATGCAGTTTTATGAAAATATTTCAGACATTAAATTAAATTCTGCCTCTAGCTAATTTTCAGCCAACCCAATACTACAGGTGGCGAGTGCCAATTAGTTAAAGCAAACACGGCTGGAATAAAAAAAAAACAAAATGGATCGCGCGAAAATTTTGTTACAGGACTCAATTTTCACGTCCCCATCATTTTCTTGAATGAACTGAACTGAACTGAACGAATTCCAGGTTCACGCTGCTGTCGGCAAAATGAATTTAACCGTGCAAGCAAGCAAATTTCTGAAATAATAATTGGCAACGTCAAGGGCCTTAATGGATAAATAGACTTCACCAAACAGAGTTTTGTAAAAAGAACATTCCGAAAAAGAAAACTTCGATTCTGCTTTTACCAGTGTGACTTTATTAAGTTCATAATTTTTAATCACGGAATATCTCTCTTCCTGGGTGGCAGCACTTTGTGAAAAGTTCGATTAATGGAAGGAGAATGAAATGAAGTAGATTTTTATGAAGCTGACGTCGATCGCTTGTGAGAAATGGAGGTCCATAAAATGTCGGAAAACTCAATTACTTGTTTCGCTTAAATGGATTGGCCCAGGACATTACCCTGCACAGAATGAAGGCAGAGTTTTAAAGCTAATACGGCCTTCATTCGCCAAGTTTAAATATCCACTAAACCTCACTCTGAACACGGAAGCTAGCAGGGTCGTCAATCCTTTAACAGACTCATGTTATTAATATTAAACAAAGTTAATTGAAGAGAGGATAAGTTTTATGTGCCTTATATGCATCTCGATAAGATTTTAAATAAGTTAAAGATGAACAGTTATTGGTATTTGGGAGATACGAAGTTATAAGTAGCAATAAATGTGGCAAAATCATGTTAATACGTAATTATTGTAACATATGCTATAAAAGTAATATCTTTTATAGATTCTACTTTATTACAACGAATCTTATAGCAAGTGTTCCATTGGTTTTCTGCAACAATATATTATATATGTACTTTATATATTTCTCGATGATATTATAAATAAGTTAAAGATGAACATTTATTGGTATTCAGGAGATACGAAGTTATAAGTAGTATAAAACAAGCAAAATCATGTTAATACATAATTATTATAATATATCCTATGAGAATTTAAGGTGAATAACTGTTCTATAAATTTTTACTCAAATAAAATGTATCTCATACAGATATGGCCAATCCAAATGATCTTGCTGGCCACTTTGGAAATGCATCATAATTCTTCGGGCCGCATATAAAATTATATATCCTCGTATTAGATTTAGACGCACTACAGACATTTTTTGAAGTGAAAAATTGAATTAATCTGACTTATTCTTTTTCGAGTTTACTAGTATTCTTACATGTAAACATAGTTAACATAATAATATTGATACTAAACGCACATTGTAAATTTATATATAATACTAAAAATTAAAAGAAAAATAAATAAACGAAATAAAAGAAACGAAATCATTAAAAAACATTTATTTTACTAGTGCAATATGTGTTTCTCCACTCTTTCACTTAGCGTTTGCAAATCGATCTTATTTTGGCTATTTGCATATCGTAATGGGTGTCGCAGATTAGAGACCGTTATGTTTGAGTGAGTTTTGTGTTTTGCCAATCCCATTTTAGAAAAAAACGATTCGCAAGTCTAAGTTGAACCAAACGTGCTAACAAGTTCACCTAAGAGTGTGTTTTGCACTGGTATTAACAATCAACTGTGCGTATCTAGGGATGGTCCCTGCGTCACACTTACAGTGAAACATAGAACCTGTTATATTATCGCAGGATATATAATTAATTATTCTACAAACTCATAGATAAAACAGACAATAACTGTACTATATTCGCAAGAATATTATTTTAAAATGAAAGATAATTTATTCTCATAATTTCAACAGTTCCTTTTTGATTACATGGATGCACACATAATGCATTTTTTTAATATATTGGTTTTCATTACTTTGGCCATGATGAAATAAATATATTTTGTAAAAGTGTGATAAATCTCACGGGCAGAAAAAATATTCAAGGCGGCCGATGGTTTTCTGCTCCTTTGTTAAAATATATAGTTAAAAAATTAAGATTCACAATTTTATAACAAACTATTTTGAAAATATCTATTTGTTGAAATTGAGTTAAAGAAACAATAACAGTTATATTTTATCCCTTTCTCATTTTTTTCATTTATTAAATCTTTCCAAGTAAATTATAGCAATACAACACAACAAAATTAAATAAATAAGAATTATTTAGAAATAAATAAAAAATGTTCAATCCAGTTTTATGAACATATTTCAGACATTAAATTAAATTTCTGCTTCTGGCTAATTTTCAGCCACCCCAATACAGGTGCTGAGTGCCAATTAGTTAAAGCAAACACAGCTCGAATCAAAAAACAAAAACAAATTGGATTGCGCCAAAATTTTGTTACGGACTCAATTTTCGCGTCCCCATCACTTTTCTTAATGAACTGAACTGAACTGAGCGAATTTCAGGTTCACGCCGCCGTCGGCAAAATGGATTTAACCAAGCAAGCGAATTTCTGAAATAATAATTGGCAACGTCAAGGGCCTTAATGGATGAATGTACTTTACCAAACAGATTTTTGTAAAAAGAACATTCCGAAAAGAAAACTTCAATTCTGCTTTTACCAGTGTGACTTCATTAAGTTCATAATTTTTAATCACGGAATATGTCTCTTGCTGTGTGGCAACACTTTATGAAAAGTTCGATTAATGGAACGAGAATGAAATGAAGTAGATTTTTATGAAGCCGGCGTCGATCGCTCTCTGAGAAATGGAGGTCCGTAAAATGTCGGAAAACTCAATTACTTGTTTCGCTTAAATGGATTGGCCCAGAACATTACCTGCACAGAATGAAGGCGAAGTTTTAAAGCTAATACGGACTTTATTCGCCAAGTTTAAATATCCCCTAAACCTCGCTCTGAACACGGAAGCTGGTAGGGTCGTCAATCCTTCAACAGACTCATGTTATTAATATTAAACACAGCTAATTGAAAAGAGGATAAGTTTTATGCGTCATATATATATCTCGATAATATTGCAAATAAGTTAAAGATGAGCATTTATTGGTATTCGTGAGATACGAAATTATAAGTTGCAATAAATCGTACAACATCATGTTAATATGTAATTATTATAATATATTCTATAGGAATTTAAGGTGAATAACAGTTCTGTAAATTTTACTTAAATACGATTTATCTTATATAGGGGTGGCCAGGCCAAATAATCTTGCAGGCCGCTTTGTAAATACATCGTAATTGCGCGGGCCGCATATAAAAATATATATCCCCCCTTTAATTTAGACCCGCTATAAACATTTTTAGGAGTGAAAAATTGAACATAATGAGTTATTTTTTGTGTTTACTATTAGCCTTACATGTAAACGTAGATAGTATAATAATAATGATTCTAAACGCACATTGTAAACCCATATATAACACTAAAAATTAAAAGAAAAATACATAAACGAAATAAGAAAATTGAAATAATTAAAAAAAAAAATTTTACTAGTGCGATATTTGTTTCTCCACTCTTCACTTAGCTTTTACAAATCGATCTCAATTTGGGTATTTGCACATAGTGATGGGTGTTGCAGTTTAGCGTCCTATATTTTTGAGCGTGTTTTGAGTTTGGTCAATTCAGTTTTAGAAAAAAAAAAAAAAACGATCCGCAGGTGTAAGTTGAACCAAATACGCTAAAAACTTCAGCTAAGAGCCTGCTTTGTACTGCTATCAACAATCAACTGTGCGTATCTATGGATTTTCACTGCGTCACTGCGGTCACTTAAAATGAAACAAAGAACCTGTTATATTATCACAGAATATTATTTAATTATTCCACAAACTCGTAACTGTAAACTCATTAATAAAACAGGCAATAACTGTCATATATTCGCAAGAATATTATTTTAAAATCAAAGTTAATTTTTTTCTCATAATTTCAACAGTTCATTTTTGATTATATGGATGCACACATAATGCATTTTTTTAATATATTAGTTTTCATTACTTTGGCCATGATGAAATAAATATATTTTGTAAAAGTGTGATAAATCTCACGGGCAGGAAAAATATTCAAGACGTCCGACGGTTTTCTACTCCTTTATTAAAATATATAGTTAAAAAATTAAGATTCACAATTTTATAAGAAACTATTTTGAAAATATCTATTTGTTGAAATTGAGTTAAAGAAACAATAAAAGTTATTTTTAGCATGTCATATTTTATCCCTTTCCCGTTCTTTTCATTTATTAAATCTTTCCAAGTAAATTATGGCAACACAACACAACAAAATTAAATAAATAAGAATTATTTAGAAATAAATAAAAAAATGTTCAATCCAGTTTTATGAAAATATTTCAGACATTAAATTAAATTTCTGCTTTTGGCTAATTTTCAGCCACCCCAATACAGGTGCCGAGTGCCAATTAGTTAAAGCAAACACGGCTCGAATCAAAAAACAAAAACAAAATGGGTCACGTGAAAATTTTGTTACGGGATTCAATTTTCACGTTCCCATCACGTTTCCTAATGAACTGAACTGAACTGAACTGAACTAATTCCAGGTTCACGCCGCCGTAGGCAAATGAATTTAACCGTGCAAGCAAGCGAATTTCTGAAATAATAATTGGCAATGTCAAGGGCCTTAATGGATAAATGTACTCTACCAAACAGATTTTTGTAAAAAGAACATTCCGTAAAGAAAACTTCGATTCTGCTTTTACCAGTCTGACTGCATTAAATTTATAATTTTTAATCACGAAATATCTCTCTTTCTGGGTGGCAACACTTTGTGAAAAGTTCGATTAATGGAACGAGAATGAAATGAAGTAAATTTTGATGAAGCCGGCGTCGATTCGCGTCTGAGAAATGAAGGTCCATAAGATGTCGGAAAACTCAATTACTTGTTTCGCTTAAATGGATTGGCCCAGTACGTTACCTGTACAGAATAAAGGCGAAGTTTTAACGTTAAAATATCCACTAAACCTCTCTCTAAACACGGCAGCTAGCAGGGTCGTCATTCCTTTAACAGACTCATGTTATTAATATGAAAGAAAGCTAATGGAAAAGAGGATAAGTTTTATTTGCCTTATATACATCTCGGTAATATTCTAAATAAGTTAAAGATGAACATTTATTGGTATTTATGAGATACGAAGTTATAATAAGCAATAAATGAGGCAAAATGATGTTATTCTATCAGTAATATCTTCTGTAGATTCTACTTAATTACAATGCATCTTATAGCAAGTGTTTTATTTTTTGCAACAATATGTTATTTTATGCTCGTTTTCAACCTCTCGATCATTAATCGACGAGCAGCCCAGTACATAAATAGTAAAGAACAACAAAAACAATCACAAAAGGCATTAACAGTAACACAAAAAAGGATACAGTTAGGAACAGTAGGGCATATGATGAGCTGCTCTCCAGTCATGGGCACTCAACAAAGTGTGGCAGATATCTGTAGCAGCAGTCCTGTTGTATACCGGTGGCTCTGTATGTAGTCATGGCCCTTGATAAGTCTAAAGCAGGCCACTTCCACCGTTCTAGGCAAGGAACGGGGAATTCTTGCTGACTTATTGAATAGGGAATTCTACTTTTTCTCTGAAGAATTCTCTATATACAGATTTAAAGGGTTAATAGAGAAAGATATATGTCGCCTTATATGACGCAAAGGCAAAGGAGTATCAGGTTAAATCATTCGTGATCCCTTTTTGGCCAACATATCAGCCTTCTCACTTCCATATATCCCCCAATGGCTTGGAATCAAATGCAGAACAATGAATTTCCCGGTGTTCAACAGCTTATCTATTTTTACTATGGAGTTTCGCGAAATCTCACATTCATAATGAATGGGAGTTGTCAAGGTCTTAATATTATTCTAATATATCTTATAAGATTTTAAGGTAAATAACAGTAATATCTTCTGTGAATTCTACTTAGTTACAATGTATCTTATAGCAAGTCTAGATGCCTACCAAGTGAGATAATAAATAACAACAACCAAAGGACATGAATCCTCAATGTATTAAAATATATTGTAAAAAAAATAACAATTCAAAATTTTATAAGAGCATGTTTAGAAAATATCAATACGTTGCAATTGACTTAAAGAAACGATAAAATTCATATTTAACGCGACCTATTTTATTCCTTTCTCTTTTTTTCCCATTAATTAAGTATTTCCAAGTAAGTTATGGCAACATTACAAAACTAAATAAATAGGAATTACTTAGAAATAAATAAAAAATGATCAATGCAGTTTTATGAAAATATTTCAGACATTAAATTAAATTCTGCCTCTAGCTAATTTTCAGCCACCCCAATACTACAGGTGCCGAGTGCCAATTAGTTAAAGCAAACACAGCTCGAATAAAATAACAAAACAAAATGGATCGTGCGAAAATTTTGTTAGGGACTCAATTTTCAATTCCCCATCACTTTTCTTAATGAAATGAACTGAACTGAGCGAATTCCAGGTTCACGCCGCCGTCGGCAAAATGAATTTAACCGTGCAAGCAAGCGAATTTCTGAAATAATAATTGGCAACGTCAAGGGCCTTAATGGATGAATGTACTCTACCAAACAGATTTTTGTAAAAAGAACATTCCGAAAAAGATAACTTCGATACTGCTTTTACCAGTGTGACTTCATTAAGTTCATAATTTTTAATCACGGAATATCTCTCTTCCTGGGTGGCAACACTTTGTGAAAATTTCGATTAATGGAACGAGAATGAAATGAAGCAGATTTTTATGAAGGCGGCGTCGATCGCCTTTGAGAAATGGAGGTCCATAAAATGTCGGAAAACTCAATAACTTGTTTCGCTGAAATGGATTGGCCCAATACATTACCTTTACAGAATGAAGGCGAAGTTTTAACGTTAGTACGGCCTTCATTCGCCAAGTTTAAATATCCACTAAACCTCGCCCTGAACACGGAAGCTAGCAGGGTCGTCAATCCTTTAACAGACTCACGTTAATATTAAATAAAGCTAATTGAAAAGAGGATAAATTTTATATGGCTTATATATATATATAAATCGATAATATTGTAAATAAGTTAAAGATGAACATTTATTGGTATTCGGGCGTTACGAAGTTATAAGTAGAATAAATCACGCCAAATTATGATAATACTCAATTATTATAATATTACCTATAAGATTTTTTAGGTAAATAACAGTAATATCTTTTGTAAATTTTAGTTAATTGCAATGTATTTTATTGCAAGTTTTCTATAGAAATTTCTGTAACAACATATTGTTTGGGAAGTACGTAAACACTATTTTTCCAATTCAATGTCTAAAATAAAGTTTTGATTAACATGAGGCTTGAGATTTAGTATAAAGTAACATCTGGAGAACATGGAGTAAATATCATGTGTAAATATTATTGTGCATTTTAATCATGGTGTAAATATTATTGTGCATTTTAATCACGGTGTAAATATTATTGTGCATTTTAATCACGGTGTAAATATTATTGTGCATTTTAATCACGGTGTAAATATTATTGTGCATTTTAATCACGGTGTAAATATTATTGTGCATTTTAATCACGGTGTAAATATTATTGTGCATTTTAATCACGGTGTAAATATTATTGTGCATTTTAATCATGGTGTAAATATTATTGTGCATTTTAATCACGGTGTAAATATTATTGTGTATTTTAATCACGGTGTAAATATTATTGTGCATTTTAATCACGGTGTAAACATTATTGTGCATTTTAATCATGGTGTAAACATTATTGTGCATTTTAATCACGGTGTAAATATTATTGTGCATTTTAATCATGGTGTAAATATTATTGTGTATTTTAATCACGGTGTAAATATTATTGTGCATTTTAATCATGGTGTAAATATTATTGTGTATTTTAATCACGGTGTAAATATTATTGTGCATTTTAATCACGGTGTAAACATTATTGTGCATTTTAATCACGGTGTAAATATTATTGTGCATTTTAATCACGGTGTAAATATTATTGTGTATTTTAATCACGGTGTAAATATTATTGTGCATTTTAATCACGGTGTAAATATTATTGTGTATTTTAATCACGGTGTAAATATTATTGTGCATTTTAATCACGGTGTAAATATTATTGTGCATTTTAATCATGGTGTAAACATTATTGTGCATTTTAATCATGGTGTAAATATTATTGTGCATTTTAATCACGGTGTAAATATTATTGTGTATTTTAATCATGGTGTAAATATTATTGTGCATTTTAATCATGGTGTAAATATTATTGTGCATTTTAATCACGGTGTAAATATTATTGTGCATTTTAATCATGGTGTAAATATTATTGTGCATGTTAATTATTCCTTATTTGACAATTAAAATTTGTCTTTTTCTTTCTTCCTCGCATTTGAACTTTTAGTTAATTCTAAGGTACCCAAATTGCACTATTTTTTTTTCAATACTTTCGTTAAAGGGGTGTAGAGTATTGCAATCTACAAGACCTTTTATGGGTAACTCACACATACTTCATGTATTAAAGAAAATCGAAAATGTCTTACCACATGTCACACTGTTGGTGATTTTGTTCTGTTTCATGTATTACAGAAAATCAAAAAATGTCTAACCGCATGCCACACTGTTGATGATTTTGTTTTGTCACAATCTTCACTTAGCCTACTTTCTTTTCGAACTTTTCATGCCACTAGCAGAAAATGAAGATTCTCTCCCTTATATATTTTTTTGTAATTGGAGTTACTTTCAAATAATTAATAGTGGAAAAAACTCTTAACTCTTTGAAAAAAGAATGAATTCGCTGAAAAAACCAGTAAGAATTATTCTTTTCATACTGATGAACAGTTAATTATTTTATAATCTTCCTACATTAAAATATTTTTGTATTTTATTCCAAGTCATTGAAACAAATAATAAGATCATAACCGGTTTGTTTACAAAATATTTTTTTTTACCATGTAGCCACTTGAGCCAAAGAATTGATTCCCAGTTTCTAAAACAGAATGATAAAGTGCCAGAATGTTCCAGCTGTTCTTTATGTTCCTATTCATTTCTAATTATTATAAAAAGAAAAGATTTTCAAACTACTATTCCTCTTTGGTTTGCAAAAGTGTATCAACAAAATAAAAGCTCTTAATAAAAAAAAATGCCGTAGAAATATCTGAGCTTCTATACAAACAGCAATTTTTAATATATCTTTATTTTACAAATGATTTGTACCATTTGGAGTATCTGCTTAATTTATTATATTCACATTAAAATAATATTTCCAAAATGTAAATAACGAAAATAGTTGTTATATATAATATAAATTGTTATATAATATTTGTATATTATTATATATGATATATAATAATTGTTATATATAATTGATAATATTATAAATACTCAGAAAAAGCGGATATCTTTTTGCTACAGTTAGCTGTAAATTAACAAACAAAGGTACCTTCATTTAATCAGTAGTATGTCCTTAATATCAGTAGTAATAAAACAATTAGAAATAAATAATAATTCATGGAAAAAATTAAGTGTAATAACTATTGATATGAACTGGTGAATTCTGGAACCTCACTAATTCGACTAATTAGCCCTCGTGTGTACAAGATGACCTCGTGTGTAGAGCGATAAAACGAAAAAAACCAATCTTCGTCTTTTCCTGAGAACGACTGATTGGCTGTGCATGTATAAAAAATTTGATTTAATTTTTTACATCTTTCCTGATGCTATTTTGAGATGAATGAATATCATTGGCTATACATTAATGTTTCGTAAATAAGATTTACGAAACTGTGATTGTAAATCTTAAACAATACGAAACATTGTTTAGTAAATCTTATTTATGAAGAGCATTGCAAAGTTATGAGGATCTAACGTTTCAAACAGAGCAATAAGGGTATTCCTTGATAGTTATAGAAGGTTTTTTTATCTCCTTCTGAGATAGTTGCCCCGAACTGTATTGGATAAATTCTAAAAGAATTCAAGTTATCTCCTCCAGGATGCAGCCAAGGGCCAACTGACTTGCGCTCTGGTCATTGGAACCATAAGTTTCATGTTTGATGAAATGTTTGTGAGTGGTTCGGAATCCACAATAAACTGTAGGACCCGGTCTGTTTAGCCTAAATTGTGCACAAATGACCGTAGAGCGACAAACCAAATCTCTAGGTTATCTCCTAAATCTCATCATGATCATTATCATCAGTGGCGCAACAACTCCATGGTGGGCCAAGGCCTTCTGCCTACTGGCAATTTTGAGAGAATAGATGTTATTATTTTTACGGGGTAGGGTTGCCAGCCATATATCCAACGCTTTACAGTCATATGAGACTGGGACCTACGGTTTGAAGTCGATTCCGAACCACAACGAACATCCATAGCAACGCCGGGATTCTTACCCGAAACCTGTGGCACCGAGCGCCAGAGCGCTAGCCACTCGGCCATCAGGCCCATCTCTTAAATCTAAAAATCCATATTTGCAATCCAAGATCAATACTTCTAATAGATTCAGAAAATATAAATAACGAAAATAATTGCTATATATACTGAGTGTTTCTATTATTTCTTCAACTGCTAATCTTATATGTGTTATGTATTAAATAGTTATTGTTATATATACGTTAGTTTGTCGATAAGAAGACATTGGCTATCACACTACTTTTCCATCCTTTATATTATACTAGGAAGTTTAGGTTTAGCTAGAGTTATCCAGGTTAAAAGTTAGGTTATCCAGCTATTAGTACAAGGCATATATGTTGAATCACCTCATATGCGGATATGATGCGATTCATCATTCATCCTGAATATATGTGAACATATGGTGAATATTATGATTCACATATGATATGACAATCTCTAATAAATGCCCTCAATTTTGAAAGGAGTTAGGGAATTTACGGGAATTCGATTAAATGGGAATCTAATCTTTGTTCGTTCGCACGCTAATTTAAGCGTGCTGCCAATAAGACAATAGCGTGTTGCTGATAATAATTTTTTCTTTTATTTCTACCCCCATAACTAAAGAAGTAAATCGTTGCTAATTTATTTTCATTTCTTAAGGGTTAAACATTTTTATTAAATGAAAGCTAGAGTTCACGTTTCCAGTTAATCGTACGTTAACAATATAACAATAGCGCTATTTGGAACTGCTTGAGAAGCATCATTGATCTAAACACTGAGTGATAAAGTTAAGTTAGTATTAAGTTAATATCTCTGTAAACATAGAAAAAGGCCCAAGAATTTATTTAACTAAAAAAACATTACATTTTTTTTTTGTGTAATTTTAAAATCCAATAATTCATCAAATCTTTAAAAATATTTAGCCCCTTATAAGAATTCATCTTTTAAACTTCTTCCTACTATGATATGAAGGACGGGAGAGTAGCGTGGGAGTAAACGTCTTCTTATCGACAAACTGCTGAAGTTTTGTGTACTCTTCCAGTTAACGTCACAAGGAATCAAGTGAGTAATGAACACTGATTCGGAAGCAAAAAAATGGAAAGAAAAAATTGTTTGCAGTCATTAATTTAATCACCACTTTCTTCTTCTTGGGTTAATAGATTGCGACCGTGACTGATAAATTGTTTGAATTTTTTTCTTTTGCTAACAAATATTGCAACATTCTCTTAAAAAAATGTATTTTGTAAAAATAGAGAATGAATGAAAATGAACTACTAATGGAAAAAAGAAGACGAAACCCTAAAGCAATAGAAGTGCTTAACTAATAGATATGAAGTCTAAAAAGCATGCAGCATAATTGAATAGCTGAAAGTAGCAAGAATTGTATAAGCAAATTTATAGTCATTGAGATTATAATGATTCCTATGATTTGTAAATGGAATGTGACATATATGTCAGGGAAATAGTGATATAGTGATAGTGATAGTGATATATAATGATAGCTTATATTGTAAATAATTTGTTTAAATAAAAAAAAAATCATTTGCTGATTTAGAATATTTGGTTTTTATGTAAATACACACAAATTTATAAGGATTATTCACTTTAGTACTTGCCCCAATAGCAATGGCTTGATGACAATGAATCCTCTCAATGATAGTGTTGCATTATTTAATTTTTGAAAAATATATCCATTTAATTGTGAATTATAAAAAAATTTCTCATTTAAATTTACAAGAATAAATTGTGTCATTCGTCATTATCATAATTAAATTGTGTCATTTAATTGTGTCGTTTCTCATTTAAATTTACATAAATTGTTATAAATGACATGATTCATGAATGATTAAATGATTTGTGAAGACAATTAAAAATCAATTAAATGACAACAATTAAAAAATCAATTATTATTATCAACAATTAAAAAATCAATTATTATTATCAAAAATTAAAACGATACAATTAAACGACACAATAAATTGTGTCTTTTCTCATGTCATGATTAAATGACATGATTAATTGTGTCATGAGTCATTGTCATGATTAAATTGTGTCGTTTCTCATTTAAATTTACATGAATTGTTATAAAAATATGTGCCTTTTTTGAGGATTAAAAAGGGATGTGATATTTTCTGAATATCTTTCTCCGCACATTTAAAGGAAAGTTACGATAGTAGATTAGCAGAAGAGCAAAAAACCAAAAGGCAGATGATTTCTCTAAGCGTTTTACTCGCGCACATCTGCACCTGCGCTCCTGCCCAATACAATGAAGCCCATCATCCAATCGAATAAACACTTCTAAGAGACGTCATTGCTTGGGAATGATGGACCAAGGGAAATGACGTACTCCATCAACAGGAAGTGACGCGTAGCACTCGAATCGAGTTAAAATTCTGGGGACTGTCTGAAAAAGAAACAGCGTCTTATCGAAACCGTTAGCATTTTCTGGAAGTAAACTTTTAAAGAATTGTATGCTACCAGATCCAGTAAGATTAAGAATAAAAAGTTTAAGAAATTAAGTGACGTAATCATATTATTTATTTGAAAAATAAATAAACATAATTTACAAAAAATAACTTTTCTGTAAAACAGAACTTTTTAGATCAAGATAACAGTGATATTCCTTTTTGTGTTTACAACATTTATAGAATATTATTTCATAATTATATTTAAAATACATAACACTTTAGTTACTTATCATTAAGTGAAAATACTAAAACGTTTGCAGAAGAAATGGAAACGATTTTGTAAATGCCGTACTTTGAATGTTTAATTTGTTATTAAATCGTTTTGAAATTGCTTAAATCGTTTTCGTTTTGTTATTAAATCGTTTTTGTTTTGTTATTAAATCGTTTTTGTTGTGTTATTAAATCGTTTTCGTTTTGGTATTAAATCGTTTTTGTTTTGTTATTAAATCGTCTTCGTTTTGTTATTAAATCGTTTTCGTTTTGTTATTAAATCATTTTTGTTGTGTTATTAAATCGTTTTCGTTTTGGTATTAAATCGTTTTCGCTTAGAGTTATTAAATCGTTTTTTTTTTTTTTTTATTATTTTTTTTTTTACATTTTCGTCTGATTTCCAATAAAGAAATAAAATGCTACAAATTACATTGTAAAGAATGTTTCATTTACTTTAAAAAAAAAAATAAGATTTATAATAAAAAATATAAATTTTATAATAAAAATACATAAATTTTATAATAAAAATGTATAAATTTTATATTAAAAAATATAGATTTTATAATAAAAAATATAAATTTTGCAATAAAAATAATAATTTTATAATAAAAATTTTATACAAATTTTATAATACATAGATTGATCTCTATAGGATTTCGTATTGTTCTTTGGTTTCTTTGGTTCAAAAGAAATCAAAGATTAGGAACTTTTAAATATGCAGTTTGTGCAAATACTTTAAAATATCGTTGTTATTGTAGTTAAAAAAGATTTTTAAAATAAAATTCGTTATATAAACAAACATAAAGTAGAAGTATGTAATGTTTTATTCAAATCTTGATTGCACGGTGGATAAATTCAAATCTCTAAGCCTGTATACTGAATAAGTTCTCATTTATATTACAGTTTCAGTTGTAAGGAAAGTGTGTAATGGTATCCATAATATTTGTAATCATTATATTGTGTCCATAACAATTTGTGTTTGTATATTATAAACAATGTTGGAAACTTATTACAATATATACAATTTAAGAGCATTTATATTATTTTAAAGTATAAAATATAGGAAAATGTATTCAATGCTTACTTTATTAAATAAATTTACGTTAAAGACGTATATTTATTTTTTTAAATATTTTTAACGTAAATTATTTTTCAATTTATTATGATTGAATTAAAGTATGTAATAAATCATATAAATGTTGTAATAACTCTATATTCATCATTATTCTTGGTTATATTAAATTACAAAATCTACTTTGAAAATTTAACAAAAACCATTTATATTAAATTTTAAAAATACAATTTCTAAACATGAACAGATTTTTAGATTTTATCTTCGAACCGTTTAATTTTATGTTATTAAACTAAAAAAATGATATCCATACACATTTTTGAAAGATTTCCATTTATCTAATTCTGACACATTCTCAAACTCATCTTACGTTTCAAAAGGAACGCGTTTTTAAAATTTCCAATAAAATAAATGCACGAGGCAAATCTAAGACAGGGCAAGTTAAAAAATTGCAAATCCAAAGAACTTAAAAAAATTAATTAATTTCACATTGCTTTAAGATTGCTTTACATCTTAATATTCTCTTTGTTGTGATCTTTGAATTTTACACAAAACTTTTCCGTCTTGTATTATTTTTCATTTACCATACGAAGTTTTATTCACATATGATGTTGATTGCTCTTATCTGACTCTAAGGCAGCACTTTCGGCAATCAATTCCTCCCTAGTACCTCAGTCTACTTCCATCGAAAAATACATCTCTTGTCTTGAAGACCTTGATTTAAAGGACAAAGATATCGTTCTGCAGTGGATCCCAGGTCATTGTGGGACCCT